>CM044894.1:6477989-7038015 GCA_024500025.1 Syzygium aromaticum
TGGTCCGTTTCTTTTCTTTGCCGCGCTACTTTTCCTTGGCCGTCGTGTGGTACACGTTCTTTCATCTTTAGATATCTCCATCCCCTTTTGCCCAAACTTGAGGCCATTGATTTGATCTCGTTCTGGTCATTGATTCCGTGATGAAATCCACGGTGAAACCTACATGATTAAACAATTACGATAGACTTTGAGTACGTACATGAATTCCCACTTTACACCGATTTACCCTTTCAACCCGACCAACAGTTCACCTTCCCATCCAAAAAGAAAGGACTAGCGATAGAAATCTAGATGTTGACTAACATAATAAGTAGCAATAAACCCGGCTGAAGAAAGGAAAACAAAAGCGCTAAACGAGCAACAAGGCCGACATTAAAAGAAACAGGGACAAGCGAAGGGACATAGAAGAAACAAGATAATTACCGTTTTCACTACTCCCCTTGTTTTAATCCGTTCTGTAAACGCTTCGTAGTCTATGCTATGGAAATTAGTATCCTTTTTAATAGAATGGCCAAACGATCTCATTCATCGGTTGGATCTCCCATTCGCTCGCGCAAGCGATCCTACACGACATTGATTGCAGAACGAATTAGAGTTGCAGAGAGGGAGGGAGCGAGAGACTCGATTCAGGACCCTTCAATTCTTCATCTCATTGAACCTTTGGTTGCTGATCGAAGATGATTGGCCAAAGCAAAGTCGAAAGTGGCGTTTGGGTTTCAAGTTTGAGAGAAGAGAAGCCCACTGAAACATTCTTCATTCCAACTCCACGCGTGGAATCGGTTCTTTTTCGAGGAAGTTTTAGACTGCGTGTGGTTAAGTTTTCCCAAGGACTTTGAGTCTCTAAAGTCCCTTGGGAAAAAAAAAAAAAGGTGTTTGGCCAAAAATTTTTGGGTCACTTTGGGAAATTGCCGGCATTGGCAAAGCTGAAAGTTTAAGGCAGATAGGGACTATCCGTCTAGTAAAGATAGCTATATTAATCCAATACCGCCACTGTACCAACGAGTAATTTACTGATTCACGACGAATGCAAAGAGGGCTTACTGATTCATTACCCTTGATGAATATTTGACTAGTGTAAATAGCCATGATCGACTTAGACGGGCTTGGGCCGACGGCGGCAAATTAGGCCCAAAAGCGCGTCGATTGGATTATAAACTATACATGGGAAGGGGGGAAACTCCAATGCGAGACAAGAATATCATCCGGCATGGCAAAGTGATCGCGTATTGACCATAAACAAATTGAGGGAACCAGATTCCGTGAGCGTGACCATCAATCAAATGGGGGACGACTTTGAATTCGATTCAAATACCAGAGGGCGGTGGTGGCGGAGTTCCATGAAAACGTTAACAAGAAGTTCACGTTTGTCCTTTTATTTTTGGCCACGAAGGCTAAATTCTAAGGGAAAGTTTGGGCCAATATCCCTCCTTTGACTCCACCGGATTTCCCTTTAGGTATATGGCTTAATTTTGGGATTCTTAGGAACTTTTTTCGGTTTATCTTCGTCGACCCATTCGCATATTATGCGGTCTCCATTAATGTTAATGTCGGATCCGTGATCCTATCGCGCAATGCAAAGGCCAACAAGCATGAGAAATTTCTCCTGAGGGAGGAAGAACGTTTGGCAAGAAATTCGAATACACACATCGGCCTGCTCATAATCCGATCGCATGATAGATAAACGGGACTTCGGAGCTCTTGGGGTTAACAACCTGCTATTTGTATTCAGACGACGTGGCTATCGTCACTTCATCGGCCGATTCATTGGTAACCAAAAACTATTGTTATTTCATGCATGTCAAATCATTGCTTAAATTCGTGCTGGTGATGATATGAGCTTTGGGGTTTCACAACGTGCTATTTGTATTTGGATAACCTGTCTATTGTCACTTCAGCAATCGAATCGCCGATAACGAAAAATATTTCGCACATCGAATCATTGCTTAGATCTGTGTCGGCGACGATATGGGCTCCCATCATATTCGCTCTTTTCGCAACAATATAGCGACGATTCACGAGAGAGACTTCATTTTTGTGAAACGATTATATAGCTCCGGTATCGAAGATTAAGTTCATATCGCCCTTTTTTTTTTAATTATTTTTCTAATCAAAATGATGGCATGACAGGAGATGGAACTAACTTTACACGTTGGAGCAAAATTGGAATCGTCAACCGCGATTGCTTCGTTGCCAATCCCAATTCCCATGTTCAAATCTTGCTCTTGAAGCACCCAAACTCAAAAGCCAATTCACGATATAGGGAAAAGTCAACACCCACCCAAATCCCAGTTGACCGCGATTCTTCTCATCGGCGCCACCCTGGCGTGCCCGCCACCCCACCTGCCCGAGCCAATAATACTGACCGGAAAAGTCAAGTCCAACCCCGAGAGGCCAATCAAGCTGCTGATTGGATTGGCAAAGCCCACCGAAATAAAATTCCTACTGCTAATTGGGTGTCGTTACCCCCCTCCACCTTTTAGAAAAATTTTGTGTTCGGAAACTCTCATGTCCAAGCCTAAAAAAAAAATTAGCCGAATCGAAGACCAAGCCTCGCCCAAAGATCAAAGCAGTCTTTCGATTCCCAAGAATCTTATGTGAGACCGTATCAATTTAACGGTTCATACTAGACTCATCAAATGGGTGAATCGGATCGGATTAGGGTCGAGTTGAAAATTATTCGATCCAAATTGATCCATTTAATTCGTTTGAACCAATTTCCCGTTCAATGCAAATATAGTGATTCATACTCGATCCGATCCATATTATCGAAACACATCCAAATTTAATTTAAACTGAGGTGAGAGTGTAAAATGAGCAATCTCGCGATCAATCAAGAGAGAAAGAGTTGTAAATGTGGGTTGGTCCTATTTAAATTGTGAATCCATTTAACTAGTCATGGCTACGGTTCAAAACCAACCGGTTCCGGTTTGTGGCCAAGTATGAACCGGCCGGTTCCGGTTTAGGTTCAGAACCGGTTCCAGGTCGGCTCATAATTTTTCTTCTCTGTTTTTTTTTCCTTTTCGTTTTCTTTTGTTTTTCCGTTTTTTCCTCCATCGGCTATAGTCGGGGCCAGCAGAGGTCGCCGACATCGAGCAAGGCCAGCCCAAGCAAGGCTGACCTTTTTTTTTTTTTTTTTTGGAACTGGAACCGGGCCCCGTAAGGCATGGGCCGATTCCGGTTCCGGGCTAAAACCGGCTCGTGGCCATGACTACATTTAACGCTCATATTTTCGTGAATTTTACCACTCTAAACCCAATTACGGCCCATAAACTAAATATAATTAACTCATGTAATAGTTCAACCTATAAAAAATGGATTATGAATTGAGTCAATAACCCATTTTGACATATCTAATTTATACTTGTAAAATCGATCTCTTTCTAGGATTCGATTTGATACGACACGAAGCAGCAGCACCATCGAAATTTCCGGGATTGTAATATCTGACGTGGATTTGAGATTAAATTAAATTAAAGAGTTTGAAAGGAAAATAAAAGAAGGGTCATGATTTTTTAATTTTTCTTTTGGTCATAGGCGAGCATGATTGGCTACAATGGAAAATCTGTAAAACAGCGACCCAAATACGAAAGGCCACGGCGAGCAGTCTTCGGTTCATACGAACGGTTCGTTTTGGCCTCTTCTCTCTGTTATATAATTGTCTTTTGGTAGACCGCGAGAGAGACTCCGAAGTCAAGGAACAATGTCGTCGACGCCGACGCTGGGAGGTATTCGCGAAGTGGAGGGGAAGGAGAACAGCCTCGAGGTCGTGAGCCTCGCTCGCTTCGCCGTCGAGGAGCACAACAAGAAGGAGGTACTTGGAATTTGATCCGGTTTGATGGGTGATTGGAATTTGATGAGATTTTCGTGGGTTTTGTGTGGTTCTTTTTTGTTTTTTCTTTTGGCTGAAACGATTGCTGTGGTTGAGCTAATCACGATTGGTGCTGACGAAAGAGAAGGGATTTTGGGATGTGGGTGTGCTGAATTTTGGGGATCTCTGCTGGAATTTGATCGTGATCTCGTTCGGTCAGGAGCAGATGATTGATGGGTTTCTGGGGTTGGGTTCTTGAGTATCTCTCGAAGGGGAGGGGAAAAATCAGTTTTTGATCTGGAGTTTCTTAGAAAGGAAAGCGCGAGCTTGAAGTAGCGGAGAGTCTATGCTTATTTATATTGCTCCCATTTTTTGTTTTGGTTCGAATTGTTTGTCGATAATGTGCTGATGGTGTGAAATCTGTTGTCGGGGGTACCAGAATGCGATGCTGCAGTATGTGAAGGTGGTCGACGCGAAGCAGCAGGTGGTTGCGGGTACTGTGTACTACATCACCATTGAAGCAACCGACGGCGGTGCCAAGAAGTTGTACAAAGCTAAGGTTTGGGTGAAGCCGTGGATGCATTTTAAGGAGGTCCAGGAATTTAATCCTGTTGATGCCACCCCTGGCGAAGCTAGCACTTAGCTTCAGGGTAATAATTTCTAGAAATAAAATATCCGTGCTAAATGTTGATTAGGATTGTGTTTGATGCTTGCTCCCAGCATCTAGGGATTAGTTTTCTTTCATATGCATCTTCCTTGGCAGTTGCGCTTGATCTCTCCTGAGATACACTCTCATGTCAGAAACATGGTTTGTATGCAGTTCCAAACTTCCAAGGTTACCATTTTCATCCTAATTTTAATTTCTGAGGATGGAACTTCGGTGTTAACTCGACAACTAGATAACGACACGCGGGTTACACACTTTGTCTGATTTGTTTGTTTATACATGCGATTGGAGTTCTCACTAAAACACTGGTTTGTCATGGGGATACTTTGGTAGGTTTTATCTGTAGTCTCAGGGCAAGGCTTGCCATTGCCAATTTGTTTTTCACACTAAAAGATCCATTGCACTCGGTGTCTAGGACCGGTAGACAGCCACTTTCTGCATTGTTGATAGGTTATTCGCCTATCGGTTGAATGTTTGAATCTAGATGTTATTGTTCTCCATAGAACTCACTGAATATTTGATTGCCATGATTAGCACGAGACTCGAGCTTCTTGATTTGGTTTTTGTAGCTTTATTAATTGTACCTTAACGAGCTATGTAGGTAATTTTTCTGTATAGTTGTTAGATGATTCAATGAAATCGGATAAACAAATATATCCCAAACATGTTAAAATCACACGTGCCCAAACACCATTTCATGCTTTAGGGAACTAAGTTTGTTTAGCAGCAGTATTGTCCATATGGTCATAATTGTTGACCTAAATTGATTGAGCCTTACCAATTATCTCTTTCTTTCAATTTCAGGGTGACCGAAGATATGTATAGGCCTGCCTGCGGTTTTCTAGGAGGACCCAAAGTGAAAGGCACATAATAAAGTGGAAGGTGTTTCCACGATAGGATAAGAAACTACTTGTTTTCTGAATTTGCTTGTAAGGACATATGAAAGTTGCTACCTGTGTACCCATTGTTATGTCAAGTGTAGATCTTGAGACATGACTTATTTTCTGTGTTTCTGCTTTAGTTCTTACCAATCAGTTTGGTGCTTTGACCATGTGTTATGTAAAGCTTAAGTATTTTCCTCTTGGTTATCGTTTATAGTTCTCTTCGTGTTGGTCAGGGGATCTGATGTTGTCCAGTTTAGCTAACTATGGCGGAAGTGGGGAACCCGACTTTATGCTCAGCTGCCTCTAGCACGCCGAACATGGACTCCAATTTCCATTCGTGATACCTCGAACTGTTTCAGCGGACAAGCAAGAACAAGTGCCACATATTTGAACAGTATAGTACACTAAGTGAAGAAATCTATCTTTGCACATCATTTTCTACTCGCACAGGGGGCGGGGCAGCACAGCACATAGTGAGACTAGAAAGGAAAACTGTAAGAGACTCTCGAACCGCTCCACAAGTGAGTGCAAACTACAAAAGTTATAGACCTTAATCTTACCATGCACGTGTAAATATCGGGAAGACTTGAATGAACCAAAAATCACGCGCTTAATTTGGAGACATTTGCTGAAGATGACCTACGGTTTTTAATCGCCTCTGTCACGTCGCTTACTTTGCCTGCTGCAAAGTTGAAGGCATTGCGGAAGATTGTCTTGACCACTTCGACTGCTAACATGCAATAGAGGAAGATCAAGAGTGTGGCGATGTATATCAGGAGCAAGGAGAGACCGTTGGGGGAGATGGTCACCGAAAGAGTCATGTAGGTGACTACCATGGAGAGTAGAGCCACGGGCAGCAGAACCTGGACGTAGGATGGCTTCCTGAAGAAGAATATGAGGAAAATGGAAGAGAAGAACCCAGAAGTGTTGAAGGACATGAAGAGATAGTAAGCAGCCATGGGGCATAGATTTGTCGAGCTGAAGAAGGAATGGTGGGACGTGCATTGCTTGTCTAGCTTCATGTTGTCGCTCCAAATAGTCTGTGGAGGAGACAGTCCTGCTTGGTACGTGATGGTTGCTATTAAACTGGCCACGACTAGTACCATCTCCTCCACTTCCGACCATATGCTGCTCCTCAAGTTGTCATCGGTAGATTGGCTTGACTGCTGTGTCAAGTCCGCTTTTGTCGCTGCCTTCTTGATTCGTTTTGCTTGAGGCTTGGCATTAGTTTGTTCATCAAGCTGATCAACTGAAACAACATCGATAGTGTCTTTGCCCACCATGTTTTGCTTCTTCAGGAAGTCAAGGATCTGCCATTTTTCCCATATTGAATAAACAAGCAGAATGAGAAAATTCGGAGGCTAGGGTCAGATATGTTATCTCACAGCTAGAACTTGAAACTGGGCAACTTATGCAGATTTTTGAGCAACCAATTCTTACTTATCTAAAGATTCAATGTCCTAGTAGTACGTTCACATGCCAACAGTGACAAGATCCAATGTCCTAGTAGTTTCATTCTTCTCTTTTTAGATCTCCATCCTTGGTGAAAAGATTTTCTACAAGAAAAAGGATGGTGTTGCAGGGAATCAGTGAGATTCTATGATTCTGTGTCCATTGCTGCATCGCTTTGAAAATTACTACCTTGACAATGAAAGTTTCTAGCCCGAAATCACTACACGTGTGGAGAAAATTACTGCCGCACCAAGACACTTACTGTCACAAGATACAATCCCATGTTTATTCGTTCACGAGACCGTCGATATAACCCAGGGGAGAAGACGCGGATCTAAAAGATGTTTGTAAGAGATGCTGCGCATGTAGAGCATAAGTTATAGGCAGGCAAGTCTTTGTCAGCTGATAGATTGTGCCATTGCATACATGAGTTGGTTGGTGAGAGTTTTGAATAGCCGTTGATGTCAATATTACGGACCATGTCTGAGGGGACCATGATCACAGCAAGTCGAGTTACTTGTTGAAAGAATTATGCTTTTTGAATGAATTTGGAGTTTGTTTTTTAGATTGGTAGTTGTGGAAGAAGAATCTGGTAGTTTGGGTCCACGACCCTTCGGTTACAAGCATTTGACGACAGATGGAGCAAAATCAGAGCATCCGCTACGACCTCCTAGCAGATTTTTTTCCTCAAGAATTGTAGAATTTCTGAAGATGCACTATCAATCACTTAAACGCTTAAAACGGGACACTCGGCTACACTTGGCCCCCGTAGCGTCAATCAATCAGTGTCAGATTAGGACAGCTCTTTTGTTTCAGAAGGGATTAGTCATGATTTGTGAGCGGCACCAATTTTATTAGCAGAGTTGATAAATGGATTAGTCGGACTCATCTTGCCGACTTATCTCAAACGACACGACTCTTCTTTTCTTTTCTTTTTTCTTTTTGTTTGGAGTAATTTGCGAAAACAGCAATGAACTTATGGATTTTGTTTCTTTCTTCTTTGGTTCGGAGGAATTTGCGAAAACAAGCGATGCCCTTTCCTACACTGCACAGAACGTCAAACATCACGCAGATGGTTATTTTGTTTCTCTATCTCTTTTGCCCCGTAGATTTGTCTTGATCATTGGCGCGTTCTAAATCGATTCAGCTCATGTTTAAACATAAAGAATCGACAGGCCATCCGACTGTTTAACCATTTTTTCTTATTCTAATGGTTATCTGGTTCCTGCAATCTGTGCAAATACTAGTTTCTATAGATTGAGCTGATGTAAGAACACCCACGAACCATATCCATCTGGGTTACGGTCTTTCAGTCTCCTTAGTCTTGATGACATTTTGCCTCTCAAGCTAATCTTGTTATCTTGTTCTACAGTGCTTCACTCGAGAAAAAAACTTTCAGGACTTGACAAGGACTGGAACCTTTGAGAGATTTTCACTTGACCCACTTGTTTTGCTTCCTCTAACAGAAGTAAAATTATCGGGCTGTTGACTAGCCATAGTCCTGCATCTAAGCAAAGCAATTCTTTGCGAACTACCATGAAATCGTGAACATACCTGGAGCTGTTTCGAAGCCACAGCCAGCTGTGAGATTGTGTTCCCATCATCATCCACGGCAGTCACAAGGTTGTCTGCATCTCCATCTTCACTGAAATTTTCCACCAACTTCTTGAGCGCATCGAACTGACTGTTCTTCACAGCCAGGTGAAGTGCAGTCTCGCCGCGAGCAGTGCGTTCCTTGAGGGCTTGAGGATACATAGAGAGCAACTCCTCAATTACCTTGACCCTGCCCTTGATGGCCGCATAGTGGAGCGGCGTCCGGCCGCCTTTGTCCTTGATCACACAAAGATCAGGGCCTAGCGTTAGAAGCTCCCTCATGACTTCCAGGTTCCCCGTGGCCGACACAATGTGTAATGGTGTGAAGCCATCGTGGTTCAATTCCCTCGCAAAATTGGGCTTCCTGCTAACAATCTCCTTCACGAGTTCGCTATTCCCAGCAAGCACAGCCACATGAAGAGGAGTCTCTGCCGTTGGTCCCAGCACAGCTTTTTCCAGAATCAGCGGTTCTTCGGCTAACAAGGCCCGGAGAGAGATGACATCTTCGTACCAGATGACTTTGGAGAGCCTAGGATCCATAGGAATTTGTCCAGAACGATAAGAGCCTTCTGCTTCTTTGGTTTGTTTGTGGTTCTTGACGTTAGTTTCAGAAGCTTGGTTCGTCGTATTTATGCACAGAGCAAATATGGGACACCGCAAAAACCCAAGCAAACACCACCTTGGCTTCCTTCCTTTCAGACAATGGACATTTGATGATTGATGGAAAAGTTACTCATACCAGAGGATCAAACTTCTAGACCGTTAGGTACACAGAACACCCTACATTAGTTAAGGCTTTAAAAGCCCCTACAAATGCGAACACCTGTCAATCCGATGACATAACATCAGCCCAAGAATAAGAAGGAAAATGCGAGATCGTATCCCGCCATTACGGACATTGTCTTTGGTGAACAGTCTGGTCACTCTTGATCCATTGGATTGAAGACACTATTTTCCCGACGCACAGGAGCGCAAGAATTATGGGCTGTCGCATTGAAATATGAAATAGGCTTAAGGGCGTCAGTACATTTCAAACTAAAAAGGATTAAAAGTTAGTGACAATAATAAGCTGAGTGATGATAACACACCAAGTGACAACCATCAAAAGCTTCTGTACATGTATACAATCTGACACGTTAAACTAAGAACTTCCTAAAGGAGCTTGGATATAGTCAGTTTGGGCCCTGTCTTGACATTGTTTCCTAAGTTTAGCATGTGAGCTGTCTAATCTATCCAAACACATCTAATGATTTTGCATCAACTCTGAGGATTCACAAAGTAAGAGCACTAAAACACCCTGCTGACCTAACCTTCTTCATCGTAGTCTTCATCATCATCATCCATCCTTCTATCCAAGTTTGCAAGCTGAATGGGATCGATAGCCATCTTCTCAACTTCGGAAAGGGACCACCCAGGATATTCTTCATGCTTTAATCCAGTGTTAGGAGCTGCTGATATAATGGTCGGACCAGAAGCTAATATGGATTTTGAGTCCCCATTTTCATCCAAATCCACATTCAGGTCAAAGTTCCGAGCAGGCGGCTCAGCAGATCTAGGAGTAGAAATGCTCTCTTTCGATTCATTGAGATGGTCACCATTTTCTGTCCCTTCATGATCCTGATTCAAATTGTCCTGCTGAGAAACATCTCCATCGACTTCAAACTTCTCATTCTGTGCAGTTAAATCCCCCTCTGAGGCTCGACCACCTCGCCCACGACCCCTACCTCTGCCCCTACCCCTCCCTCTCCCAGCACTGCCTGTGTGACCAGTTTCATTCTGAAATTGAAATGGCATGGAGAAGAAATATTTAAATTTGTCAGTAAATCTGAATTCAGTTTAATAAGGCCGAACAAGCTTCAGAGACCAGATAACAATCATCTTGAGGTGCAAGAATGTATTACTATGCTGTTATTCTTTGACACTGGTTACATCCTAACAAAGAAATGCTACAGAAGCATATTACTGACAAACAAAGCTGCAGTAAGTTACTCATTAAACACTGATAATACTATGAAGTTAGTAGAGCGTAAAAACTGCCTAAGACCTACAAGCATTTGGGCAAAGAAACGAAATTTTAATTTTACCTCATTCTTACTCTTACTCACACAAATTTCAATTTTTTTTCAACTTTCCACCAATATTTTCATCCCCTCCACTTTCTCTACCTTCCAAGACATAGCATAAAAGAAAAATTGATTGAAAAACACCAACTAAGCATTCATACATGGACATGAGATACTGTGTAACTAATGGGCTGGACAGTCGAGATGACATGATGAGGCAAGCCACATAAAGGAAAAGGAAAGACATGATGATGATGATATCCATAATCATGGGAAACATTACCATGCGGCTCCTCTTTGATTCATCATCAGTGTCATTTTTCCCATCATCAACCATTTTCCTGATAATCAAATACGTAACGTGATATTAATAGCCATATTCCCTCACTGAAAAGGTAAACCTGTAAATTCGCATTTAACTAACCTTCTTTTAGCAGCAGTCCGATCATCTCCAGCAGCGTCAGAACCACCTAAATCAGGAACCTTGCTCACAATTTCCCTCAAGAAATCAAATACATTAAAGGTTTGAACACACTGCTTCCTGCAATTGAGGAGCAGAGTTATTCACCTCACAATAATTATTGAAAGGAAAGAAAACGAGGAGAGAGGGAACACTAAACTCTGCCGTATTCTCTTTCAAGGGAAAAAGAAGGGACGCGGAAGATATAGAAAAATGCTCCCCAATCAGGAATGCCACACATACAATTTTGCATGCTTGAAGGAGGCAAAGAAAAAGAGAAAAGCAAGCAGTGGAGCAATTCTCCCCAGCACAACATGAGAATCGTGACTGGGAAGGGAAGAGAGAGAAAGAAAGAGAAAGGGGGAAGACAAAGTACTATAAGTCTGCTTACAGATGCAAGGAGTTCAGTGTCTTCGCTCCCCTCTTCAAGGTTATATCATACGTCCGATCACAAAGGTCTTGCAGGAACAATTCCAATGCCTTGGCTGGAGATTATGAAAGAAGGCAATGAGCATCGATATATCAAATTGGGATTTCTCATGCTGACAAAAATGAGATCAACTGCAAAAGCAAGTCTCCAGGCCAATCCTATCAATTATGAACTAGAGAGGAATAAATCAACCAAAATGCAGATGATGTACACTTACAAACAAGAAGAGGCACAGCCATAGCAATCTTCCCAACATCATCATCAGCTTGCATAATTTTCTTAATCCGGGCCTACAAAAGGAATCGCTGTCAACCATGCCAAATTTATTCCCTAAACAGTAAAGTGACTGGGGGACAGCAGGAAAGAGAATTCACGGCCAGGTACGTGAACCTGAAGCACAAACATCAAGACATCGAGCAACAAACCAAGACAGTTTTAATTTGGTCATCACAATGTTGTCGGGCAAATTAAAAATCATCCATCTGTAATACAAGCGGACAACAAGTTGCCAACCCCTGTTTTCGAAAGTAACACTACGCCCACTTGTGGTTTGATCCTAATGCAATCTCAACACTTCTGCCGTAAGTGTTTCAGCACTCAACCATTGAGCCTAAACAATCAACCATTTTCTCTCTACAAAACTTAAAACAAGCTTGACGGATCTGCGTCTGTCAGCTAAATTGCATCCTAAGCTTATTTTCCATCCAAACCTTAAAACTTGATTTTCTTTCAAGGATCGCCTTTTGCGCTAGCATCAAACATTCCATTCTTACCTCATGATTTGTGCAAGCACTTAATTGTTGTTCAATAAAGTAATTTTGTAAAATTAGCAAGTTCTGCAAACAATTTTCAGTTCTTTTCATTTTGAGAATGCCAAAAAAACTGATGCAGAGTCATCTAATTGCTTCTCAAACAGCAAGAAGAAGAACAAGAAAAGGGGGAAAATCCAAGTGTATAAATGAGAATGGTAAACAGTTCCAACTATTAATGCCTCTTGCAGCCATGCAATGCTGACAGAATAGATGCTGGCTTCTCCAAACTGGCACAAATTTACCTGAAGAGACCAAAAGCTGAGAAGAAGCTCAACATTCAATCTGTAAAACACTTCTTATAGTGTAACTTTTCATGCTATCAATTTGAATTTCACCCATTCCATAGTTAGTAGTTTGCCATTTGTCCTATAATTGCTTGCGCAGTTTTTGTGCGCAAGAGGCCATAGTTATCGCTATTTGACTTCCTACACTTCCTTAACCTATGTTCCAAAGAGGAACAAAATATCCTCATTTTTATGGGCTAAGGAAACAGGAAACTAGCTTTGACTTCTAAAACTAATTGCTCTTTCTTCAATTTCACTAACAATGTTGTGCATAATATTGCTAGACAGGCAAATCTCCGCCTGCCCAAAAAACCGTTGTTGTGCATATCCGATGCACACTGCATGGCTACGAGCATTTGAATATACGACAGATAACCCAGTAAACTATGATCAAAAGCACGTCCAACAGAATATGAACACCGCTCGCACGACTCTTGCTGGAAAATCTAATTCAAATCAACTATTAGTATGTCGCAATTACAGAAAATTGACAATCACAACCTCTCTCCCAATGAATCCATGATTAATCAGAAACGGCAAAAAGCCGCGCATAATCATAGTCGGGAGCACGAACTAGGGCCCGGCAGGTGAAAAAAAACCATGTCGAACACACCCCGTGCACGACGCGTTCAGCTCAGCTAGACACAAAAGGAAAACCTAAAAAGCACAAAAGAAAGCAGAGGGGAAAAAGGCAAAGCAACAGCAGCCGCAACAGTGTCGCATGGCCAGAAACTAGCAGTTGCTTACCGCTGGGAAGCGTGTGTCGAGCTTCTTCCTCATGTCACCGGGCGGTCGCCGACGGCGGAGGCGAAAACCCTATAAAGGAAAAACGCGCGCGCGCGCGAGGGGGACGAGCGGCGACCCCTCCGCTCCTGCCCTAGCGCAGCCTCCGCCTGTGCTCGCACGGGGAGAGACGGATAGAGATAGAGAGAGAAACGGAGCCCCTTCCCCCGAACCAGGACGAGCGCGGCAACGGCGGCGAGAACCGTTCCGGCGAGAGAGCGAAACGGAGGGAAGGAGGAGGAGGAAGAAGCAGCAGCAGCAGCAGCAGCAGAAGCAGAAGCAGAAGAGTTGCGACTTCGCTTTTTTCTGAGGAAAAGGGAAAGGTAAAAAACCGCCTCCAATTCCCTCGCCTTTGATTTATTTATACATATAGCTTCTTGAAAATTTCGTGGCTTTTTATTTATTTAATTTATTTTGTTTTTTCTCTTAAACCCCGGGCTAGGGGATTAAGCTGGGCTCGAATCTCCTGCGCTCTCGGAAGCGGTGGTCCTTCGCGCCGGAGCTCCAATCGCCGATCGCCACGTCATCCCGTTCCGTTCTGGGGCTTCGTTAGACCGTTCTGGGCGGAGGAGGGGGGGGCGCCCCGTTAAGTCACGGCGACGGTATTTCGGAACGATGAAAACGGGATAAAACGGACCCGCGGCGATCCTTTTTTCCGTTTTCCAATCGAAAGAATAATGCCGAAAGGCCTGAAGTTTCGGCTTAAAAGTTTTCTTTTCAGGTCCTGGAATTTAATTTTTTTTTCTTGTGAATGCCTTTTTTTTTGCAGATGTCAATTTCTATTTTTACCTCGCAATAAGTTTATTTATTATTTTTGATCGAAAGGTTTATTAAGTTGATATATCTTCCTTTTTTTTTGTGCGCTCGTCACCATCAAGTATTGATTCCTCGTGCGTTTGCGGCACCCGCGTGTGGACATGGATTGCAGCACGCGTCCACCGCCGCGATTATAAATATATTTTTTTGGGCTTTGAATCCCTGACATCCTAAAGGAATTTCCTAATGGGTGTAATGAACCGGCAAAAATGTGTCGTAATTATTTGCTTGTGTATGAGATGCTATGATTAAATAAAAGAAATTATTACGTCGCTCGATATAAACACATACAAAATTATTATTGTCATGCCTTAAAAGAAGGCATAATTTAGTCAGATAATAATTCGGGATACGATAATTGTGTTCATCTCTATTGACTCGTAAAAACGTTGGATGGATATTATTTTGAAATGGCATTGTCATAAGTTTTGTTTCGATATCTCCCTATAAAAATTCCCAATTTTTTTAATTGATTCAAATGCATAATTCACAACGTGGTAGGAGTGGATCAATTCTCAAAATTAAAGTCTGTACGTGGTTTAATTCGGACTAGTGACTCTGCCTTTGGGTTTAGGGTTCCATTCCATTAAATACCCCGTTTTTTTTCATCTGTAATTTTCCGATCTTTCGTTTTTTTATTTATTTATTTTTCGACAGGTCTTTTCGCCGTTTAAGTTGGCACTGTTCTCCGACCCAAAAAAAAAAAGTTGGCATTGTTCTGTTGGCAAGTATTGGACAAGTTTTTGTCCCTTTTCTCTTTCTTAGTCGTGTGCTTTTAATGCACATCTCGCCCATTCTAGTACCTAGGTGTGCTTTTGCAATGTAACGTCTTCATTGATTGACAATTTATCAATTGAGAAATGGTTTGATGTGCATTGGACAATTTCAATTGCATCCTAGATTGAGGTTCAACAAACTCGTTCAAAGTCTAATGAAAAAGCTATGGAAATTGTCGGTGACATCAATATTTTGTGGCGTCTAAAATTATAAAAAAAGTTTTTTTTGTTTATAATATATATGAAAAGTAATCACAAAACAGAGTTGCAATATGGGTTTAGGCATATCGGTAGCACAGTTATTGTTTGAGCCCAATGACTTGATAGTTGATTTCCTTCCTTTTTCCTTTAACTCACATCATTGATCTTTTTTTTTTTTATCTATTTTACTATAACTCTTAACTCAATCTTAGACTTTTACCTTATCTCTTTGAAGAGTGTGAGTCGAAACTTACATCTAAAACTACACGTATCAATCCTAGCTCCCTTGAGAATGTGGGAAATCGAAATCTTCCCATCCCCTTTCCCAAGTAGGAAAGGTGGGCAAACCCCAGTAGTTAACTCACATTATCGGTTAATCTGGTGAACATTGGTGTTAGTCTATATTGATGTCTATATCATTACTTTTAAATCGATGGACTAAGTATGATATAAAAATGCATCGTAACTGAATAACAATTTAAGGATAACATTTAATGAATAATGACGGCTTGAAAACAACAAATGTCATCATTCTATACTTTGAACGTTGGGGAACTGAGTTGTGTGTTTTAACCTTTGGTAGTGTTTTCAGGTAGCGAGTGTTTGTGAAAACTTCAAAATGTTAAAAATTGCTCCTTCTAGAATTATTCATTAAACTTTCTATTATATTTTAATTTGGACATCATAAAAATATTTTTGCTTAACTATAAATGTCGATATCAATATGGTATTAAATATATGTATTCAAATATTTTCAAAAGCTTATATATTGGGCTCTTTTTATGCTTGCTCGTCATAAATTTCTTAGCATTTGCATTCCTAAAGATTTGAGATTCACCATTCTAAATTGGACTAAAAATCTATTTGCAAAAAGGAAGAAAGAGTGAGTGCTAGAATTGTACGGGTTTGTCTGGGGATAATTACCCAAATAGTCTCAATCCTATTATTCAGTTGCCAATTTAGTCATAAACTTTCTAATTTGGCCAAAATAGTTCTATATCTTTCTACAAATTTTCAATGTAGTCGTTTTGACTCATTGCCACTGGAAGGACAACATACATTTCTAATCACCAAATGTTGAGGACTATATTAGCCGATTTGAAAATTTTGGGAATAAATTGATATCCACATCATAGATTTAAGATCGACTCGGTAATTTTCCTTTCTATTCAAGTAATTGTTTTCTTTTTATACTTTATTTTTTATTTTTTAAATTTAAATTTTTTAATATTGAGCGTCAAATCATTCGAAAACGTACATTAACTTAAGATGTCAATGCTTTTTTCATATATATAATTTCAAATTCAAAGAAAAAACAAAAAGAACTTGAAATGAATAGAGTCATTCCAAACATACATTTAACACGTAGTCCCCTCTCCTCCATTTTTTTTTTTTCATCTTGACTTTAATTGCTGGTTAATAGATAATCATTACACGCCGTCCACGTCGTTCCCGCTCTATAATAAAAAAAAACGAAAAGCGAGAGCCCTGAAAAACACGTCCTCCATTTTCACGCTCGCCGGGCTTTTCCAAGTTCCCGCCCAGATCAGTTCCATACCACTCCGTCGTGCCAAACTTGGCCCTCGGGGAGTCGCCGCTACCACTCCGGGAAAAGGGAGAGAGAACCGTTCCGGCGAAAACGGATAACATCGAGGGACCAAAATGGAAAGAAAGAGCAGAAAGGGGGCGGGGGGGCGAAAAGACGAAACGTGGGGGGAAGAATCGGAGGACGGGGAGGAGAAAAACACCCCGGCGAAAAGGCCGTCCACCAGAAGGGTGGTTCGCCGCCGTTCCGTTCCGTTCAGCTAGTGCGGAAAAAACAGTTCCCGCTGCAACGGACCGAAAACAGAAAATATCGATTTCACAAAAACACACACACATATATAAAAATACAAAATAAAAATATTGGCGAGAAAAATCGGGGGGGCGATGAATATCGAAAAAACAAAAACCCTATTCTTATTCAGTTTGGGCCTCGAAATTCCTATCCGTCTCCACCTGCCTCCCCCCGCCCCTCCGCGAATCGCCGCTCCGTCGCCGGCTGCGACCGACGGATCGATCGGAGCACCGCCGTCCTCCTCCCTCGATCAATCTCTCTCTCCCTCGCAGGTCAGTCTCTCTGTTCGGCTGTTCTCTCGGATCTCCTTCAATTGCCGCATTCGCGAGGCGGCGGGACGCCCGGCGTTTCGATTTCCGATCCGCTCTCTGCCTCTTGTTCTTTCGCTGTGATGTTCTCCCCTTCCTTCTCGTCGCGTGGTTTAGTGTTTCGATTCGAGCGGCCGGAGTTAGGTATCGGGGAGGCGGAAGAGTCGCCGTTCTTGGCAGAGTTTTTGTCTCGCGATTCTCCTCCTTAATCCGTGATCGGCCGATTCTTGGCGTTGCGGCGACTTGTTCGTTCGATGATTTTTTCTTTCCTTCTTTCTTCTTTTTTTTTTTCCTGGAAGGCTTCGCCTTTTTCCTGTTTGTGCCGGCGGAATTGGTTACCAGAGCGGCGTGGCGATGTTAGGGATTTTCTGATTTTACGCGGCTCCTGTTGGTGTGATTACGGAATGTGCGAAAAGAGCGTGTGCTGCTGCATTGCATTTGGTGGGTTACTGTATGCACTAGTTTAGGTATATCTAGGCCTTTCATTGTTTTGATTCATCCGTGCTGTTGCAGAATTTTTTTGTAGCATGTTGGATTATACGTGGTCAAGAGGTCGAGTGTCCGTTTTGGTGACTGAGAAAATCTCGGCTCTTGCATGGCGCGTTGTTTGTTTGATGATGCGCTTAATTTCTGTCGAGCAATTCCGGCTGACTGATTGTTAGGTCTATCTAGATCATAAACTGGTATTTGCTTCCTGGATTCGGTTTTTTCGTGGACCGAGGTATCTGTCTTGAGAAGGAGCTTTTGAGCATAGGGACTGGGCTGGACTCTCAACTCGAGGCACGGAAGTCAGATTTTACTTTGTGAATCCTCTATTAAAGGTTTATGGCAGAGACTACTGCAACGACAGAAATTCTTGATATATTTTGAGTGCCGTGCGTGTTTTCAAGCCCGCATTCGTTTGTTCGAAGGGTCATGATTTTATGGTACTCGTTGTGATGCATTTGCATTTCGTATTTTTTCGTTTCTTTCTCCTCTTCAACCAATGCCAATCTTACACTCTGAATATGTGCTGGAGTTTGCATGTCATCCATCATCCGAGGAAGTTTGATTAGGCAAGTTGTGGCATAGTAGTCTGTTTTAGTCACATTTTATTTGGGTGAAGATGACGGTGATTGCATGCAAGCTCTGCCTTTTACTTTTAAGTTCATCTCACACTTTTCACGTACGCATTGGGAATCATCTCTCTCTTTCATGTCCCTCCTCTAACACATAAGACCACACATATTAATGGCATTTGTGGTGACATGTGAACTCACCTGCAAAAAGCATTGGTTATTGATGGGGCAGAGAGGAACTGAATGCACAAATATTCAATAGTAATCCCAGAGGCATTCAGGCATCAAAAGTTTTTGTGGCGTTGTTCCGGATTTGGTAGTTATGGTTGAACCTCACACTAACCTCATGGGGAATTTGATGATTTAGGCTCTAGAGAGTGTAGTCATAGCTGTTGGGATATTATTGAGCTGAGGGCTGGCCGCACTGATAATTTCTTGGAGGGCTTAAATGCATATTCATATATATTTTTTGTGTAAGTTATGCGAATAGCTGATGTTTTCATCAATCTAAAGTGTCAGCTAATTAATGTCCCTTGCTCATGCTCTGTCTTTGAGATTTATGTTTACAAAATCTTGTCCACATGACTGATTGGTGGATAAAATACTAATCATTAATGATCTTCGTATCAAACATTGGAATTGAATCTGTTCAGTTTGTCACATGCTTTCTGGAATATTTTCGCGTTTGAAGGGACTGTGCTGTCTATTTTAGAATCACTCAAGCATAAGAAATGAAATCTTTTATGTGTTTTCATCCCTGAGTTTCTTTGGTGGCCCTTTTTCTCTGATCCATAAAATGATTACGGCTCATTCCAAGTCAAGTGTCTGGACTTTAGAATTTTGTTTTCCCTATGTCCTGTGAGTTAAAAATATGATCCCTGAAAGTGTTCTTAGATGGTGGCTTTTCACGGATTGAGTGCATTGCTTCCGATTGTTGATGTTGTTCAAAAAATGTCCATGGACATTAATATATCTGAACTTATTGGAGTCAGCCGAAAGTATTTAAAAATACAACTCAAAATTCTCTGAGATGGAATGACTACCCTGTATTTACAATCTATCATGTTTTTGCAGTCTCATGTTTGGCTACAGTTAGTGGGTTACTTTTCATAGCTTTCATTAATAGAAGGATGGTGCTACCTTTTTGATTATAAGATGTTTCAGTCTTCTTGTCTCCATGTAATTTTTTTAGAAGTGGGAAAGAGAAAAAGTTTACTGATATGGCTTTTCAGTAAATAGAGGTGCTTTTCTCTCTTTGACTTTGGCTGATTTGTCGATTCTGTTATATTGGGATAAGTAAAAGCAGTTTTGTTATGATCTGTGACGTTTCAGGTACTTACTCGCTTTTAGAAATGTCTTCAGTGTCCAAATCCAAGTCTAAGGACAAGAAGTCTGGGAAGGAACCGATAAAGGCTGCTTCCAAGCCCTCTGGGCCTGCAACTGTGGGTTCTGGAGTCCCTGCCAGTGCATACAACCCTCTTTTAGGAACATTCCACTCTCTTGAAACAGTGTCAAGTTCATCTGGTTCGCCTCTTCAAGCTAATGGTCGCTTCAGGACTATTGATGAGACAGACGAGCAGACTGGCTCACTTGCTGTGGGTGTTGAATTCGATTCTGTCTCCAACAACGGCAGCTGGTCTGGTGAGTCGGAAGACCATAAGGAAAACAAGTCCAATCTTCCTGGTCGCCAGGAGTCTGTCCCGGGAGCCGACAATGACAAAAGGGAGAAAATCCGCCAAAAGAATGAGAAGAAGCATCAGCGTCAAAAAGAGAGACGAGCTCAGGAATTGTACGAGCGATGCAGTGGCTATCTTATGTCAAGAAAGCTTGAAGCACTTGCTCAGCAGCTCGTGGCAATGGGCTTTTCTCATGAACGGGCAACCATGGCTCTTATAATGAATGAAGGCAGGGTAGAAGAATCAGTTGCATGGTTGTTCGAAGGGGGTGAAGAGGCTGATAATCAGAAGGATAAAAAGGTCGGTGGGACTAACTTGAAAATAGACATAACAGAAGAGCTTGCTCAGATTACAAATATGGTATCCAAGTTTAAATGCTCGAAACAGGAGGTGGAGAGAGCTGTTGTCTCCTGTGAGGGCGATCTTGAGAAGGCGGCGGATTTATTGAGAACTCAGAAACAAGAATTATCTTCTGCTCCTTCTAAACCAGAAGAAACTGGGGATTATTCTAGTTTATGTAATGGCAAACTTTCGTCAACTGCTGCCATGAACTCCGGAATGTCCCAGCTTAAACCAAATCTGTCGTTGTCAGCCCAGCTGAGAAGAGATGAAAGAGACTATAATTACACAAGAAGTGCAGGGAATGCAAGTGGTTATTTGGAGTTGGGCCCGAAGAATGTGCAGCTGGTGAAGAGATTTCAGCAGAAGTTGGAATGGATGAAACCCCAACACTCTGCAATGCCGGCCGAGAAGAGTCGACCTGGTGCTGGACCCGGTTCAATGGCAACACCTGTTCAGGTGTCGCCTTCACTGGCGAAAGGAGAGACCCGTTATGTTGCTGTTGGAGGTGAATTAAAACATCTTCCTCTAGGAACAGTCCGGGAGCCGGTTATCATGATGCAGCGACCACAATCAGCCAATGCAAAGCAGGTTCCTGCTATAAGTGTTGGCTCGCCCCCTGGAACAGGTGCCGTTTGGCATCCTTCTAATGGCATTGACATTATGAAGTCAGGTGCTTTGCTGCCTCAGATTCCTAGCAGTAGAAGCCTCGGCATGGGCCATCTGAGTTCAGGTCAGATGTATCCCCAGCTTTATTATCAACAACAATTGGGTCTTGGAAGCAGTCCGTTGGAGTCACCAGGGACAAGCCGAACTATGGGTTTTCAGCAGCATCAACAATTCATACAAGGCGGTGGTTTGGGAGATATGCCTGGGACTGGCCGAGGTAATGGTTCATGGAGTAGAACAAGCGCACCTACGCTCGCGGCTGCTTCTTCCCTTGGTCTGTTTTCTGGGGTGGGTTCTTCTGGTTCGTCGGGGGCTGCTTCTCCTGTGGACTGGAGCAACAGTACAGTGGGGCAGCAGTTTGATTACACCAATGTCGACTGGTCGTTGGATCGGGGCTTGTCTTCCCCAAGATCCACCAATTGGTTGATGGGGTTGACCACTTTAATGAAGAACAAGGCGACCATGTTTGATTCAGATGTTCCTACAGCGGGTGCCAACATTGGCATTAGACCTGCTCCCTCCAATGCGAATGGCGTTTCTCTCATGGGACTTCAAGATGCATCGGGAACTATGACTACAGACACATCTGCTCCAGGTTCTCGGGAGTGGACGTCCCCTTTTGAAGGAAAGGATCTTTTTAGCTTGCCTAGAGAGTTCGTCTCTTCCCCTTCTCTGTAGGCCTCTCAGATAGGATTCCAACGAGCAACGAATAAAATGGAAAAGAAAAAAGGAGACTTGAAAAGGAAAGAATGGCATTTGGATTTCGTATGTGTTAAATCTTGTTGCATGACCTTCTTGTGAAAATTGCATTGCAGTTTCCTTTGCTCGTCTTCTGTCTGCATGGAGAGAGAGAGAGAGAGAGAGAGAGAGAGAGAGAGAGAGGTTCCTTCATCTTTGCCTATAATCAGAGATAGAATCGGAGTGTCCCCATTTTAACCTCTCCGTCATCACTGTGCGGTTGACAATTTAAATTGCCGTTCCTTCATCTTTGCCTATAATCAGAGGTAGAATCGGAGCGTGCCCGTTTTAACCTCTCCGTCATCACTGTGCGGTTGACAATTTAAATTGCCGCGATGGATTGTCAGCCCCGGACAAAACAGCTTGTGCTATTAAATCTTTCGAGCTACGGTTTTGCCCTGCTGCGTTTGGCAAGCAAGGTTGAGGAAAGCGCTTATCTTTCCGCATTTTCCCTTCCCTCCCTTCTCAAGCGTCAAAGTGGTGTCCAGAAATCCCTAGGAGACTAGCCGAGTGTTATTGGATTGTTGACCGAACTTAGAGAGTAATTTGTACGGGCGCCCAAATCGTATAATCATGACACAAAGGAGGTTCACTTCTCGATACGTGCAATGCGAAATACTTATGCAAACCATCGAGTTAGAGGAAAGGCATCGTCTCGCATTTTTCCTCTCTCTCCTCTAACTTGCAAGTGGCTTGCAAGAGGACTCTCGGGCACCGTCTCGAGTCTTTCGCAATTATAAGATGGCATTGATCTAGGGACGATTAATTCCTGCGAGGAATCATTTGTTCCCCTCGTATTCTTTATTAGGAAAGCTAGAAATAAGAACTTCCTCTATTGCAACTGGCTGCCCCTGCCAGAGCTGCGACCGCTATTGGGTTCAGTTGGTTAACCACCAATATCGCCAATCCCTCTTCATTTCTTGAAGAAAAAACTTTCTTTTCATCGATTAGCACTTACAATATAATATCCTGGGAATTCATACAGAATATGGAAGAGCAAACTAGAAGGACTTGCTCGGGTTTCATCATGGCAGCGAGGAAAAACCAGGTCCTGAACCACAAGCACTAGTTGCTGTCGAAGAAGCACATTCTCCGTACCATTGATTGGACTCTCGCGTGATGAAGTTGGCCTCTGCACGGGACAAATATTTCATCCAGATATCATGATCAGAGTAAATTTTGCGTCCAAGAAAGAATGAGGAAAGATTGCATTAATCTTTTTCACAGTAGTCAGATTTTCGGATATAGGGAATAAGTACCAATCGAACATATATTAAGAAAGAAGACTGCAGGGCTGTCCACAGAAAATAAGAATAACCAGGGCGAAGTATTTTTTTCTGAAATGGATCACCAGATTGTTCTTGTCAAACATTTTACCACACTGAAGCCCGGTAACAGAATTTGCTTCGTTTATTTCTGCTTTTAACCTGTCTAGGTCTTTATGGCCATTCCAACCGGAAGCATTGCTATGATAAGCTTGCAATCGTATTGAGAAAGGAGACAAACAGATAACTAGTTGACGATACTTGAGTAACTTACCTGATAAGAATACATCTTTGTACTCTTCTTCATCGTAGACAAACAGAGGAGGGTCTGGTGAACCAACTCCGACAATTGTGCTCCCACTAAATCAGACAAATTTGGACACCATAGGGAAATTAGTTTGTGGGAATGGAAGAGAATACGTGATATCAGAACATGATCCTGGAACGTATAAGAAGATCTGAAAACATTCAAAGCCAACTCTCCCCAAGATGAGAGCAGGCACTGCCATTAAATTAATAACAAAGGAACAGTGCAATCACAACAAAGTCCAGCTCACTGTTTAAACAATTTGAACACAGGATATTTCAAGTAATTGCACCAGAGTGATAATGTTCATCACTTAGGTAGCTTATATTGCTATCATTATCTATCTGATATAGTTCAACTGAAATTAAGCTATACTTACAACAGGTAATTGGGATTATGGATGACTTGTACCTTTTAAGGGAAACATTCCAATACAAGGACTCTCTTTCTAAACTAGAGTCCATAATTGTTTTGGCCAAAAAGAAAAAAGAACTGCCAGATTTTGATGAAGATTGTAGATGTCAGACAATCCTGAACGACAAAAGTTCAAATGGATGCTGCAACTGTAATAATCCAGGCATCAGTTTCTATTCTAAACTTCTAAACTAAGTTTGAAACTTTACAGTTTAGTTTTCTTTCAAAAAGCTATATTTTCCAGAGGCAAGCATCATAAAAACCATTGTCACAGTTTATCAAAGATGAGATTATCTAGCCCTGGGACAGAAAGTGATGAAGCTAGAGAGTCCAAAAGTTGAGGTTGCTAGCGAAAATATTGGAGCTGCAAGTAACTATCCTGTGTGGTCAACGGTTCATTAGGAAAAAAAATGAATCGGGATTATCTTATGTGAGGCTAAAAGTCTGTGTGCTTAGTTTACAAGGTACCTAAAGAATTTGAGCAGTATGTTGGTATTATTTTGAAGTCAATTATGAGCCTTGTCACCCCAACACGCTAATGTTTTTCATCTTTGCATGGAAAAAGATCCACTTCAAGGTTTTTCTAGTTTTTTTGGCCAATGGATGAGAAATATAAGAACATGATATACCGCACGCTAATTGAAGATTAGGTTGATGCTTCGTTATGGACTCACTTTTGCAAAATTGATGAATATAAAAGTCTCTCCATCTCACTCCTAATAAATTGACTTTGTATACATTTAAGCCTCAAAAGGCACATCTACATTAAATGCTTTTGGTTATAATTTAAGCATAAGATATTCAAGAAATATATTCCTCTGACAACTTTACTCTCTGCACTGGATATTAGGACTTTAGCTGGCATCACTTTATTTTATTTTTTTCTGTACCTTCCAGACATGAAAACAGCATCATACTGTCCGCGGCCAGCAGCCATTATTCGCTGCTTTAACCTTTTGAGAGATGGTAGTACCTCAAACGCTGGAGCTTCTGCAAGGAAATATAAACATTTGAACAATGAAACTTCTGATTGCGACTAATTCTGTCTCTATGACAAACACCAGCAAATATAAGTGTTTTTTTTTTACCAAAATAAGTCTGGCATCATATAAAAATATATCTTCATTGCAAAATGAAAGGAATTCTCTGCAAATAAAACTATATAAAAGGAAGGAGGTATTGATATTTGGTAGGTCACAAAGTCACACAGAATAAGTTTTCCGAACAGAAAGCAACAAAGGAAAGGCAAGATTGAGTGCTGTCATGTCCATTTACCCAAATCATTAATGCACACATCTTGAGATATTCCATCCTTTGACAGCTTTTCTAGCAAGGCTAAAGGATCAGCATTACTAGTCTTGTCCAACTGTAGATGCTGAGGATAGGAAGAAACATCTTCAGACAAAATTGTCATCTCATAGGGAGTAAGCTGACTAGAGTTTTCGTTAACTACTCACAACTCTATTACCTTGTAAACTTCAGCAGTCGAACATGCCTGTGGAGGTTTTATTAGAACCATCGGAATGTCCAAGGATATAGGTGGAGGGATATCTTGAACCACCTAGAAAAATAAGGGCTATATAATGATTGGGTGGAACTTGGAATCATATTAACTTACCAAAAAAAACGTAAAGGTATAGAAGATGTACACGGAACAACCTGATTAATGCATTAGAAGATGATCAGAAATTCATCATCTTCCATGCAGATGCATAGCATAGGTCAATGAACATTCTAATCAACTAAGTGGCCGCAAGGCCAAGAGAAGGAAATTAGAATCTTGTTAGGATCGAGTTTTATTTCCTTCCAAAGCATTGTTGGCTACCATCACAGACTTCTTAAGCTCTTAGAGCAAATGAATGGAAACCACAAAAGTACTTTCTGCTAAAAAGACGATACTGGAAAAGTAAGGTTTGAACAAGAAACGAGAAAATAACTAACTGCCAGTAAGTATTCTGCAAGTTCAGACGTACCTCACCTCGACCAGTACAATATGCTGCTCCATGGGAGAAGAAAAAGGGAATATCCGAACCAATTTCACCAGACCATTCTTGAAGTTCCTTCTCAGTTGCAACACAACTATTGAATTGGTTTGCAGCCCAAAGTGCAGTTGCCGCATTACTACTTCCGCCGCCAAGTCCTGCTCCAGTTGGTACTTTTTTGTCAAGATGGACCTGCCATATGTCCCAATTTGAGTCTCTGGTCAGATCAGAAATCCCTGAGCAAGACATAAAAGAATGTGGGACCTGTGCAGATGTTCAGTAATTTACATTACACATCGGTGTTCCAGCATAATTTACTCCAAAAATTGTGATATCCATTTTAGTTGGAACTCTTGTTTACATCAATCTAAGATTAAGTTAGGGACACCAATTCTGTAATTCCCATCGACTTTGATGTTTACTGTACATTCAAAGACATTTTTGCTTTTTAACATCACCACAACTCTCTTTAGTTTGTAATACTTCAATTTAATGAAAGCCCTGATGTAATTCACTGAGGCAAATAAGACATAAGAAAGAGAATAGCGTTTACTGTCAAGAGACAACACTTTCTGCTACACCTGCCAATTTTGAAGAATTATCAGAATTATATGCACACACGAACAGACTCAAATACAAACAAAAGGTGCAGCTTCTCACCCAAAAAAATTTGTTGCTGCCTGTCTTTTTCCTGTAGAGATTCAGTGCTTTGATGATCTGCGAAACATCAAAAGAAAATACAATCACATATTGGATACTGTAATAATGCCAAGAACACAGTGACATTGAAACGAACCAAATCCCTCAAGCATAGGATATACCAAATTTTTGTCATCAAGAGGTACCCCAGGCACATTCGTGGAAAGTCGATCCTTTTGGGATGGTGACAGAGAGAACTTGATTATGTCCCCCAAACTTATTACCTGGAAACACCAGTAGGTCATGCAAAGCACGTATATAGATTAGCCCAACCTCAGAAAAAACTTGTGCTCCACAACTGTGCTTCTCCATGGATCCAACCCAAACCTCAATACATTTCGCACCACAAACAGGGACATGGCGGCAAAAAGGATGATCGAGATTAAGAAACCTTACATGAAACAGAGACGCCAGATCATGGTAGCCATCCTCTCTCTTCCTAGTGATTCTCAAAAAGACATTAACCTGCTCCACAGATTACCAAATTCCAATACAAAAGCCAGCAGAATACTTAATAGCAAAAAATCCTCAGAAATAAATTAAAAAAAGGAGAGAAGTGGATGGAGCCCCAAATAAGAGGAGGAGAGAAAAAGTACCTTGCAAGGCGAGAACAGAGTGAGCCTAGAAAGAGGAGCTTGCTTGTCCACTTCGTCAGCCAACTGGTTTATCCTCTCATCAGGATCGTACACTATCTACACCCACCCATAACCAAAGACAACACCCATCACTCAGCGACGCGAACAAAGCAAACACTCACGCAGCAGCAACAACACAAACAGAGACACGTTCCGCACGACCTCGAGCTGCTGCTGCTTCCCCGTTGTCGGCTCGGAAACCATGGCCCTGACGGACGCGCTCCGCCGTAGACAAGTGGAAGACCAGCCGTATCGCGCGGGAGGCCGGACCCCGCTGCTCCGCGAGAAACCGCGCGGCGGGAAGACGACGCGGTTGCAGCGGAGGAAGGAACAAGAAGGAGGAGAAGCCACGGTGGTCGCCGCCGCCGCCATCATCATCCTCGATCCTCAAGCTCCGCAAAGCGAACTCAATCCTCCAAATGCATCGACTCGAAGGAGCAAGAACCTCTCGAGCTAGAAGAGCAGGTGAAGAAGTGAGGTTTGGTTTGTGAATTTTGATCCGTGCATTAATTAATCAGCAGCAGAAGAAAGAGGGAATCGAAGGGATGCTAGGTTCGGCAATCCCTTCCTTGTCTTCAATCGCCGCCGACATCGCTTTCGGTTCGGACACCAACGTGAATGCCGTGTTCGGCAAATTTGGTGGGAGTGAGAAAGTGGACCGAAACGTAATGTTACGGGAGAAAATTATACAGATGATTTATAAATTTTTAATTTATTCAATATGAAATTTTAAAGTTTATTCAAACGTATAATGTGTTTCCTTGGTATATGCTCAATTTAAACTTTGAATTATATAGAAATATTCAATATTGTCCCTAAATTTGAATTAATGAGATGACAATACTGAACATTTCATATAATTTAGGAATTAAATTTGGATCACGTTGAGCAAATTAAAAATTCGGGGACCACATTACTCATTGGGTAAAGTTCAAAGACTGTATTTAGCAAATTAAAAGTTCAGGGAACACATTGCACGTTGAGCCAAAATTCACGGATCATTTGTGTCATTATTTCAATATAATAAATTGATAATTAAAATAGCAAAGACTTCCAATTTTTTTTGAGTGGACTATTAAATGGGTAGGTCGGGTCGCAAATGATTCGATCTAAATTGATCAATTTATATGCAATATAAATTTAGTGACCCATACCCCACAATTGACCAGATCCATATTACTAAAATGCATATATTATTAATATAACCTATGGACACCTATAACCTCCTTGTTTAACCCACTTGGATAAACATTTCATATTAAATTACATGTTATACAACGCGTGTTCTTCCACGTGGGGCAGAAATAAAAGTTTAATGTTGGATTTTATAGCAAATATTCTTGCATGAGTTGGGTCTAGGTAAATGTGAACCCATTAACATTCATATATCTTTTTTTAACTTTATTATTCTATATCCATTTATAATCCATTTTGCTGAATAAGATGACTCATCTCATCAAACATGGGAAAGCATTCAGACATTTTGTAATTTTTTAAAAATAAATATAAGAGGTCAACGGGTCGGGCCTCATGGCCCTTGCCCACCTGGTGATCGGACTTGTCCAAGCCCGCCCAACGGGCATACAAAATTCAGCCAAGCCCGCTCATGGATCAAGAGTCTGCAACTCACCGTTGCGCCACATAGCGGAAAGTTAGTACTTCTGCCCTCGAAGGTCGCCGCTAGCGCTCCATAAAGCAACCGAGAGAGAACCGCAACCTCGAGGGACCAAAATGGAAAATCAGAAAGCGGGTTGGAGCGAAAAGACGAAACGTGGGAAAGAATTGGAGGACGGGGGAGGAGAAGAACAGTTCGGCGAAAAGGCCGTCCCCCGAGGGAGGTTCGCCGTTCCGTTCAGTTCAGTTAGCGCGGGAAAAACAGTTCCGTTGCAACGCACCCAAAAAGAAAATATCGATTTCACATATACATATAAACAAAAATAAAAAATATTGGCGAGAAAATGGGGCGATGAGTATCGAAAAAACAAAATCCCTAGTCTTATTCAGTTTGAGCCTCGAGATTCCTATGAGTCTCCACCTTCCCCCCCTCCCCTCCGCGAATCGCCGCTCCGTCGCCGACTGCGACCGACCGATCGATCGATCGGAGCACTGCCGTCCTCCTCCCTCGCAGGTCAGTCTCTCTCTCTCTCTCTCTCTTCGGCTGTTCTCTCCGATCTCCTTCAACATTCGCGTTCATCGGCGGATTCGCGAGGCGGCGGGAGCCCGGCGTTTCGATTTCCGATCCTTTCTCTGCCTCTTGTTCTTTCGTTGTGTTGTTCCCCCTTCCTTCTCGTCGCGTGGTTTAGTGTTTCGATTTCGAGCGGCCGGAGTTAGGTATCGGAGAGGCGGAAGAGTCGCCGTTCTTGGCAGAGTTTGTTTTCTCGCGATTCTCTATCTTAATTCGTGATCGGCCGATTTTTGGCGTTGGCGGCAACTTGTTCGTTCGATTTTTTCTTTCTTTCTTTCTTTCTTTTGTCCTGGAAGGCTTTTGTGCCGGTGGAATTGGTTACCAGAGCGGCGTGTCGATGTTAGGGATTTTCTGATTTTACGCGGGTCCTGTTGGTGTGATTGCGGAATGTGCGAGGAGAGTGTGTGCTGCTGCATTGCATTTGGTGGGTTACTGTATTCACTAGTTTAGGTGTATCTCGGCATTTCATTGTTTTAATTCATCCGTGTTGTTGCAGAATTTTTTGTAGCATGTTGGATTATACGTGGCCAAGAGGTCGAGCGTCAGTTTTGGTGACTGAGAAAAACTCGGCTCTTGCATGGTGCATTGAGCAATTCCGGCTGACTGATTGTTAGGTCTATCTAGATCATAAACTGGTATTTGCTTCCCGCATTAGATCCTGGACCGAGGTATCCGTCTTGAGAAGGAGCTTTTGAGTATAGGGACCGGGCTGCAGAGACACGGAAGTCAGATTTTACTTTTTGAATCCTCTATTAAAGGTTTATGGCAGAGACTACTGCAACGACAGAAATTCTTGATATATTTTGAGGGATGTGCATGTTTTCAAGCCCGCATTCGTTTTTTCAAAGGGTCATGATTTTATTGTACTCGCTGTTATGTATTTGGATTTAGTATTTTTCCTTTTCTTTTTCCTCTTCAACCAATGCCAGTCTCACACTCTGAATATGTGCTGGAGTTTGCATGTCATCCATCATCCGAGGAAGTTTGATTGGGCAAGTTGTGGCATAGTACTCTGTTTTAGTCACTTTTTATTCGGTTGAAGATGACGGTGATTGCATGCAAGCTCTCCCTTTTACTTTTAAGTTCATCTCACACTTTTCACGTACGCATTGGGAATCATCTCTCTCTTTCATGTCCCTCCTATAACACATATGAACACACATATTAATGGCATTTGTGGTGACATGCACTAGTTTTCTTCTAGTTCCTATTTATGTGCATTCTGGTATGGGACCGCAATCAAATTATGTGCATTCTGGTATGGGACTGCAATCAAATCATGGCTAAGACCACCTCAGGGTAACTGTCAAGATATATTCCTTTTATCAACAACTGTAATTTTGCATGCTCGTGCATGGTGGCTTTGGTGGAAACAAGAATTTCAGGGATTCATTTGTCTAGGAGTTTTTCTGTGCGATGGTTGTTGTGATGCTTGTTGAAATAAGATCAAGCAAGTTGATGCTTTATCAAGCTTTGCTGAAGATGGAATTCGCTTGTCTTGAGTTATGATTAGTAAATGGAAGAAGTTCTTCTGTTTTGATCGCGTCTTAGCTTCCTCACGTCTTTCTTCTTCTTTTCATGGAAAAAGGAGCATTTTCCGGTTCAATGTTGACCTCACAAAGAGGGGGCGACCATGGCAACCGCGGAGAGCCCAACTCCACCTTTGACAGTGAGGCAGTGCCATCTTTGCTGGCGGAGCACATAGTTCTGGTGCTGCGTGTGGCGAATGAAGTCGAGAGCAGCAATGCTAGGGTAGCTTTTGTCTGTGAGTGGTTTAATCTTTTTTAAGTGTTAGAAAATAAATGATTTCACTAGGTCGTCTGATGAATAATGTTTGTATTGATTATCTGAAAACATATGAATATTTTCGCTTGAAGCTCTAAGCATGAGCAAGCTTACATGCGTATAGGTAATTACTTCTATTTTTGAATCATCAGGTTTTGCTGGCTGTGGCTGTTATGATGTAGGTCTATCTTATGCTCTTCAGAAGGTTAAGAGGTTGGATGTCAAATTTAGTGGACAAGGTGTTAATCAATTTCATTCTCGTCTTGAAAGGCATATTAAAGGGGTAAGGACTGCTTCTCCATTAGGAGCAATTACTTTCTTTTCTGTTTAGCAAAACACGCGATCATTGACGTAAATATGGATCTAATTTAGTTAAGTTATTTGATTTCTTTCGATTAGCATTTTGAGTCTGCGGTGTTATATAGATTGATACTTACAAGTGAGGATACAGGTCAATTATTCAGAGCTAGGACTTTGTAATTCTATACTTGCTTCATGTTTCTTCTTCTCTTTAAGAAGAACATATGGAGTAACTTTTTACGTATGTAAGTTTTAAGAGTTAAACTTCTTTTTGATCTTTTCTATTTTTTCTTGCCATGCTCGTTCTTTTGAAGGCACCTTCTTTTCTGATGACATTATGTAATGTTTCTATCGATTTCCAGGTAAATGATCGGGATGCGCTTGAAATGGAGGGTTTTTATCTGCGTTATTATAAACAATTCATTCAAGTTTTGGAAAATGATGCTGGAAAAGCTGATTGGTATGTCCATAGATTTACTATAAACAATTCAAGTTATTATAAACAATTCATTCAAGTTGATTGGTATGTTTATGGACATACCAATAAGCTTTTCCAGCATCATTTTTCAAAGCTTGAATGAATTGTTTATAATAACGTAGATAAAAACCCTCCATTTTCCAAAGCTTTTTCAGGTTCGGAACCGATTTATAATTTTTCTTTTTTGTTTTTTTTTCCTTTTCCTTTTTTTTTTCTTTTCTTCCTCCACCGGGGCCGGCGACCTTCGCTGGCCTCAGGCGAGGCTGCCCTCGCTGGCGTCGGGTGAGGGCTGCCCTCGCCTGGGCTGGGCGAGACCGGCCTCGCCGGCGTCAAGTGAGGCCGACCTCGCCTGCAACTGGCGAGGCCGGCTCGCCCGACGCCGGCGAGGCTCGACCTCGCTGGCAACTGGCGAGGCCAGCCTCGCCCAGCCCAAGCGAAGGCAGCCCTCGCCCGACGCCAGTGAAACCTGCGACCTTTGCTGGCCTCGGCTACGGCCAGCGGAGGTCGAAAAGAAAAAAAAAAAGAAAAGGAAAAGGAAAAGAAAAAAAACAGAAAAAAATAATTAAAAAATTAAAAAGTTACTGTTCCGGTGACGGAATATTATTCAATATAAATCGTAATTAAAATGTAAATTGTAATCAAACTTGGGGACAAAAAGACGAGAGAGAGGGCTTGAACTTAATAAATTATCATTAAATACATTACAATTCGTTATAACGATCTATAAAAAAAGTAACACAATATATATGCCTTAACCTCAAAACCTAAACATTCCGTGCGCAGGGGACCAAAGGTCACATGTCGTCGGATTATACTTCGGTTTTTCTAAGCTCACGTGGGCGTACCCGGTATGAGAAACAAGGGTTTCCGAAATATTTGCCAACTCCAATAGTTCTTTTACCCTCAATCATCACTACCCGTTCCATTACCGGTACCGGTACCGGTAGCGGTAGTATCTCCGTCGTTAAAGAATTCGGATTCATTATTCCAATCTATCTTCTATTGCTGGTATTGAGTCTTTGTCCAATTAGCAACACAAGCTTGCATTTCCACTGATTCTGGAGCTAAAGTTGAACGATGTTCGTCTAAAATATTACCTCCGGCGCTGAATGCTTATTCGACCGCAACTGTGGAACTAGGGGTTGAAAAAATCTGTTTTGCAATAAGAGAAAGGATTGGGTATTGGCTCGCGTGCCTCTCCTACCAATCCAAAATTAAAAAATCTATACTACTTTCAGATTCAGTAAACTCAAATGAAACAGTTAGATAAATCTCTAATTCAGAAATATTTCCTATTACTCCCTTTTGTTTTTTTTGTCTATGTAATAAAAGTTGGTACCCTCTACTAATTTGACATGTACTGTTATTTTGTATCTCCGTAGATTGAGAAGATCCAATATCACCTAAATTATATTTAGTATAAAATTCATTATATAATTCTATTATTACGTTTTTAACCTCACGTACTATGGTTGTAACTTTTATCGCATCATAATATAAACATTGATAATACGTATGCAAAAAATTACTTAAGCCATCCAATTTGTAACGCGGATAAAAAACGCAAGCAACTAAATAAATAATGGGAATTTTGTTATAATAATGTAGCAACTTCATTTTCATCGCAACTATAGTATATTGTAATTCAACATCATTTTCATGTTCATCAAAAATTCCGACAATATTAGTACACTTTACTTAAAATAAATGTGTAGTATGATAATAAATACCGGACAAAGTATAAGTTGCATCATTAAAAACCTTTAAAACATCTAAAATTTTTTTGTAAATATCCCACTCTTATGGGTATAAATCAATCTGAGGTATATTAGAAATGAATGCACATAATAAATCTTTATATGCTAAAGATTCACTAAGCAAGTGGAAAGTAGAATTCCAACGAGTTGGAACATCTCTTGGAAATCTTTTTGGCTTTTTGCCATTTTCTCTACAAAATCTACCATTCTTTCATTTTTTTGGGATGTTTCCATAAAAATTGAATCGCCGTTTTTATAGGTTGAAGAAAAATATCAAGAGTTTTCAAACTATCTTGTACACATAAATTTAAAACATGACAAGCACATTTAACGTGAAAAAATTTTCCGTCAAAAGCGGGTTTACAAATATTTTCTAAATCGGCAATTGCAGTAGTATTTGCCGCAGCATTATCAAAACCAATTGAAAAAATTTTGTTAAGCAAATAATATTCTTCTAAAATTTGCCTAATTATTCTATAAATATTATTTGCCGTATGCTTATCATCGAAAACTCTAAATGTAATAACTCTTTTTTGAATACTCCACTTGTGATCTATCCAATGACATGTTATGCCCATGTAAGAATGATTTTGCCAATGATCACTCCAAATATCACTACTTATATGCACGCATCCATTAAATTGCATAAAAAAGTTTTGTAAATCTTTTTTTCCATTTTTGTAAAGATCTTTAATTACTCATTTAGTCGAATTTCTAGGAGCACGTTTTGCTTGTGGAGCATATGCTTTTTGTACAAATTCATTAAAACCAAAATTTTCTCCAAAATTAAATGCTAAACGCTCAACGGAAATAAATTTACCTAATTCTTCCTTATAAGTTTTTTCATTAAAACGAAATAAAGAGAAAGTGTTAGGATTGACGTACTCGGAAATTTGTTGTTGCCCGATATCGATTCTTGTTTTGGTTGGATGTTTGCTCCTAAGATGTTTGAATGTTCTATATCTTTATCCACCTGTTATATATTTTCCTACAATATTTACAAATTATATTATACATTTTTTGACAAATATCATACCTTTTTATTTTTGTGAAGTGATTCCAAATGTCAGATGTAAATTCCCGTTCCGCCTCCTTTGTTGTAGATATTTCGGCAGGAGGATGAAAACTTCCTTGCGTCGGGATCCGCTCCATATCGGGAAAAATGTTGATTTCATTATCTTGAAAATCTGCATATTCACGAGGATCAAAAGAATGATGGGATTCCGTCGCGATATTCTTACCTTTGCCAGTTGACACTTGACTTCTATTTGCCATTTTTCAAGTGAATCGAGAGAATTGAGCGGATTAATTGGGAGAATTAAGAAAAAATTGCGTGGATTGAAAAAATTGAGAGAATTTAAGAGAATTTGAGAGAATTTAGAGTATTGAGAAAATTTGAGACCTGAGAGGAGAATTTGAGAGACTTGTGAGTATTGAGAGAATTTGAGTGAATTTATAAGAAAAAAATGAGAAGAAAATTTAAGATTAAAAAGAAAGGATAACCATTGCAATTTTGCAACGGTTATTTTTTTTTGTATTTTTTTAATTTTTTGCCCGTTCGGGCGTTGGGACTTGGGTTTTTTTTTTTTTTTGCCCGTTGCCAGGGGCTGCCCTGGCAATGGGTAGCATGCCAGCAGCTGCCAGCAAGGTCTGCAGACGTGCAGGTCCTGCTAAAGCTTTTTTTTTTTTTTTTTAAATTTTGCCTGCTGCCAAGGGCTACCTTAGCAACGGGCAGCAGCTGCTAGCGGCCCAGCAGGGCCTGCAGACGTGCAGGCCTTGGTACTAAAGCTTTTTTTTTTTTGGAATCGGGCCCGGAATCAGCGGTTTCGGGCCGGTTCAAAAATTTCTGAAACCGGAACTGGGCTCGTAGGGCACGGGCCGGTTCCAATTCCAAACCGTGGGCCCGGTCAACGGGTCGGGCTGGTTCCGGGCCGAAACTAGCCCATGGCCATCCCCATGCGCATAGTTCCTTAGAATTATAAATTGTCTAGAAAATGCCTTTCCTTCCTATAGACATCCCCATCTGATCATCGATACGATATTATTTCCTCTACTCACTATTCATCCGTGCTTGCATGGTTTCAAAAGTCGTTGTGCTAATTTGATGTTGCGCGAGATTTATCAATCGAGGTAATAGTTCATATCTAAATGATGTGAAGTTAAAGATATATCTAAAAATCAATAATTTCTGTTTTCACCTCTCTTCACCACTTTACTCTTTTGGTGTCTTTACCTACCCAATTCTAGGAAAATAACACAATCGATTTTCAACTTCCTTTTACCAAGAGAAAGAAAGAATTTTTCAACTGATAAAACAAACTCATCGATTTAGTTCGCTTTGTTTTTCGATTTTTCCATGACCCCAACCAACCATCACTCAACCGAGATACTAGGGTTTGGGGACACGTCCCATCAAAGCAAAGATACAAGCACTATTACCACAAGTGGATGCAAAATCACAATCCCATGTTCTTCGAATCCAACGATGCCACTAGGTCGTCACCAGCCGTGATGACCATATAAGTAGTAGTCACTAAAACCCGCATGTTGCAAGGACCAACCTCACTTTTAGTTTGGTAGATTTATAGATCTAGCACATGGTACATCATCTGTCACTAAAGTTGGTCACAACCTACCTTTTGACCTTTGATCCAAAAGAGTTTCTGAACTACTAGTTTAGTGGGATACAAAGTAGAATTGGAAGATCTACTGAGTCTTTCAAGTCCCACCACTTTGACGTGTAGAGTAAAATCAAACCTTTTCATGTCATTTTAGTCTATTTGAATTGGATCTTTTTCCTTTTATATCTATAAAGAACCTGTTTATTTTTTTTGTTACTCTATTGACAAAGAGAGCAATTTATTTTTAGGGAAAAAGTCACTAAAAACCCTAAACTTTATCCCCTGTGACACATTTATCCTGAACTTTTTTTTGTGACACCAAAAATCCCAAACTTTATTATTTGTGACACATTTACCTTAATACACATTGTCAATGGGCATTTTCGTCTTTTTTGCTTTTTTTTTAATTTTTTTTTCTTTTTTTTAATACACATTTTCGCCGGCGTCGGGCGAGGCTCGCTTGACCTCGCCCAGGCGAGGGCGAGCCACGCTGGATGCCGGCGAGGCTCGCCCGACCTCGCCCAAGCGAGGGCGAGCCACGTTCGTCGCCGGCGAGGCTCGCCCTCGTCGGACGCCGGCGAGGCCCCCCCTCGCTGGAAAGGAAAAAATACGTAGAAAAAAAGAAAAAGCAGAAAAGACGAAAATGCCCATGGACAATGTGTATTGGGGTAAATATGTCACAAATAATAAAGTTTGGGATTTTTTATGTCACAAAAAAAAGTTCGGGGTAAATGTGTCACAAGGGGTAAAGTTTGGGGTTTTTGGTGACTTTTTTCCTTATTTTTATCCATTTAGACTTTAAGTCATTAACCATTTGAATGTCTTGCAAGCAAAATCATTTTTTGCATCCACAAATTCTTTATTAGTTTAGCTACCACTAAACTGAAGGCATTTTGCATGATTATATTATTTGGATTTATTTTTTATTTCTTTTCTTTTTTTCTTTCCTGATTTGGAATTGACTTTCCTTTGATCTTTAGTATGTGAGATATTTTGAAAGGTAGAAACACTGACATTAAAGTCATCTAGAATTTTTCAGTCTTTGAAATATTAGAACATTATTTTCCTTCTTTAAAATTTATAGGCAAAGGAAAAGCTATTTTTTCCTCAAAAAATGTAAGGGCAAACAAACCCTACCGATTAAAATCTTTCATGGATAACGATTTATAGATAATTTTATATTTTTCTTGTGGTATATGTACTCAAAATTGATGCTATAAATATAAAATAGGAATATATTTTTCTTCATTTATAATTGAAGAAAATTTCTTGCAATAACTGATTGGTGAGTTACAACGGAGGTCATCCACATCCATATCTAATTAAGTTTGTATCTGGATATAATGTCTTTAATGATAACCGCCAACTAGAGGCGAGGGGTGAAAAAGATATGCATAATTAATTTTCATTCATTGTGCAGCATTACAAGCTATTAACAAAAATTATAAATTTAATTTCGAGGAGAAACAGAAAACTTGACATTAATTTTATTTTGTAACCTAATCTAGAAATAAATAATTGAATGGGCATTTTTCTATTTGTTCAATGAATATAAACAAACATTTGCTTAGAATTCAAAATTCAAAACCAAATGAGAGAAGCATTCTAAATTTCTCACATAGAGTGTAAGGATGAGATGGATTATTGCACTATAAGGAAAATAAAGTAATTTTACGAGGCGCGCTTTCTTAATAAGAAAGTGGGTAGTCAATTTCTTTATTTTATTTTTTCCTAATTTTTTTCACCAATTTTACATTTTTTTCCTCTTTGTTTTACGTTAACAAAAACAAGTTTGTAAATGTTAAATGAGAAAAAAAAATTTTCAATTTAAATATACATATTTTCACTGCTCAACGTGAAATAACTTGTAGCTGTGATAACAGAGGTGAGCACAGTTCTAGTATAGAATTCTAGGGTGGGAGGTTCCGATTTTGAGTTCTAATTTTTTAGGAACTGCTGATTCCGGTTCCGATTCCCGTTTCCTATAGAAACTGGAACCAAGGAACCGGGAACTCGACTTGGAATCGGAACCGGAACCGGCGCTCTCTCTCTCATACTAAAAAGTAAAAACCTTAACTTTCTTAGTTTCTTCCCAAATTTCCCCTGGCTCGGTTGCTCCTCCGTTGCGCGCTCTCTCCCACTCCCAACACCCATGACTCGACGAGGCCCTCTCACCTCTCCTCGCTGCGTTCGGCGTCCGCCTCTCCTTTTCCTCTGTCTTCATCAAACGCAGTTCTTCTAGTCCGCGGTCTCTGCTTTTTCTAGGGTTTCTGATTCTGGCTAGAGGGCGTAAGAAGGGAGCGAGCAAGGACAAGAGTAAGCATCAGTTGAGTTTGGGCGATCTCGTTCTTGCCAAAGTCAAGGGCCACCCAGCTTGGCTTGCCAAGGTTCACGCTTTTCGCTCTGTATTCCCTTTGATTGTTTCATGTTTTTCTCATTTTTGTTTGGGTGTTCAAGCGCAAGTTTTTACTTTGTCTTTTTTTTTTTTTGCCTTCTCGTGGTTGGAAAATGGTTTAGCTTGATTTAATTCTGCTTATGTTGTGAAGAGGTGGTCAATCGTTACGTTTGGGGAAGCTGGTCTTTTTGGATTTTCTTTCTTGCTTGCATTGTCTACTGTTTCTGCCCGGCACTTCGAAAGTGAACCTTTCTGGATGTATGTATGCGTTTCTTTGGATTAGTTGAAAATAGAGGCAAATCAGGTTTAATTTTGCTTTTTTGGGTTTTCAAAACTGAATTAGCATATCCAAGCACTGTTTTTCGTGCTTTACCTCGTGGCTCACCAGTGATTTAGGTTTGCCTCTGAGCTATTTAGTTAGATCCGAAGTAGCTCTGTCTTCATGGTTTCTGATTGAAGCCTGATACTGTATAGATACATTGATTTTATTGACCATCTTAGTGTGACGCAGTGCGCATCTTTTGTATGATGGTTGCTCCGTCAATGATGATTGTTTTTATGTCTTCAGATTAGCAGGCCAGAGGATTGGCACCAGACTCTTGACACGAAAAAGCACTTTGTGCATTTCTTTGGACCACAAGAGATGTAAGCTCACAAGCTGCCTGTACCACTTGTTTATTGATGTTTGAGTAGTTAGCTTAATGGCTTTATTGAGTTTTGTGTATAGTTTCATTCCTTTAATGCAGTAACTGCAGTATCGTGTTCATGAGTGGCTCTCACTCTCTGGGTTTTTTGGTAAACCTTAAGGTTATTAGACTGGCCCAGTTCATCCACTTCCGGTCCCTCATGCCCCTCTTCTCTATAGAAGTAGACACAAGCACAGACAGAAGAATGGAAGGGCAATTTGTTGGTTAGAATCTCTTCCTCCTAGCACTTTGCCTTATGCCATGCTTTTGATCTTTTCTTTTTAAAGTATATCTCTATTGTCCCATAGGAAATATCTTCTGATGAACCATAGAAAAAGCAGGTTGTATTCTAGCCTTAGTCATTAGTACGAGCTTTTGATTTGAGGAGGGCCTAATACCCAAAAAAACCCTAAACTTTAACCTTTGTCCCAATTATATCTTAAACATTTTTTGTTCCATAAAAAACCCCAAACTTACCACCTAATATCTAAAAAAACCCCAAACTTTAGCCTTTGTCCCAATTTTATCCTAAACTTTTTTTTGTCTCACAAAAAACCCCAAACTTTTACTTTTGTCTCAAATTTACCACTATTAACTTTTCTGTCCAATATTACCGTTAATGACTATTTTTTATTTTTTCGAATTTTTGATTTTTTCTTTTTTTTTCTTTTTCCTTTCCTTTTCTTTTTTTTCCCCTTCACCTTCAACCTCTGGCCGGCGAGGTTAGCCTCACCCGCCCCTGGCGAGATTCATCCTCGCCGTGGCTAGCGAGGCTTGGCCTTGCCCAACGCTGGCGAGGGCTTAGTCCCGCCGGTCTCGTCCTCACCGGCCGTGGCGAGGCTCGACCTCGCCATTAGCCGGCGGGATCAAGCCTTGCTAGCTACGGCGAGGACGAACTTAGCCAGGGGCGGACGAGGACGAACCTTGCCAGAGGCAGGCGAGGTTTGACTTCACTGGCGTTGGGCGAGGTCGGCCTCGCCCGCCCCTAGCGAGGGCTCGGCCCTGCCGGCCACTGGCAAGACTTGACTTCACTGACGTTGGGCAAGGCCAAGCCACGGCAAGGACGAACCTCGCTAGGGGCGGGCGAGGCCGATCTCGCCCAACACCGGCAAGGTCAAGCCTGGCCGGTCGCCGGACTGGCAACCGGCCAGAGATTGAAGGTGAAGGGAAAAAAAAAAAAATTCAAAAAAATAATATTAAAATAATTATTAACAATAATATTGGACGGAAAATTTAACGGTAGTGGATTTGGGACAGAAGTAAAAGTTTGAGATTTTTTATGAGACAAAAAAAAGTTTAGGATATAATTGGGTCAAAAGCTAAAGTTTGGGGTTTTTTTGGTATTAAGTGGTAGATTTGGGACAAAAGTAAAAGTTTGAGTTTTTTTATGAGACAAAAAAAGTTTAAGATATAATTGGGACAAAGGCTAAAGTTTGGGGTTTTTTTGGGTATTGGCCCATTTGAGGAGTGAAGTCACCCATTAGATCAAAGTGTGAGTCATAATTCATCTATACTCTTTAAAGTATTCTAGCCTTAGTTATTAGTACGAGCTTTGATTTGAGGAGTGAAGTCACCCATTAGATCAAAGTGTGAGTCATAATTCATCTATGTTCTTTAGATACAATTGAAGAGCTGTCTTCTTTTCTATGCAACTCCTCCACATGCTATAATCTATTGGTAAAGGAATACTATATAAAGATGAAAGGACATGTAATAAAAAGGTTACAAATTGAGCCTGCTTGGTTGTTACACTTGCAATCACTTGTATCAGTGATGATCATTTCTAGCAATACACTGGATTTGATATTTTGAAACTGTAAGTAGTAAAATTCTTAATCTTTAGCTATGGATTGTCTTGATGAGGAGATTATCGTCGATAAATAAAGTTTACCAGTTGAAGAATGAATATATGTGGTGAGGCTGTCTAGTGCTTATTTTATTTTACTGCTTTAATGGCCAGAAGTGTTCTTTTATAACAATCTGCATTAATGAAATTGTTTATTTATCGCCATGCCTGTAGGTTCATCTTCTTTGAGTGTATAAAAGTGCCATGTCAAAAACCAGACTTGCTGGGTCCAATCTATTATTGTAAATGCACATTATTTTCTCACCAGTGCCTTCTGCGCAGTTTCTGTATTTGAGTGTGGCCCGATGCTGTGATTGTTATCACATGACATCTGCTTTTTACTTTTCTCTGTGCAAACTGGCATACAGACTTCTGGATAGCATTCATTCCATTCATTGTGAGTTACCTATTCTGTTCCCCTTAAATTTATTGCGCATATCTATCTTCATGGTAGCCATTTATGTAAAAGCAAATATATGGCCGTGATTAATGAACTAAAAATGGAAAATATGAAGCAGGTGCTGGAAAGCTCTTTCTAAATTGTGTTTTCTCCAAGTATGGGTGAAAATTTTAAATAAAAATTTGATGGAGAATCTAACTGAGTTTGTCACTTAAAAGGTCTTTTAGTTAGGATTAACTCTCATGTGAGGATGGAATGATAAGGCCACATTGAGAATGTGAAGTGTTTTTGATGTTTTAAGATTCAACAATTTGGTTGGTACTTAAGAAAGTGGTTTTAATGGGTTATGCCCATAACAACCGCTCCTATAAATGCCGTTTAATTTGGATGAAAGTGATAGATTTTCCCTGAAGAGTAGTCAGTGTGTTGGACTAATATTGAAAGAAGTCCATGGTTTTATTGGTAACTTTGCTTTAGCCTTTAAGGATGCTATTTTTACTCTTTGCTGATAAGGGATGTGCCGTGAGCCATGTAGGCTACTGGATTTGCTTCGTCCTTATCATGTTATTATTGTAACATTCCGCTTCCTGTTTGACCCAATTATCGACGCTCAGTTTCCGTGTTTCTCCTCCTTCTACCTTGCTTTTGTTGTCAGTGGTTCTCTTGGAGGTTTGATTGCCACTACACAACTAATTCCTTTCAGTATTGCAGAAGGTGGTGGAGCTTGGAGGAGCAACTTGTTTTGATGACCAGAAACAAAAAATTTTCTACTTTGGAGGAGCTTGGATGGGAGCGTGTTTTGTACTTTTTGTTGAGAAAAATGTGACATCTTGCCTTGGAATTAAAGTCGTGTTGCATCCCAGCAATTACTATTTGTACGTTCTATCCCCTTTCTATTAAGCGAAATGTTGCTTTCCAATAACTAGTCATTGTTACATTTATTTTCGTTTTGTTTAATTAAAAATGAAATTAAAAAAGAAAACCTGTTAAAAATCTGGAACGATCGTGGAACCTGTGACAGAGTAGATTTCAAGTTTCACATTTCGATGGATAGGTTTCAAGTTCCAAAAAATAAGGAACTTGTATTCCAAGATAAGTTTCAGGTTCTTAGTGGAACCTATGAGGAATCTGAAACCGCTTACTCCTACGTGACAATTATGTTCACTAAAAAGATTATGCCTATCTAAATTTACGCTGACTTCTTTGTCATAAAAAAAGAGAAAAACTACTATAATATTTTATACGATTTTACTTAATGAATTTATATCTCTAATGCTCTCTTCGCAATTTATTAAAACTACATATTTCAACTGTGAGGGCTTTTCCTTGTACGCTTTTTTATCATGATTGATAAAATCGATGGTGTCTGTTCGGGTGAATCATGAATTTTGCTCATAACTTTCCTGTCAAAATAAAAGAAGATTTAATATTATTTTGTACTTTTAAACATATGAGGCATTTAACATTAATTAAAATCAAACTTGAGAGCTAAAAGTCATCCCAAACAGACCCGAAACAGTAGGTAACGTATACAAAGCAACTGGAGCAAACATAAAGCTGCATGAGAAATTATAAGAAATCAAGCAAGATAACGCTTTTTCTGCACCTCAGGTTCACAGATCAGATCAGCAGTGCTTCAAATATGAGCAAGCCAGCAGCAGCAGGTATATTTCAACAACAGCAGGTTTAAACAGGGATGTGTTTTGAAGAACGAAACAGAGTTACATACAGTACAGAATCTGCAAGACTTCGTGTCCGCGATGAAATCCCACACCTACACATATATACAAATGCACCGAGAATTATCTCTTTACTTCCATTAATGTTATGGATATGCTTATTTATCTATTGAAAGGACACTCGGTAATCAAACTGTCATTTCCAGATCACTCCCACCTCATGATTCCTATGAACATGGTGATATGTTTGGATTTGAAGAGCTAGAGAGGCCACAGAGAAGACAGGCGACGACTCCCGCTATGGGTTTGCCGAGCATTCCCCATTCCATTATAACTACTACCATCACTCCCCTGAGCTGGCATCTCAAAGCGGCAAACCGGGCATGAATTGTGCCGAACTAACCAGGGGATGATACAATCGGAGTGATAAATATGGTGGCAAGGCATCATCCTCGCTTCTGAGCCCAACTCGAATTCCTCTTTGCAGACAGGGCAATCTGCATCGGCACGTAGATGCGTCTGGGTGATTTTGATGGTCGGCATTGCATTGATTGCAGAACGAGGTGCAGGGGCTGGACCTCTCTGATCATTCAGATATAGCAATTCGATCAGTTCCTCCAGTCCTGCGGCGATAAAATAATCATCTAAGTCAATGTCCCTCGGTCCGTTCACTCTACGCTGGTGCAGGAAGGCTAAATCGGGTATTTGACCTGACATGAAAGGACCGGAAGGAATGGTGCCCCGTGTTTCTTCTGGAACTGAATTGAGATGCCTTCTACCATCAAAGTTGGGATTTCGGCCAGCAATTGGCTCTCTCATCACGGAACCAGCAGTGCCCCTGAATCCTCTCCTCGAGCCAATACCACTTTCTCTCATAAACGCATACACAATATCAAACATATGAGGCATTCCGGGAGGAATGTCCCCAGAGTTAGGCAAGAAATATTCTTCAGTGGGTGAGCCATTAATTTCGGTCAGTTCCTGCACGAAACCTCCATTGCAAAAAGGGCAAATTACTTCTTGGTTATGAAGACCGATTGGCTGCCTGCACTGGTAGCACCAATGTGTCTCCTCTCCATCAGACATTGTGCTTGTTACCTAAAACCGATTTAGAACAAGCAGAAAGTTTAACTTCCTTTCGCAAGCAACAATTAATAGCTTTACAGCAGTTGAAGATTAGCTCAGTTAAAAAAAAATTACATGGAGGACCTGTTTCTCTATTACCACAAGAAACGACTTTCCATGACAGACAAAATATATGTTGATTAAAGCCACACATCAGAAGCCTACCCCAACTAGAAAAGAAGCTCCTAAGATTCCAAAACTTGGAACTGAAATTGTCAAATTGCATTTGCACGATTCAAGAAAGCACTGTTGATTACCTGATATACCCATGGTAGGAAGCTCCAGAGGTTTACCTATATAAGGCGGGTTTAGAAAAGATTGTATATCAAATTTGTCAACATGAACCAACGATTGCAGTACATGAGCCCCTAGAAAATCTTCCAAGAAACGAAGCGAAAAAAAACAGAAAAATACATTCTGATTCTTCAGCTAAGCTAAGAACTTGTCTCTGCATTCAGCACGATTCCTTAAAGTTGTCCACAGGGGATGAAGAAGCACGAGTGGCAACTCAACAAATATAGAAATTGATGAACAAACGAGACCATCCATGCACATAACCCAGTTCTCTTTGAGAAGCTAAAGTTTGTGAATTGACAACAAGAGAACAGCATGCAGAAACCAAAACAAGAATCACAGCGCATCAAAAGGAGATGCGCTACAATAGCACTACAGAGAGAAGAAACGCGAGGGAAGCACTCCAATCATCAAAGCTCACAAAAGAACTCAACCACTTTTGCCTGTTTCACCAACAGAATGAACGAAACAAAAAAAAAAAAATCCGAGTACTGGGCAGAATTCAGTCGTATCCTAGAAAGACAAATCAATAAATTACAAAGAGAATTACTGAAATCGACCAATCCTCAGCGGGAAACAAGGAACAGCAGAGCCCGATGAGCAAAGGCCATACCGCACGATACAAAAGCCTACAAAATCAAGATTCATCCCAAGATACACCGAACCCAGAGACACCCAGTGGATCGATCTTCGAAAGCAGCGATCGGACGCCGATCAAAGAACAATCAGAACAAGAAAGAAAGGAAAAAAAAAGAAAGACCCACAAGCCGCAACAAGCTTCGCATGCCCGACGAATCGGAAGAATCTTCATTTCCCGATGCAGAACTCGCAACAGAACAAAAAGGGGGAGAACACTGTGCACGATGGGTAATCGAGCGAAGAGGAGAGGAGCTGCCAGAGAAGCGTACCGGGTGCGAGCGGGACCGAGGCAACAAGGGATTCGGATTTCTTGTCGCAGGAAAATGGATCGACAGAGAGAGAGAAAGAGCCGCGAGACGAGAGACGAGAGATGAGCCTCGCAGCTTCGGCAGAGACCAGCTGTGCAGCTCCACCCACACAACACAACAGAAGCAGAGACAGAGACAGAGACAGAGACAGAAACAGACTTAGGGCTGTCAATAAAGCCCGGCCCGACTTAGACCGGACCGGCCCGACCCGGAAATTTAAGGCTTCTTCGGGGCGGGCCTCCTCTGGGTCGGGTAAGAGCTCTAAATTTCATATATTATCCCTATTTCGGACCGGACCGATTCTGATTAGGCTTTTTTGACAGCCGGCCCGTAACTTAAAAAAATCTTAGATTGTATCATTTCTTTCGTCTTCGAGCTCACGCTCACCCCTTCTCTAGAAAATCGGAACGAAGCGCATGTCGTCCATTGCTCTCCGCCAATCCCTCCGCCTCCGCAGCCGCGACGCTCGGCTCCGACGACCCTGTTCGTCGGCTCGTCAGCGGGCTGAGGGGCTGAGGGATTCGTCGCTTCTCCCCACTTCGGGGCCGTCGCTTCCAAGTTGAGCCGGTCTCAGGTCGACCGAGTGGTGGGTGCTTTGAACGTCGAGAGCCCCGGTTTGGCGGTTTCTTTTCTTCGATGTCTTGAGGAGTGAGTACGGGGATCGGCATCCGAGGTTCTCTTGGTTGCTGGTCTCGCATGTTTTAGCTGAGGAGTGGGAGCTGGGGCGAATGCGTTGGGTTCTCCGGCAACTGCTGGAGGAGGAAGGTAAATTTTGAGTAACCAGGACTTTCTCATGTTATAATATTCTCTGTTTGGGTTCTGCTGAGCTGGGTTGATGCTCTCAAAGTTTTGTTTGGCAAGATAGAGGGGCAAGCTTCCTATGGGGCTTGAACTAGTCGTGGGTCTAGGCTTTCTCATGTTGCTGCTTTTGATTCTGTATAGGCTCTGGCTCCGCACCTGCTTTTGATTCTGTATAGCCATTTCGCTCTCTCTCTCTCTCGCTCACTCTGTGCATTTCAAGCCACCGAACGATCAAGACCATTGAGGTACGCTTTTTCCTGTTGAAGCTAGCTTCTGGAATGCTTCTTCGGAACCAAGATTTACCACAATATGAGATGCATAAGACCATATCCGAATATTTTGAGTGGTCATTTTGGATTGCTAATGCTGCGGGAATGGTAATTTGATCTTCAGAGCCTAACCATGAAGAGACTAAACGTTACACTGCTTTAGTGTTTTCGCTTACAAGTTCTGGCACCTACCTTTTCTGTTCAATTTTACCATAATATGAGATGCACAAGAGACTAAATGTTACACTACTGCAGTGTTATATGAAGCAAGAACTGATCTGTTTGTTAGGCCAAGATTTTTGTTTGCAAATGATATGTCGGGTTGGCATGGGTTTGTGTTGGGATGTTCTTTACTCAAATGGGTGGCCGTTAGTGCTGTTGCATTACGTTTCTTTGCCTTGCTATTACTTGGCTAATCTTTCGGTAATAGAGAGTGTGGACTGATTGTTTAAGCGGTTGCTAATTGCTGTTGTTTTTTTCTTTTTTGTCTTGAACCGCTGCTGTTTGAATGGCTGGATAGTTGTTTGATTGGGGATTTTTTGTTTTTGGTTGCTAACTTTATTGCAACTTAAGGAGCTGGTTAGGCCTTCTCTACCTTGCGTGCTAATTGTAGCAATAATTTGCAGGTTCTAAGTGTCATAAATAGAAGGATTACAAGATGTCTGAAACAAGTTCTTCTAGTGTCACAGAAAGAAGGACAAGATCTGTAGTGTGGGAACACTTTAAACGGATTCCTGATCAAGATAAGGCTGAATGTTTATATTGTGGGGCCCAAATTTGTTGTGCTAGTAATCACGGGACTAGTTCGATGCATCATTATTTAGGTAAATGCAAGGAATACCCATATGCAAATGTTGAGAAAAGGCAACAAAGTGCTTCGGATCAACTTCTTGGGGTCGATAGTTCATTGGGTCCATGGAAATTTGATCAAGATGCTAGTCGAAAAGACCTAGCAAAAATGTTTATTATTGGTGAATTGCCTTTTAAGTTCGTAGAAAATGAGGGATTTTGGCTATTCATGAGTAGAATCTAGCCGAAGTTTCTAATCCTGTGTCGGAACACGTTGAGGCATGATTGTTACGAGTTGTACATGGAGGAAAGAAGTAAATTGAAGAAATATTGCTTGGAGACATCTCCAAGAGTGTCTTATGACCGACACATGGACTTCTTGTCAAAATTTGAGCTATATGTGTCTTACTGTTCATTTTGTTGATGCCGATTGGAAGTTGCACAAGAAAATATTGAATTTTTGTCAAATCCTGAGTCAATCTGCTGAGATAATAGGAAAAATGGTTGAGAAATGCTCGACTGATTAGGGGATTTAAAGCGTTTTTTCTATCATCATGGATAATGTGAGCTCAAATAACCTAAGAATTCAATATTTGAAAAAAAGACTTAACTCTCGGAATTTTCTGGTATTAAGAGATGAGTTACTCCACATGAGGTGTTGTACTCATATATTGAATTTGATTGTGAGAGAGCGGTCGAAAGACATAAATGATTCCATTGTTAGAATACATTTGGTTGTGCGTTATGTGAGGTCTTCTCCTGTGAGGTTGAGACGGTTGAAGAGTTGTATTGATATTGAGTCCAAGAGTCTTGTATGTTTGGATGTGGAGACTCATTGAAACTTGACATACATGATGTTGGAAGCAATTTTGAAGTTTCAAACATCTTTTAGCTTATTGGAATTTCAAGATAGCAAATATGTTGAAGAGCTTTCCTTACCCAAAAAAAAATATGTTGAAGAGCTTTACCAAAAAAAAAAACATGTTGAAGAGCTTTCCAAGACGAAAGGGTTGCCCACTAGTGATGATTGGGAGTATGCCTGTAACTTTCTTCAGTATCTGTACCTGAGCGTGGAATATTCAGTATCTTGATATTTATTTATTATTTTTATTTTTACTACTATTTAAAACAATGGGTTAGTTTTGACCAAAAAAAACACCAATGGGTTAATACCCAAAAATCTCAAATTGATAAACTTATGATGAATTTATCCCAAATTAATTTTTTGACCATTAAAAACTCCAAACTAGTATATTTGTGACAACTTTATCCTCCGTTAAATTGGTTAATACCACGAAAAACTATAAATTAGTGGTAAAACTCCAGATTGGTATACCTGTCAATTACGATATGTCATCCAACTTAGTAATTTAATAGTAAAATTTAGCGGAAACTAATGGAGGGTAAATTTGTCACAGTTGTTCCTTATTTGGAGTTTTTTATGGTAAAAAAATTAGTTCGGGGTAAATTTATTACGAATATACCAGTTTGGGGTTTTTCGGAATATTAACCTAGGCCATTGACTTATCCATTTGTTTCGACTTATTAAATTATTATTTTTTAATTATACTTTTTTTTCAATTTTATCAAAAAGATCAAAATTGATGAAGTCGTGAGATTTTTTTAATAAAAAAATAGAAATTACTCTTGCTAGACATAACTTGTTAGTGTTATTAGTGGACTTTGTCTCCTACACTTTTTGGGCAAAATGTCCAAAAAAGTCCTAAATTTGTCGCACTCTTATCAATTCAGTTTGAACCTTTTAATTTTGTTGATTGAGCCCTAAACCTTTTAAGTTTTCATGTATTGTCAATTGAATCCATCTGGCCAAATTTAACCGGAAATTCATGACGTGGATGCCAACCGTTCTACATGGCATAGTTGGCTTTGACGTGGATATTTTTAATATTTTTATTTTCCCTTTTTCTTTTTCTTTTCTTTTGTTTGTTATTTTTACACCTTATCGCCAGCCACGAGTGAGGGCTGGCGATCCAAGCGAGGGTCGACAATGGTCCGCCAGCCAAAGGTGTAAACAAAAACAAACAAAAGAAAAGAAAAGAAAAATAAATAAAAATTAATGTTGAAAAAATATTAAATTGTTATTAAAAAATGTCCATGTTAGATCAAACATGTCGCGTAGGATTGCCGACATTTACATCATCAATTTCCGGCCAAAATTGATCGAATGGACTTAATTAGCAAAACGTGAAAAGGTTTAGGACTAAATTGTCAAAATTAAAAGGTTTATGACTGAATTAGTAAAAGTGTAATAAATTTATAACTTTTTGAATAATATTTCCTATAATTTCCCGTAGCCAAACAAACTGATGGTAGTTGAATTTCGACCCAAGAGCTGGCTTGGGATAGTGCACACGAAACTGGAAATTAAAATTGGCATTAGACTACATGATGGTTGGAGCAGAGCAAGTGTCCTCAATGTTCTCATGGCACTTGTTAAGTATACATTGTTTGGAATAATTCAATTTTCAAGGCACTTATCAGTTGTGCACAACATGAGCATAATCGATGCATTGAAAACCGTGAAGTTTTCTTAATTAATTGCTCAACAAATATATCGAGACACTATTTAATTTCATTGTTAAAAGGGTTAATACCATCAAAAACCCCAAGCTGGTACACGTGTGATAATTTTAGCCGGAACTTTTTTTTTTACCACCAAAAACCCCAAACCGATACACATGTGACAATTTTACCCCGAACATACCCTAAAAAACTCTAAACTTGTATACTTGTGACAATTTTACCCTGAATATACCATAAAAAATCCCAAACTGGTACACATATGATAATTTTACCTTGAACTAAAATTTTAATATTTTTATTTTTATTTTTTTCGAATTTTATTATTTTTTTGTTTTTTCTATTTTTGTTTTTGTTCATCTTCAACCTCTGGCCAGTTGCCAGACCGATTAAAGGCGGAAGCTGGTGAGGTTGGCCTCGCCGGCTGCTAGTGAAGGTCGCCCTCGCTGGCGTCGGGCGAGGGCGGCCCTCGCTGGCGTCGGGCGAGGGCGGCCCTCGCTGGCGTCGGGCGAGGGCGACCCTCGCCTAAGTCGGGCAAGGGCTGTCCTCACCCGACGCCAGCAAGGGCCACCCTTGCCAGTGTTGGGCAAGAGCTGTCCTCGCCCGCCTAGGGGAGGGCGAGGGCAGCTCTCACCTAAGTTGAGCGAGGGCGGCCCTCGCCCGCGCTGGTGGGGCCAACCTCGCCGGTTTCCGCCTCTAGCCGGTTCGGCGACTGGCCAAAAGTTGAAGATGAAGAAAAATAAAATAAAATAAAAAATAAAAAAATTCGAAAAAATAAAAAATATTATTAAAAAATTATTAGTTCAGAGTAAAATTGTCACAGATGTATCAATTTGAGATTTTTTGTGATAAAAAAATAGTTTATGATAAATTTGTTATGGGTTTACCAGTTTAGAGTAAAATTGTCACAGGTGTACTGGTTTGGGATTTTTTGTGGTAAAAAAAAAAGTTTGGGGCAAAATTGTCGCAAGTGTACTAGTTTGGGGTTTTTGTGATAAAAAAAAAGTTCAGGATAAAATTGTCACACATGTACCAGTTTAGGGTTTTTGGTGATATTAACCCTTGTTAAAAAAATGCTAGCTAGTGTCGCAAGGCTCTTGTGCCTTATCAATCACTCCAACTTTCCTTAAATTCAAAGATTTAAAACTTTGGACATGTAAATTCACATATGATTTCTTCAATTTTTTTTTTAAAAATTAGATAATATTGTGAATTTTGACGGAACAGCAAATCTTTTTCTCTTTTTCTTTTGTTCAGTCCTTAACAAACAAGCCATATTGCTAATCTAATGACCGGCAACGAGCGAAATTGCCATGCGTGTCTTCAGGTATTACTAACGTAAACTACGACCGCAGTGGCTCTCAAAAAGAACCATCAGGGCAACTGTCAATAAGCGATACGATTAGTACAGTCCTAGGAACACAAAGGAAAAACATAGGTATGAGATGTCTGCAAAACAAAACATGAGCTTGATCTACCATGCACAACTACAATGTCTAAGTTTCAGATTGGCCAATCTCTCTTTCTCATTTCCTAATGCTGGTCGTCAACTCTTCCTCTCATGATGATGACTCGAGTACTTTCATCTTCTTCTTCTTCTGGCCAGTCTCAGGTTGGCTTTGGATTCTCTTCATCAGAAATTCGAAGACCATCTGTCTATTTGCTCGACGTAGCTTCCGGTACCTTGCTACCATGTACAGTCCGTCATATGTGAAGGTGTGATCCCTATCCTTCCGGATCACTCTCACCGGCTTGTTTCTCTTCATGCTGTTCACTAGAGCTAAATTCCCACGAGTAAGCTTCTGATCTTCGGCCTTCTTGTTGTGACTGGGCATTCCACCCTGGCCCAAATAAACCAGCTCATCGGGTGTACTCAGATTATCTGTATAATCCCAGGAAGCGACAACACTTGTGGCTAGAATGTTTGGGTGACGTCCCATGTAATCGATGCCACTCTGAGGAGGGCGATGGAGCCCGACAACAACGAGTTCCATCCTGTAATAGAATTTGTCTCTGACTTTTACTCCTGGAACATCACCGATAAATTGCATGGTGCTGTGGACGTATCCTCGTCTTTTCTGTACTTCTTTTGCAGCATGATAGTCTATTCTCCTAATGCATGTGTTCGCTTTACCTGCTTTTGATTTTTCCCGAGAGAGCTCGCGACAAATATCTCTGTAGAACCTTAGAGTTGTGATGACCCTCTGTCTGGCCAAATCATGTCTGTCATTGCGTGTGAAATTCGCATTTCTGAGCTCAGAAAAGGAAGGGTTTGCTCTCCCAATATCTGATTTTGGAACAATGCGCAAACTTTTCGAGCTATTTGGTGTGCTTTCCCCCGAGTAGTTCCCAATGTTGCACCTGTCAAGAGACTTTCTTTTAGAACCTCTGTCCTTCATAGTAGGGGATGCACCGGGAGGACATTGAACACTCTTCTCCGTCTCTTTGATTATTATTGGGGTTTCTCTATTTGATTTGTTGATGATGTTGCAATGATGGTAAAGGAAGTTCCCTTTTCTTAGGTATTCCTTATCTGTCGTACTCCTGGAAGACGTTTGAGATTTACTTGTGATTGTGACCCTGCTTCGTTCGGACCAACACCTTGACTATCAGCATGATCCGTGTTCCTTCGCCATTTGAAGACACGTGCAGTCGCTGCAAGATTTGTCGGGAATGAATTCTCCTACAAGGTCATTTACTCGGGCACGACTTCCGCATCCTGGAGGGAAATCTCTACAAGTCAAGGAGCACTTCTCAGGGCGAGAATCTCTAGTCATATTCTTCATCAAAATACTGCTCTTAGAGCCATCGAAAGGTGATTGCCTTTGCAAAGAACATTTTTTCTCATTTCCACACCATATGACATCATGTGCATTCATAGAGCTCTCGACCGAATCATTGGCAGATTTATCAGGGATAAATTCCCCTTCTTCTATGCCTTCTGTCTAGGTTTTGTCCTCCACGTTCTCCATCATACCAGAATGGTCTTGCTTCAAATTGGTTGTCGTGGAAGGAAATAGTGCTTGTTGATTCTGTGCAAGGCTATGAAGAGGGGCGTGACTTCTGCATCCTGCAGGTAAACATGACATACTCTTTTCCAGACTAGATTGTCTAATGCTTTGCATCTGAGTTTTGCTCCTGGAGTCAACAGAACCTGATCGAGACTGCAAAATATGTGTGTAACTGGAAGAAGATCCTGAAGTTGGAAAAACAGTTCTGACAGCAGGCACATTCCTAGGCAGGGCCTCCATTGACAGCTCCACCGTCTTGTGATTCAATCTTCTCTTTAGGTTCCCCCATAAGCTCTACCGCTGGTGAATTCCACTAGAATGCTGTTGAAAAACATAATGAACAGAATAAGTCACCATAATAGCACCACTTGTTTGTAATTCTTAAGGTTATCACCAAACTTGCGTATCTCTTTTTAGAATAATGTCTGGATTTTGTTGCCAAATAGCCATATTCAAACTTTGTAACAAACGAAATGATAGTTGGTATCTTGGATAGATGATAACCTGGCAAAACAAATTACATATGCCTGTTGACAAAACAAGTAGCTGCAACAAACTTGAGCATGCATCTCTACTCCATGAATGTTTAAATGATGTTGAAAAACATACGAGTTAAGTAGTCAAAAAATGAGTAGAAGTTAACCATAATGACCACCCGGCAGTTATGCAACTAAGAATTAAAGGACAGAGAACAACTTATGTTTGACAGTCAGACTACGCTCTGCACATTACCTGCCTCACAATAGTTTACGCTGCTACCGTGCAACGTCTGGACGAACAAGAGAATCCAAAGGCGAGGAGCCTTCAATCAATCGACCCGTCACTCATTGCTTGCAACGCTTGCTCAAAGTTCCATTTGGTTCCTTTTAATAATTGAAGGGAGTGAGAGCTGAGGCTCGACTGCCGGATTGCATGAAACATCCTACAAGTCCCATGAATCGGTTAAATTCAAACTTCTGATATGGTGGCCTTGACTCAGGACAGTTTGCACATAGTTGTCGATGTGCTCAATAGAAGCAACGTGGGATATTTCAACAAGATTCATTAGAAACAACACTCCAAAACAAGATTAGGCCATGTGCAGAGCAGATGAATAACTTACCTATATCGTTTCTAAGGAGAAACGAACGCCGTGAGCCAAAGCAAGCCAAGCCTCAAAACCTGAAGGTGGGAGCAAAATGATCAAACCATAATAGAAAAGTTCCTTTCAGTCTAGAACTAATGAGGCGTCTACCAACAGGGCCATCTCACTTCAGAAAGTATCTGAAGCCTCGTTCTTACTAAAAGACAAGGAACTAAGTCCATCTCATAATGAAGTAGGAAACATCAACGAAGGATCTCAGGAGGTCACCTATCCTGATAGTGTTCTAGCCTATCCTTATGTCAAAAGGCACATTCATTAGTTAATTCCAGTTTCGTTCTCGCTCTGATAACATATTGTGACGCCCTAGAAATAACTCACCGCTTTAGCCTATCCTATACCGAGGCTCATGGTTTTGTCCCTCGGTATATAGACAGACATTTTCCCAAGATGTCACCTATCCTAATAGTGCTTTAGCATGGGCTCACTTAACTTTAGAGTTTCAAAACAAAGCTTATCTTACGTCAAAAGGCGCCTTCGTGAGTTAATTCCAGTTTTCATATATATATATTTTAGAATTGCTCTCCCCCGATTCAATGCACAGTTCGGTTCATTCTTACTCTCTTCGCTATCCTAGAAGCCTGTCAAGAGCCGCTCTTTGTCTAGGCCCTTTAACCCCGACGACTACTTCCCGCCTTGATCGGACTGAGTCATTACATACACAATGCAGAGCAAGCAATGATTTATCGTCAACCTTGGATTACATTTTAGCATGAGTTGCCGCAAAAAAGTTTTCACTTGTCACTTTTTCTGATAGACATGAAATTTGCTAAAAAGTTGGCCCCGTGAATATGCTTCTGATAGTATGTTCTAAATCATGAATCATGATACCTAGAAACAGAATCGGTCTCATCAAACTCACAAAATTCAAATCAATCACTACACAAAACCATTTCCACGACCCTAATGATAAATAATGGAGATGTAAGTTTAGCCAGAGAAGTTCCTAGCTGTCGGAAGCAAAACGAACGCCACGAGCCGAGAAATAAGATAAAGCCTCGAGACCAGAAACTCTTAAAAGACAATCACATCCTAAACAGCCATGGAAGCACAAGAAGAGAAGGTCCCGTCGAGAAGAAATGAGCATGCATGACGGTAGCTCTGTTTTGCCTTTTTCGCTCTTACTGAGCGAAGCGACAAGTCGCCGAGTGGGCCGAGTCACAAGTTTTGTGGATCTGACGAGGCATGCCAAAGGAAAATGACGGCCACGGTTGAGAGCGAAGAAGCTAGCTTCAACCTCTGCAAAATCTTCCGCTGAAGTAGTCTGGAAATGGCACGAGCTTCTCTCGCTCTCATATACCGCATGCAGAGGTTGGTACAGCTACGCAACACATAATCTGTTTCGTACGACTCCCATTTTCAGTGCATTTACATGAATAAATAGATTAATATATATATATATATATATATGAATAAATTCATATTACGTCTGACAATTCGCATTTTAGCCCGCCTCTTGCTTCCTTACCGTCAACTACAAGGAAAACAAGGTACAACTCGAATTCCCTCACCGATCGAATATTTTTTCCTCTATCCATGTATGATCTTATCTGTGCCTCATCTTGCATTAAATGAGGCGGAACAAGGTGTCCGTAGGATTTTCCATACAACCGAGATACGGTAAAGCATCTCGAATCCGATCCGTCCATTCAAGTTCCGAATTTGGACTAAGAAAAATTTACCTTCAGGTCGCTTCTTACCTAATGTGGTACGAGATATTATTTGTAAGTTCAACTTACCGTTTAACAAATTATAATCTCGTATTTTTGTCTGTCCATTCACATTTCGATCGGGGGCTTAGTTGTTAGAATAATTAAATATTAAACCATGCTTTTATTCAATAATTTAAACTTTTAGAACAGTTGAAAGTGATTCCATCAAATTTCATATGGTATAAAAGCATATCTTCAAAAGAAATTGATCCTTAGCCATGGCTTCCACCAATCCTACGTATCCATACCCTAGTCTTTGACATTAGCAATTTTGTGTCAACGAAACTGACACAAACAAACTATTCTTATCGAAAAGCACATATGCTTGCACTAATTGAAAGTCAAGATCTGGTAGGATTCATTTATGGCGAGTACTAGATGTCGAGTCCAACAATAGTCACCCCCTCTGATTCTGGAAAAAATGCTAGAGTCTCAAAGGAAGTGACAAATCCAGATTTTTTACAATGGAGAAGGTCAGATTGCCTTATGTGAGGATGGATTACTGCGATACTCTCCAAAGAAATTCTTGCTCAAGTAGTAAACTTGAAGACATCTGCTGAGGTGTGGTTAGCTTTACAAAATATTTTTGCCAAGGTGTCTTAGGAACATGAAGTTTCAATTTTCTACAAATTAAAAAATGTCATAGAGATAATTTCTCATCTCTTCACAAGTATCTTGGTGCTTTTCAAAAATATTTTAATGAGTTATCTGCTACCGGATGTCCCCTTGAGGACAAAAAGCAGGGTCTCTTTGTTTTGAACGACTTAGGTGATCAATATGATTCATTCACAACCTCCATGTTGAAGCCTTTAATGCCGATATTCTCTGACCTAGTTTCGCAACTGCAAAGCTTTGAGAGTCGGCTCATAAATAAAAGTTCCCTTGTAATTCAACACGAGATGGCCTTCTCACATTAGTTACTTAATTCACATGTTTCATGGGCTAGGAATTTATATACTTCCTCGTATTGACGGAATAAAAAAACAAAAAGAGAGAAATTTATCACGAAAAGAGAGAAATTCAGGAAAAGTAGTTATCTGCGGAAGAATTCGCAAAGCGTACACAACCAAACGAATGAGGAAATGGAGAAACAGTTTGGAAGTATTCCCTTATGACTCCGACCTTTGAATTTTGGGAAATTGTCCAAAAAGTCCTATCTATATTGCACTTTTGTTAATTCAAAGCTAAACTTTTGAACTTTACCAATTAAGTCCTAAACCTTTTCATTTCTTGCCAATTGAGTCCATCTGGCCAATTTTGGCCGAAAATCATTGACGTGGACACTGGACAACCACGTGGCGCTAACATAGACATTTTTAAATAATATTTTAAGAATTTATGATTTTTTTTTCTTTTTTCCCTTTTCTCTATTTTTTTTGGATTATGAAATTAGGGCTGTCAAGGGTGGTCAGCTGACCCTCATCAACTCTGGGTGAGGGCGTCGTGGCCCTCGCTTGCCAAAGCAAGGGTGCGCGAGCCCTTGTCCAGATATGGCGAGGGTCATGATGCTCTTGCTAAATCTGGCCCAGTGAGGCGCTGAGGTCACCAAGCGCCTTGCGCGCCCTTGCTTTGGCTAGCAAGTGGCCAGCGAGGCTCGGCCAGCCACCCTCGCCGACCCTAACTTCAAAACACAGAAAAAGACATAGAAAAGGAAAAACAAGAAAAATAATAATAAATTATTAAAATATTATTTAAAAATGTTCATGTTGGCACCACGTGACCGTCTGGCGTCCACATTAGCGATTTTCAATCAAAATTGACTGGATGGACTCAATTAGCAAGAAATGAAAAGGTTTAGGATGCAGTTGGCAAAGTTGAAAGATTTAGGACTGAATTGGCAAAAATGCAATAAGTTTTGGACTTTTTGGATAATTTTCCATTTGAATTTCTGCTTGATGACATTGATTTTCATGCTTCGGAAGGAAATTGCATTGAAATCAAAGTGAGTTTTACATTTTCCATTTTCAGTACTAGTCATTAAAACTAATAAAAGCACAAATCAACGCGTTTTATAGATTAAAAAAATTATTTAAAAAAGTGAAGGTCAAGTATCTTCAGTATCTTGATATTTATTTATTATTTATTGATCAAACAAAAGGGCTCGTTGATTATACTTTTTATTCAATTTATGAAAAAGATCGAATTATAAAGTCGTGAGATTCAAAAACAAAATAAGGACCGCGCTTTTTCTGCTCTTTATTTGGCTTAGACACTCCCGTTCTTTGTGTTTTGACCATATTATCCCTTGTATGGCCCACTACTTCTCTTATAATTCTACAAAACTGATCCATTTTTATTTTGTTTCTTCTTTTTTTTTCTTGCAGGTCTCACTTTCCTTCTTCTTTTTTTTTTTCATGCCTAAATTGTTGCTCCGTTTTCTTTACTATTCTCTTCTTTCTACACGTCCCTGTGATGCCACCCCCGTTGTCCTCCACACTCTAGCATTGGGCTCACCAAACAATTTCAATCCTGTTCATGGGGATTGGAGAAGCCACGGTAGTGCTTCCTTTGCATCTCGTGAGAACGCACAAAACCCTATCCACACTAAAGGGAAATGGGCGCTCCCCTTGCTGACTATGCCCATTCATGTAACTTATCTGCTGCATTTTGTTGAGAGCATTTTTAGGCCTATCCTTGAAAACCCACATGTAAATGTTTTTCATGTCGTGCTAAACCAAAAAAGCATTGAGCAGCAAGTCTGATTTCTCAAAGCTGGATACACCATTACGGTCCTGAACTATTTTGGACTTTGATTTTTCATTCCACTACAAAAAAAACCATCTTTTCTCCGATGAAATTTCCAACAAAAAATTTGGAAAAATTCATTGGTAATTAGTCGTTGCAAATTTTTCCAACAAAAAATTTCAATTTTCATTGGAAATTTGCGATGAAATTTTTTTCGTTGGAAACTTCATAGGTAAATTCGTGGCTAAATTCGTTGGAAAGTTCGTTCCAAAATTCATCGCTAATTATTCGTTGGAAAACTCGTGGCAAAATTCGTCAATAATTCTTCGTGGTAAAATTCGTGGTAAACCGAATTTCCAACGAATTAGCGACGAAAAAATTTTTGCGACGAATTAACAAAATTTCCAACGAATTTCCAAAATTCGTCAGTCATTAATTTGGTGTGGGAAAATTTTTGCGACAAAAAATTCGTGGAAATTTGCGACAAAGAGAGAGTGGTGGCAAAATCTGTGGCAAAATTCGTAGATAATTTTGTGGCTAAATTCGTTGCAAAATTTGTCGCTAATTATTCGTTACAAAAATCGTGGCAAAGTTTGTTGCTAATTGTTCGTGGCAAAATTCGTTGGAAAGTTCATGGGAAAATTCGTTGCAAAAATTGTTGCAAAATTCGTCGGTAATTATTTGTTGCAAAATTTGTGGCACAAAGAATTTCTGACAAAATTAGGGACGAAAAAAAATTTGGTTGATAATTTCGTTGGAAAATTTGTTGCAAAAATTATCCCTCAATATTCATTGCAAATATCGTGGGAAATTGCGTAATTTTCTGACAAAAAATGGAATTTTTGTTGGTAAGTTGCGAAGAAAAATAATTCATCGCTAAATTCGTTGGAAAATTTGTTGCAAAAATTGTGGGCTTAATATTCGTTGCAAATATCGTGGGAAATCTCGTAATTTTCCGACAAAAAAATTCAATTTTCGTTGGTAATTTGCGAAGAAAAAAAATTCGTCTCAAAATTCGTTGGAAATTTTGTTACAAAAATTGTCAGTGAATATTTGTTGCAAATATCATGGGAAATCACGTAATTTTCCGACAAAAAAATTCAATTTTCGTTGGTAATTTGTGACGAAAAAAACTTCATTGGAAAATTTGTTGCAAAAATTGTCTCCGTTGCAAATATCGTTGGAAATCGCGTAATTTTCCAACAAAAAAAATAATTTTCGTTGGTAATTTGCAACAAAAAAAAAATTTGTCGCTAAATTCATTGCAAAATTTGTCGCAAATAATTTGTTGGAAAATTCGTGGGAAACCATGAATAATTTGTTGCAAATTATGTCGTTAATTGTTCGTTACAAAATTCGTTCGTAATTATTCATGAAAAAATTCGTTGCTAAATTTCCACGAACTGTATTCGTTGCTAGTTTGCGAAGTAATTTTTTTTTTGGTCGCTAAATTGCGACGAAATCTATTCGTGACAAAATTCGTCGCTACGTTTGCGACGAATTTTGTTTAGGGACAATTTCGATTTGAAATCTAATTAGTAGCAATATTAATTTCTACAATGCATAAGTTGCAAAATCTCACGTGATGGTATTCGATATTCGATCTCTTAATACATAGAGGTAGCTAAGCACTAATGAACATCATTTAATACATTCAAAACATTGAAAGGACGGGGACAACCATAAAACGTTGGCAGCTTTGGTACTGGGCATGGCATCAAGAACAGTCACATGTATTGACACCTGATGAAATATTGATACATAAATAAAGATATGGAATTTGTCCAAAATATAAAAAAAGCATTTATGCATGGACGTGGAACTAGCTATAAAAAAATGTTCTTACCTAAGGCGGACCGACAATAAAAGCACTAGCATCATCATCTTCATCACCAATCGCCGCATCATTGTGTGGCTCATCATTATTCCCATGACCTATTACATTAATAGGAGGTACAGGAGGAACATCATTGCAATCGATGTCAAGGTGTCGCATGATAAATTGCATTTGTTGTTGCATCACTCTTATTTCTTTGTCTTTCTGTCCAAGTAAAAGCTTTATTTCTTCGTCCTTTTGTACAAGCAACTGTTTCAGTTGGCTTAATTCTTGGGTCATGTGCTCCTCATGTCGTGTCCTCCTTGCAGCAGCCACATTGGAGGATGAAGTTGCAGCAGCCTTCGTTTTGAACATCTTTGACAAGGATTTCATCCCAAATATTTTTCTTCCTTTCATCTCACTCGCTGCCTCTACCCATAATGTTATACTATTAACCGATGGCTCAGATACAGCAACACCATCACCACCACCAGCACTAGTAGCAGTGCTCATCAAAAGTTCATCATATTTTTCCTATATTAACAATATAGATAAAAATAAAATAAATTCGTATATATTACCATAAATATTAAAAACATGCATAATTTTCATTCTAGTTTCCATAAAGTCCAACTATAACCTTACATACCTTAATAACTTTTGCTCGAGCGTCAGTCCATGTCTTATCCTTCTTCTGAAATGTGGGTTCCGTCCCCAATTTATCTGCCTACAAAATTTTTAAAAAAATGAGTCACCATTAAATTAAATGAACTGACAAGTTTAAACAAACTTATCATTCTTCTTTTATGCTCACCGATGCTGATAAAGCTCCCGGCATATGTGGCTGACGCAAACCCATCACTAAAACTAGAAGCTTGATTCTTCTTGTTCTGTTCACACATTTGCTTATACTTCTCAGTTTCCTAAGTTCTCGTAATTTCCATTCAATCGTCAGCTGTAATGAAATCCGGCTTTTCTTTTGTTCTGTTCGCTCTATTTATCACATATCGCATGTGATTACCGACTTTCTTCTTAAAAATTCTTCTAACCTCAGCCTCTTCCATTTCATCCCATGTGAACTTACGCTACAATCAATAGTAAAAGCAACTAAAATTTATTATAATAGTCACAGGTGAGATATCCATTACAATGCACCAAACAATTTGTGACAAATTTCATTGTTGACCATCAGTATGCTACACCAAACTTACATTGTGAGAAAATATAAGGACAACACTAACCTTGAACTCATTCTACCACAAAGTCTTTACTTCTTTAGGAGCGCTGCTGAAAGTAGTAAACTGCCCCATCCAATAGTTATTGACTATTCTATTAAATTCCCTTACAACATACGTAGAATCCATAAATTCGAAAACATATTATAACAATATAGACAATAAGACAATCAAGCATATGGAAAATTTGCAACATGGACAATTTTGTTTACATCCATAATTTACATATACATACAAAAATGAATTACTTACGAATCTCCACATGAGCATATAATGAATCAGTTATCTTCTTCATCATTCAAGTGTTGCACTGAAGAAGAAAGTGGAATTGAAGGAGATGGAACTGAAGTAAATTCAGTTCGCATGTCTCCCAGTTCTCCCCGAATATGTTGCTGAGGGTCGGAGGATAGGCCAATGTGTCCATGTTGTCCATGAACATATGATTGTTGAGGGTTAGATGAAAGGATAGGGGAAGAGGAAAGGGACGGGGACGAGGATAAGGAAGCGGAGGGGCCTGGTTTTCTTTGTGAACCCGCACCACGCATGTGACCTCCACGTTTATACTGATAAGTAAAAAATGCTAGACAAATATAATAAAAAATATGAACATGTATTAGAGACAGAAAATGAAATCATTTTCCTTACCATTTTGTATTAGAGAGCAAGAAATAAATTTAAGAAAATGAAACTAATAGACTATCGCCTCTAATAAATAGCCAAGTCACTGGTCCTCGTCGGAAGAACTTATTGCAATTTTGATCACATCATATGCCACTAAACTGCTTAAGGAAGCATATTAAATGTGTAAAACGAATTAGATGTCTGGTACCAAATTGCGGTTGCGACCCCCTCCCCCCCGTCGGAATTCGGTCGCGACCCCCCCCCCCCCGTCGGAATCCGGCCGCGAACTCTCCCCCCCGGCCGCGAAACCCCCTGCGCAACCGCGAACCCCCCCTGTGTAGCCGAGACTGCCTTCTACCGGCCGCAAAACCCACCCGCACGGCCGCAACCCCCCCCCACCCCAGCCGAGACCGCCCCCTGGCCACTACCCCCCGTGCGGCTGCGACCCTCCCACCAGAATCGCAGCCGCGACCCCCCCTCCACGACATCCCAACCGCGGCTCCCTCGGAATCTCGACGGCGACTCTACTTTATTGAAATAATAAATGGCGATTACTTACCGCAGCTGGTGAGGCGGACGGTAAGGGCGGCGAGGGCAAGGGCGAGGAGGACCGCAAGGTGGACGGCGAAGAGGATGACGAGAAGGAGATTTGGCTGAGCCAAAAATACTCGGTAGACACGAAGTGGTTGTTGCCGAACAATATAAACATGTTTTTCTATTTTCGTTGCAAAATTCGTTGGAAATTTACAACGAATTTTGCAACGAATTTCAAATTCGGGGCAATTATTGCACTATGTATTATTTTCGTAGGAAAATTTGTTGGAAATTTCCGATGAATTTTCCAACAAAATTCAAACAAGCGACTAATTTCCAACGCTTTTTTTTGAAATTCCAACGAATTTCAAATTTCGGGGCAATTATTGTACTATGCATTATTTTCGTGACAAATTTCCGACGAAATTTGCAACAAAATTAGTACACAATAAAATTATTGCATCGAAAATTAAATTCGTTGCAAAATTCGTTGGACATTCCAACAAATTTTGCAACGAAATTAGTACACACCAAAATTATTGCACCGAAAATCGAAATTCATTGCAAAATTCGTTGTAAATTTCCAACGAATTTTGCAACGAATTTCTATTAAGTCGAACAATAAGGTGTTTTTTGAATTCGTTGCAAAATTCGTCGGAAATTTTTCAACGAATTTATATTAATGGAAAATCGAAATTCGTTGGAAATTTCCAACAAATTTTGCAACGAATGCAAAAAACACATTATTCTTCGGCATATTTGAAATTCGCTGCAAAATTCGTTGGAAATTTCCAACGAATTTTGCAACGAATTTCGATTAACCCGAACAATAAGATGTTTTTTCAATTCATTGTAAAATTCATGAAAAATTTCCAACGAATTTTGTAACAAATTTCTATTATGCCGAACAATATAAACGTGTTTGTGAAATTCGTTGCAAAATTCATTGGAAAGTTCCCATGAATTTTGCAACGAATTTCAAATATGCAGAACAATAATGTGTTTTTTGAATTCGTTACAAATTTCCAATGAATTTTACAACGAATTTTGATTAACCCGAACAATAAGGTATTTTTCAATTCGCTGCAAAATTTGTGGGAAATTTCCCATGAATTTTGCAACGAAATTAGTACACAACTAAATTAATGTACCAAAAATTGAAATTCGTTGGAAATTTCCAACGAATTTTGTAACAAATTTCTATTAAATCGAACAACAAGGTGTTTGTTCAATTCGTTGTAAAATTCATTAGAAAGTTCCAACGAACTTTGAAATGAATTTCAAATATGCCGTACAATAATGTGTTCTTTGAATTCGTTGCAAAATTTTCTAATAACCTGAACAATAAAGTGTTTTTTCAATTCGTTGCAAAATTCGTGGGAAATTTCCCACGAATTTTTCATTTCTAACAAATTTGGCAACGAATTTCAATTAATCCGAACAATAAGGTGTTTTTTGAATTCATGGGAAATTTCTCATGAATTTTGGCACGAAATTTGAGTACACGGTATTGTTCGGCTTTTTTTAATTCATGGGAAATTTAGTCGCGTGGCTTTTTCCCGACTATTTCAATTCCGTGGCTAAATATGAGGTGAATTAGCCATGTATTCTAATGATAACAACAACAACAACAATAATAATAATTACGACAACAAAAATATTAAAAATTACGACAACAACAAAAAACATGTGTCGCATTACTAATAATAATTACACATAATTAGTTAAAAGTCTCAAAAATCATAATTTCCATCTTCAGCTTCATCTTTATCTTCATCTTCACCTTCATCTTCATCTTTATCTTCATCTTCTTCTTCGTCTTCATCTCTGTCTTCATTTTCATCTTTTTCATGAGCATCATCTTCATCTTCTATCTCAAAATCACATTCTGTACCCACTTCAAAATTTGATTCCCAAATTTCAATTGGATCTATATTGATCATCGCTTCACATCGATCTTGTAAAGTAGGAATGTTAGATTCAGCAGTTTCAATCATGTTACAAACTTTCTCTTGTTGATATGCCGTGTCCTTCCAGTATTCCTCGATTTTCTTTCTTGCTTTGGTTTTACATACAGCCCACCAATCGGCTTTGTCACGTTTCAAACTAGGATATGATGCATAATAAACTTGAATTGCTTGTTGTGTCAAGACAAATAGTTCATATTTCATATATCTTTTTTTGTGATTTATTTCAACCAAATTAAATTTGGTATGCACATTCATTCATTTCACGGGATCGAACCACATGCACTTAAATAACACAACTCGCATTAATGGTACACGGTACTCTATCTTTATGATTTCATCCAACAAGCCATAAAAATCATCTTACGAAATGTCACCATTGGATGACTGAACACACACACCACTATTCATTGTGGCTTTTCACATTCCATATTCTCGAGTATGAAAATTATACCCGTTTATGAAATATGCTGGTCAACTTCATACTCTTGATTTTGGACCTCACGACAGATGATATAGCAATCCTTGCTCTCCAACTTGATCATGAATACTGTGAACCTAAGGTGATACACTCAATATCAATAATATATATTTCAATATATGATGTATAAAAAATTCGAATAAATTGGATTTCGTCCATATGCAACTTACATATGTTTTGAATCATGTTGCAAATTGTTCCTGGTACAAACGGTCAATCTCATTTGGTGATAGTCCATACATTGAATTTCGGAAATTCTTAGTAACAAATACCATTTATGTATTAGCAATTGTTTAACACACATGACATATACTTACAAATGTACACTTACTCGAAGTATGGCTCAACTTCTGGACAGTTCAATAAAATATATGTATGGGCTGCCTGCTTTTCTTCGCCTATTAAGTGACGAAACTTACATGTGTCGTTTGGTTGACCCAAATAATTGAAAATAGAGAATGATTTGCAATTGGGATCAATGGAGCCCTCATCATTTCTTCTTGCTCTCCACCTCTTGCATTGCACGTGCGACTTAAAATAGTATGATGCAAATGTTGTCATTTCTTCCACAATATATTCATTACAAATTGAAACTTCGACACATGCTTTATTTTTCACTTTTTTCTTCAAATGATATAAGAACCTAGTTGCAATAAAAAAAAATTTATCGGAACATAATATCTAATGAAGTAATTTCAAATTTAATTAAAAAAAAATTTACCTTTCAAATGGATATATCCATCGAAATTGGACGGGACCTTCAACTTTGGCCTCATAAGGCAAGTGAGTTAAAATATGCTCCATTGAATTAAAGAACGATTGAGGAAATATCCTTTCTAAGTTGCAAAGAATAATTGGAATATCTCTCTCTAGTTTCTCCATGTGTGATGCTTTCAACGTTGTTGAGCAAATATCATGCAGGAAATTACTTAACTCTGTAATGGCGCCCTACACAAAGTTTGGTAGAACTTCATTGAAGGCTATCGGAAATGGTCTATCCATAAATATGTGACAATTATGACTCTTCAGACCTGTCAACTTGCATTCATTCATATCAACGCATCTCCTGAGATTGGAAGCATATCCATCAAGAAATCGCACCGATTTTAACCATTGACAAACGACCTGTCTCTGCTCTTTATCCAATGTATAAACTGCTTTTGGTTTTGGTCCCCTGCCGCTTGCCACCACATCTAGTGTTGGCCGATCGCAAATATCCCTTATAACTTTTCTTGCGTTTAAGTTGTCTTTTGTTTTTCCAGTGACATCCATTACAGTGTTTATAACATTGTCAAAAACGTTCTTCTCTATGTGCATGACATCAAGATTATGATGAATAAGATGGGCCTTCCACTATGGTAGATTCCAAAATATACTGCGTTTAGTCCACTTATGTGTACTTCCGTATGCAAAAGTTGCGCCGTGTGGGTTTTCAACAACAGTTGGAAACTCTTGCACACGCTCCCAAATTTGATGACCGGTCAATCTCAATGGTGGATGTGTTCTTTCGATCATATTCTTGATGAACTCTTTTTTATTCCTTCTGAATGTATGATTCAGTGGCAAAAATCGCCTGTAATAATCAAAATAGTTGAGCTTCTTACCATGTTTTAATCTGAATGCCTTCGATCTCTCCATACATATCGGACATCCTAAAATCTCAGCTGTACTCCATCCAGATAACATTCCATAAGTTGGAAAGTTATTTATCGTCCAAAGAAGCGTAGCCTTCATTACAAATGTTTGGTCGATAGAAACGTCATACGTAGGGACACCTTCAACCCATAGCCGTTGTAACTCTTCAATCAATAGTTGCATATAAACATCTATCAACTTTTTCGGATTTTGCGAGCCAAGCACAATCAATGTCAAAAACATATAAGGTGTTTTCATGCACATACCAGGTGGAAGATTGTACGGAGTTAAGATAATTGGTCAACATGAATAACTTTTTCCTGATTTCCTAAATGGGGCAAATCCATCGGCACACAGACCTAACCTGATGTTTCAAGGCTCTATCACAAACTCGGGGTATGTTTTATCAAAATGTTTTCATGCCTCTGCATCTGAAGGATAACACATTAGATCATCTTCTGTTTCATGATTTTCATGCCAAGTCATGTGTCAAGCAGTGGCTTGTGACGCATAAAGCCTTTGCAACCTGGGGATTAAGGGCAAATAAAACATTTGCTTGCATGGTCTATGCTTCTGATTACAACCCTGCCTCCTGTTAATCTTGTACCTAGGTTGGTTACAGAATTTGCATGATTCTGCATTTTCGTCATCTCTCCAATATAACATACAACCCATAGCACATACATCAATTCGTATAACTAGAAGACCTAAGTTATTCACTAGTTTTTTCATACCGTAAAAGTCATTTGGCATAATGTTATCACGAGACATTGTTTCTCGCATTACTTCAATAAAAGAGTTGAAGCAATCCACAGACATATTATGCTCTGCCTTGATATTTAACAGTCTTGCTGTCACCGATACCTTCGTGTGGTTATCACAACCTGCCCATAAAGGTTCATCTGCCGTTTTCAACACTTTGCATAACTGATTAGATTGAAAAGTTCCATCACACACATTCTCATCAAAATTTGTAACTCCTATCACTTCCAATTGTGATGCATGACTAGTTCCCACTTGTTCAGGTGTAGGAGTAAAACTAGTACTTGCATGATTCAATTATGAAACAAAATTATGACCGGCTTTATCAAACATTATCCTCTGATATGGGTTCAATTGGTCAAAATAGTTACATTCTTTCCTAACTGAAAATTGGTCGCTTCTTCGATATTCATCATCAGATATAAATGGTTCACTATGGTTAGTCCAATTATAATAGTTTGGAGTAAACCTAATCTACAAAGATATTCTCTAACTTTATCAATGTCTTGAAATTTTCCATCACTGCACTTTTTACATGAACACCTTAACTTATTTCCATTCACGAACTCATATTTACTAATAGCAAAGTTCAAAAATAGTTCCAACTCGATACGAAACTCATCAGTCAATTCTCGACGTCCAAGTAAGTTTTTATTATACATCTAACCCCTGTTTCTTTGCATTGTGTCTGTATAAAAATAAAAAAAATCTCCTAAATTATTAAACATATCATATCTATTGTTTAATATTGTTAATTAAAACCAAAAAATTCCACAAATTACAATTATGTTTTTTACAAAACAATTACTTTAAACTTGAAAAAAATGCAAAAATTACCATGTCAATAAGACTTACCAAGTATTTAACTGAAATCTTTGTAGTAGAAAGTGGACAATTTGATGAGAATTGCAACGTTCACTTGGATTGCGAGACCTTCGAATGGACATATGCCTAAAATAAAAACAAATTACATAAGATTCATCTATTAAATATAGTTTATTTTTTCCTTTCTTTTTCTTTTCCTTTTTTTTTCCTTTCTTCTTATCCGGTTGCCGGTCCGGCGACCGGCGAGCTCCCCCAGAACTCTCCCAGATATGGGCGAATTTCCAATGAATTTTGCAACGAATTTCTATTAAGCCAAACAATAAGGTGTTTTTCAATTCGTTGCAAAATTCATGGGAAATTTCCCACGAATTTTGCAACAAAATTTATACAAACCAAAATTAATGGACTGGTTTTTGTGAATTCGTTGGAAATTTTCTAATGAATTTTGCAACGAATTTATATTAACCCAAACAATAAGGTATTTTTTGAATTTGTTGCAAAATTGATGGGAAATTTCTCACGAATTTTGCAACGAAATTAGTACACAACAAAATTAATATACCAAAAATTGAAATTCGTGGCAAAATTCGTTGGAAATTTCCAACGAATTTTGCAACGAATTTTTAATATGCCGAACAATAATGTGTTTTTTGAATTCATTGCAAAATTCGTGGGAAATTTTCAACGAATTTTGCAATGAATTTTTACTAACCCGAAAAATAATGTTTTTTTTTAATTCGTTGCAAAATTCGTGAGAAATTTCCAACGAATTTTGCAACTAATTTCTATTATGCCAAACAATATAAACGTGTTTGTGAAATTCGTTACAAAGTTCATTGGAAATTTTCAACGATTTTTGCCACAAGTTTTGAATACGGCGAACAATAAGTTTTTTTTAATTCGTTGCAAAATTCGTTGAAAATTTCCAACGAATTTTGTAACGAATTAAACAAACACCTTGTTGCTTGGCTTAATAGAAATTCGTTACAAAATTCATTGAAATTTCCAATGAATTTTGCAACAAATTGAACAAATACCTTGTTGTTCGGCTTAATAGAAATTCGTTACAAAATTCGTTGGAAATTTTCAACGAATTTTGCAACGAATTTCTATTAACCCAAACAATACGGTGTTTTTTCAATTCGTTGCAAAATTCGTGGAAAATTTCCCACAAATTTTTCAACGAAATTAGTACACAAGAAAATTAATATACTGAAAATTGAAATTCGTTGCAAAATTTGCAACTAATTGAACATTACAATTATGTTTTTTACAAAACAATTACTTTAAACTTGAAAAAAATGCAAAAATTACCATGTCAAAAAGACTTACCAAGTATTTGACTGAAATCTTTGTAATAGAAAATGGACAATTTGATATGAATTGCAACGTTCACTTGGATTGTAAGATCTTCAAATAGACACGTACCTAAAATAAAAACAAATTATATAAGATTCATCTATTAAATATATTTTATTTTTTCCTTTCTTTTTCTTTTCCTTTTTTTTTCCCTTTCTTCTTGGCTGGTGCCGGTTCGGCGACTGGCGAGCTCAGCCCTCGCCAGTGCTGGCAAGGGCCAACCTCGCCGCCGGCGAGCTCCCCCAGAACTCTCCCAGATCTAGGCGAGTTCTGGGGGAGCTCGCCGGCGGCAAGGTTGGCCTTCGCCGACACTAGCGAGGGCCGAGCTCGCCATGACCGGCGAGCTCGACCTCGCCCAGCCATGGCGAGGGCCAAGCTCAAGCTCGCCTAGCCTCGCCACGGGCGAACTCGGCCGTCACCATGGCCGATGAGCTCAGCCCTCGCTGTCAGCCCATGCGAGGCTAGCCCTCATCGGCACTGGCGAGGACCGAGCTTATCAGCCATGGCGAGGCTAGCCCACCTGGGCATCGGCGAGGTCGACCAGCGGCCATGGCCAGCCTGCTAGACCTTGGCCCATAGCCAGCGATATCTTTGGCGATTGCCCAAACCAGTAAGGAAGGGAAAAACCAAAATTCAATACCACAAAAAAATACAAATCCGGTGATGAATAGTTTTGCGACGAACCGTTTTCGTTGACAATTAGTCACGAAATTAGCCACGACACTTACCGGAAATATAAAGATTTACCGAAATTGACTTGCGCTTGTGTAGATAAGTAAATCAAGAAAAATGAAAGAGAGAGACTGAGAGAGAATAGTGAGGGAATATGACGAATCGGTCGAGAGAGAGAAATCGGGGGTGGGTATGGATATAAAATTTTTCGTCATTAATTTTCGACGAAAAGATTTTCGTCGGTAATTTCTGACGAATTTTGTGACGGAAAGTTTTTCGTCGCTAATTTCCGACAAAATTTGCGACGGAAAATTTTTCGTCGCTAATTTCCGACGAAATTTGCGAGTCGCTAATTTCCGACGAAATTTGCGACGGAAAATTTTTCGTCGCTAATTTCCAATGAATTTTACTTTTCGTTGAAAAAGTTGTCGCAAATTTGCGACGAAAATTTTTTTGTCGCAAATTTTCATGACAAAAATTCAGTTTTTTTGTAGTGTTCAAAATAGGCCTAAAGTAGAAACTAAAGAAAAACTAGGCAGTCCACGCACTATCAAGGGGCTTGTTACTCTTATGCCCCACGTTTAGGATATTAACATTCATTTCTACTTGTTAAAGCTGGGGTCCCAAACAACATTTAAAATATCACAAGGGTCGTTCCAAGGAAGAGAAGGTGGGGTGGAACAGAAGGTGGGCTAGGCCTTGATGACAAAGGGAGATTGATATCAGGTGGTCCTCCGTGGATGATTGAGCCATATATCTCTCTCTCCAATTCATCGTGAGACAAAAAGCCAGAGTCCATGGACAACAATGTGTTTTCCTTCCAGTTTGTGCTTCTAAATGATAATTGGAGCAAAGATCTCCCTAACATGCTCATGAAACAAATCGAAGCAAATACGGAATTATTCGAGTAACAATTTGTCAGTCCACAAAACCTCAGAGACCCCCTCACAAGTATGGAATTATTCAAGCTGTGCGTGGCGGAGAAAAGGGACTCGTTGGGATGAGAACAATGTTGGTGCCAGTGAAAGTGTGGAGGATGACGAGTTGGCATGATAGATATTCGAGTAGGGAGACGGAAAAAGAAGAGAATGGGAGAGAAAACAGAGAGACCATTTAGACTTGATAAGAAAGAAAAAGAAGAAAAGTGGGACCCGCAAGGTAAAAGAAGAAAAAAACAGAAAAATGATAACTTTTGTAGAGTAATAAGAGAAGTCGTAGGCCATATAAGGATAACATGGTCAAAATATATATAAAAAAAAAAGGAGTGTCTAAGCCAAATGAGAGGTGAAAAAAGCGCAACCCTTAAAATAAAAATCACTCTTAATAGACATTACTTGTTAGTGTTATCAATGGACTTCATCTCCTATACTTTCCCCGTAACCAAACAAACTGATGGCAGTCGAAAATTTTTTTAAACTCAAGAGCTGGCTTGGGAAAGTGCACTTGAAAACTGGAAATTAAAATTTGGCATTAGACTACAGGATAATCGGAGTGGAACGAATGTCCTCGATGTCCCCATGGCACTCGTTAAGAATAATTTGATTTTCATGTCGCCAATCGATTGTACATAACACGAGCAATCGATGCAGTGAAAACTTTAAAATTTACTTAATTGATTGCTTGGCAGGTTCATTGAGACACTATATAAATCCATTGTAAAAAATGCGAGCTAGTGTCGCAAGGTCCTTTTGCCTTCTCGAGCACTCTGGCTTTCCTTAAATCCAAAAGACTTAAATCTTTTGACATGTAAATTCACGTGTGATTTCTTCATTTATTAAAAAATTAAAAAATAAAATAAATTTTGACGGAAAGGCAAAAAAGTTTTTCTTTTTTACTTTTGCTCAATCCTAGGTAAACAAGCCATATTGCTGATCCAATGACCGGCAACGACTGAAATTGCCATACTTGTCTTTTGGTATTGCTAACGTAAACTACAACCGCAGTGGCTCTCAAAAAGCACCATCAAAGCAACTGTTAACAAGCGATACGATTATTACAGTCCTAGGAACACAAAGGAAAAACATAGGTGATATGTCTGCAAAACAAAACATGAGCTTGATCTACCGTGCACAACTATTATGTATTGTATTCTAAGTTTCAGATTGTCCAATCTCTCTTTCTCCTTTCCTAATGCTGGTCGTCAACTCTTCCTCTCATGATGATGACTCGAGTACTTTCATCTTCTTCTTCTTCTGGCCAATCTCAGGTTGGCCTTGGATTCTCTTCATCAGAAATTCGAAGACCATTTGTCTATTTGCTTGACGTAGCTGCCGGTACCTCGCTACCATGTACAGTCCGTCATATGTGAAGGTGTGATCCCTATCCTTCCGGATCACTCTCACCGGCTTGTTTCTCTTCATGCTGTTCACTAGAGCTAAATTCCCACGAGTAAGCTTCTGATCTTCCGCTTTCTTGTGGTGACCGGGCATTCCACCCTGGCCCAAATAAACCAGCTCATCGGGTGTACTCAGATTATCGGAATAATCCCAGGAAGCGACAACACTAGTGGCTAGACCGTTTGGGTGACGTCCCATGTAATCGATGCCACTTTGAGGAGGGCGATGGAGACCGACAACAGCGAGTTCCATCCTGTAATAGAATTTGTCTCCGACTTTTACTCCTGGAACATCACCGATAAATTGCATGGCGCCATGGACGTATCCTCTTCTCTTCTTAACCTCTTTCGCAGCACGAAAGTCTATCCTCCTAATGCATGCGCTCTCTTTACCTGCTTTTGATTTTTCCCGGGAGAACTCGTGACAAATATCTCTGTAGAGCCTTAGAGTTGCGATGACCCTCTCTCTGGCCAAATCATGTCTGTCATTGCGTGAGAAATTCGCATTTCTGAGCTCAGAAAAGGAAGGGCTTGCTCTCCCAATATCTGATTTTGGAACAATGCACAAACTTTTCGAGCTATTTGGTGTGCTTTCCTCTAAGTAGTTCCCGATGTTGCACCTGTCAAGAGACTTTCTTTTAGAACCTCTATCCTTCATAGTAGGGGATGCACCGGGAGGACATTGAACACTCTCCTCCGCCTCTTTGATTATTATTTGCGTTTCTCTATTTGATTTGTTGACGATGTCGCAATGATGGTAAAGGAAGTTCTCTTTTCTTAGGTATTCCTTATCTGTCGTACTCCCGGAAGATGTTTGAAATTTTACTTGTGATTGTGACCCTGCTTCATTCGCACCAACACCTTGACTATCAGCATGATCTTTGTTCCTTGGCCATTTGAAGACATGTGCAGTCGCTGAGCTCTTGATTGGAGGGTCGCAAGATTTGTCAGGAATGAATTCTCCTACGAGGTCTTTTGCTCGGGCACGACTTCCGCATCCTGGAGGGAAATCTCTACGAGTCAATGAGCACTTCTCAGGGCGAGAATCTCTAGTCATATTCTTCATCAAAATACTGCTCTTAGAGCCATCAAAAGGTGATTGCCCCTGCGAAACACATTTTTTCTCATTTCCACGCCATATGACATTCATAGAGCTCTCGACCGAATCATTGGCAGATTTATCAGGGATAAATTCCCCTTCTTCTATGCTTTCTGTCTCGTTTTTTTCCTCCGCGTTCTCCATCATACCAGAATGGTCTTGCTTCAGATTGGTTGCCGTGGAAGGAAATAGTGCTTGTTGATGCTGTGCAAGGCTATGAAGAGGGGCGTGACTTCTGTAACCTGCAGGTAAACATGACATACTATTTTCCAGACTAGATTGTCTAATGCTCTTCATCTGAGTATTGCTCCTGGAGTCAACAGAACCTGATCGAGACTGCAAAATATGTGTGTAACCGGAAGAAGATCCTGAAGTTGGAAAAACAGTTCTGACAGCAGGAGCATTCCTAAGCAAGGCCTTCATTAACAGCTCTACCGTCTTGTCATTCAGCTTCTCTTTAGGTTCCCCCATAAGCTCTACCGCTGGTGAATTCCACTAGAATGCTGTTGAAAAACATAATGAACAGAATAAGTCACCATAATAGTACCACTTGTTTGTAATTCTTAAGGTTATCACCAAACTTGCGTATCTCTTTTTAGAATAATGTCTGCATTTTGTTGCCAAATTAGCCATATTTAAACTTTGTAAGAAATGAAATGATAGATGGTATCTCAGATGGATGATAACCTGGCAGAACAAATTATATATGCTTGTTGACAAAACAAGTAGCTGCAACAAACTTGAGCATGCATCTCTACTCCATGAATGTTTAAATGATGTTGAAAAACATACCAGTTGAGTAGAGACAAAAAATGATTTGAAGTTAACCATTATGACCACCTGGCAGTTATGCAGCTAAGAACAATAGCTTTTCTCTGAAAGTCTCGAAACTTATTCTGTTCCAACATTTCTAGGAGATATACAGGCCAAAACAGCTTCTCATTTCAATGGCCAATATTAGAAAATCCTTTCCCATGCATGAAGTCCCACAAACAGGAGATGACTTTAATATGACAGAGAACAACTACAGTTTGACAATCAGACTACGCTCTGCACATTACCTGCCTCACAACAGTTGTTGCTGCTACCGTGCAATGTATGGACGAACAAGAGAATCCCAAGGCGAGGAGCCTTCAATCAATTGACCCTTCACTCGTTGCTTGCAAGGCTTGCTCAAAGTTCCATTTTGTTCCTACAAGTCCCATGAATTGGTCAAGTTCAGACTTTTGACATGGTGGCCTTGACTTAGGACAGTTTGCATGTCCTTGTGGAGATGCTCAATAGAAGCGATGTGGGATATTTCAACAAGATTCATTAAAAATATCACTCCAAAACAAGATTAGGCTAAATGCAGAGCACATGAATGAATGACTTACCTATATCATTTCCAAAACTTCCTTGCAGACGAACGCGGTGAGCCAAAGCAAGCCAAGCCTCAAAACCTGAAGGTAGGAGCAAAATGATCAAACCATAATAGAAAAGTTCCTTTTAGTCGAAAACTAGTGAGGCGTCTACCCACAGGGCCATCTCGCTTCAGAAAGTATCTAAAGCCTCGTTCTTGCTAAAAGACAAAGGAACTAGGCCTATCCCACAGTGAAGTAGCAAACATCAACGAAGTCCAAACTCAGAAATGCATTATGTGAGACATCTCAACAATGTTGAAAATGTTGCGAATTAGACATTGATGTACACGGTGCACGGCAAGCAATGATTTCCTCCCAAACCATACCTTCAAGACCAAATGAACAATATCGTCGACCTCGGATTACATTTTGCATGAGTTGACGCGAAAAAGTAGGCGCTTGTCGCTCTTTCTTATAGACATGAAATTTTGCTAAAAAGTTGGCCCCGTGAATATGCTTCTGATAGGAGGTCCTAAATCATGAATCATGATACCTAGAAACAGAATCGATCTGATCAAACTCATAAAATCCAAATCAATCGCTACACAAAACCATTTCCGTGACCCTAATGATAGATACCGGGGATGTAAGTTTAGCCAGAGAAGTTCCTAGCTGTCGCAAGCAAAACGAACGCCCTGAGACGAGAAATAACATGAAGCCTCAAGACCTGAAACTCGACAAAGACAATCACATCCTAAACAGCCATGGAAGCACAAGAAGAGAAGGTCCCGTCGAGAAGAAATGAGCATGCATGACGGCAGCTCTGTTTTGCCTTTTTCCGCTCTTACCGAGTGGGGCGGCGAGTCGCCAAGTGAGCTGAGTCACAAGTTTTGTGGAGCTGACGAGGCATGCCAAAGGAAAATGACGGCCACGGTTGAGAGCGAAGAAGCTAGCTTCATCGTCTGCAAAATCTTCCGCTGAAGTAGTCTGGAAATGGCACGAGCTTCTCTCGCTCTCATATACCGCATGCAGAGGTTGGTACAGCTACGCAACACACAATCTGTTTCGTACGACTTCCATTTTCAGCGCATTTACATGAATAAATAGATTAATATATATGAATAAATTCATATTACGTCCGACAATTCGCATTTTGGCCCGCCTCTTACTTCCTTACCGTCAAGTACAAGGAAAACAAGGTACAACTCGAATTCCCTCACCGACCAAAAAAAATTATCCTCTGTCCACGTATGATCTAATCTGTGCCTCACCTTTCATTAAATGAGGCGGAGCACTGTGTTCATATGATTTTCCATACAACCGAGATACACTAAAGCATCTCGAATCTGATCCGTCCATTGAAGTTCCTAATTTTGACAGAAAAATTTACCTAACGGCCGCGTCTTACCTCATGTGATACGGGGTATTATTTATAAGTTCAACTTATCGTTCAACAAATTATAATTAATCTCGTATTTTTGTCCGTCCATTCACATGTCGATCGGAGACTTAATTACTGTAGTCGCGTGTTTCATGGGTGAGGAATATATTTACTTCCTCCTATTGAGGGGAAAAAAAAATCAAAAAGGGAGAAATTTCTCATAAAAAAAGAGAGAAATTCAGGAAAATAGTTATTTGCGGAAAAATTTTTAAAGGGCACGCAACCAAACAAACGAGGAAATGGAGAGAAAGAGTTTGGAAATATTCCCTCGTGGCTCCGACCTTTGAATTTCTGCACGATGACATTAATTTTCTTGCTTCAAAAGGAAACTGCATTCAAATCAAAGTGGGTTTTACTTTTTCCATTTTTGATACTAGTTTTTAAAACTAATAAAAGCACAAATCAACGCGTTTTACAAATTAAAAAAAAATTATTTAAAAAAGTGAAAAATTTCAAAATAGGAATGTTCTTACTTTCAGAGATGGACGCAAGTCTAAGTCAAATCAAAGTGGCAAATATTCCAATCAGAGTTACTGAATTTTTTTTTTTTGCACCACCTTTTACTTGATTCAAACTTTGCAATATCTGCACTTTGACTTTTTCTTAACCCGTGACACCTGAAACTTCACAGTACACAAATTTTGGCATGTAAACTTACATATTATTATTTCATAACTTTTTGAAATTAGAATAATGTTTTGAATTTTGATGGAAAAAGAGGTTATTTTTCGCTTTATTTGAAGGATAAATAAACACGCTCTAATAGTCCAATGTACATCGGAATGAGCGAGCATGAAGAAGTTACAATCTCCATAATTCTCTTTTTTTCATTTGAAAAATCTCGAGCGGGTGTTGGAACAAACCAATAGTATTCAAATACTCAACAAAATATATCACAATAATAACGTAATATTGAGCTCCCACACCGAAATAAACTCAGATTGGGTTTAAAGAAAAGAAGAGATTGTAGGCTAATTAAACTATGTGCATACTGCAAAATGCAGATACGAATCATGGGAGCTCACGTGAATTCTTGTTATAACATTGGCTTAATAAGTAATTGGGAAAATGACACAAACAGTTCATAAACTTTGATCAAACATGCAATGTGGTCCATGAACTTTTAATTTGTTCAATATGATCTCTCAACTTTAACCCAATGTGTAATATGGTCCATGAACTTTTAATTTGTTCAATGTAATCCTTGAACTTTTTGTAAATGTTCAATTTAGTCCATGAACTATATGAAAATGTTAAATGCGGTCCTTCCATTAATTCATATTCAATGATTACATTGAATATTTTCGTATAATTGAGAGACTACATTGAGCATGTACCAAAAATTTAGGTATTACATTAAACAAATTAAAAGTTCATGGACTACACTGAACATTAAACTAAAGTTCAGGGACTACATTGAATAAATTAAAAGTTCAAGAATCACATTACGTATTGGGCCAAAGTTCATAGACTGTTTATGTCATTATCACTAAATAATCTAAGGACTGAAAGTTACACATGATTTCTTTTGGAGGGTTGACAAGGGGGAAGACTCGACCAGGATTTTGATGGAGGCAAGCGACTTTACAGCTACCGTGCTACTATTTAGAGGCCTTTGGCATATGCCTCTATTGCCTAAGTCTGACAAGTGAGATCGTGGGGTGATCTTTATTTGCCTATTTGAGCCTTAGTAAAGAAGTCTGGTTAGTTTACTTAATGGTGGAACACTTGAAGCAATTAGAGGCAATGCCGGAAAATTGAAGTTATGCGGTAATGAATGCAGAGAAAGAAGATCCTTACCAAAAAAAAAAAAAAGGCAGAGAAAGAAGAGACTGTTGATTAATTAAGTTAAGCTCATGCTGCAAAAGATGGTAGCAGTGTGGGAACTGTAGTCTCATACTTAGAGCTGGTGCAATGGATTCATTATCCATTTTTTAACTAAAAAACCTCTGTAGGTTTTTCTTAAGCAACGTTAGAGAGAGTTGGTGATGCCACTTCCATGAAGTATCATCCCCTGACCCCATTTCTTCAATCATTTTAGGTCAGAACTGTCAAAGCTTCTAGGCTCAGATCAATCGGCGTTTAATGGGTAAATGTAAGGAGCCAAGCATTATCAACCAACCTGCTGCAGTCTCTTTCTGAGCTTACACTTACGCATCAGGATTGATTTTGAAGAGGCACAGAGTCAAAACTCAATCAAGAAAACGAGAATAATTCAGCAGAGGATTCTAAACCAAGAAAGAATAGACATTTGGTTTTTTTTTTTTTTCAATGCAGGACCGACTCTCTTGGATAAGTCCCTCTTTGATGTTTGAAAGGCCGGACGAAGTTAGGAAAATGAGGCAGGAACGGGTGCGTCGCTCTCACGGATGCGACCAAGCACTCTACACCTTCGATTTTTTTCCCTTCTGGGACCGGCCAACCCGCTAACCTATCCAGTTTTGGAGAGAAGACATGTTTTAAATTTGAACCTCTAGTTATGTTGCTGAAAGTTTTCACTTGATGAGACTTTTGAAGTGTCAATCCATATTAGAAGGTACCATCGCTCATGTCACCGAATTTTGATAAAGCGCTCAAATTCGCTACCTATTCATAGTTTATCAATTAATACCCTTTGATTGAATTTACTTAATTTTCCGATTAATATGGGCGGTGAGCAATGACGTCTTGGAGGATGACATGGTGGTGAAGAAGGGGATGAGGGTGACGTACCATCTGTACACGATGGACAGGCAAGAGGAGCTATGGGGAAAGGACTCGACGGAGTTAGCCGAGAGGGACGTGGCTGCGTACCTAGTGTTCCAAGCGGGGTATGTTGGTGAGGCCCGGCGATGGCTAGTGGAGGGAAAATGGAAAAAAGACAGAAGAAAAAGGAAAAAAAGAATAAAAAACTTAGAAAACTAAAAAGAATTGCAAAAATTATTCACATCAGCACCGACTGTGTTACGCAGGACAACCGATGCTAACTAGACTGCAACTTCACTGATTTCGGGCCAAAATTAGCTGAAATGTTTAAATTGGCAAATCGTCAAAAAATTTACGGTTTAATTGGCCAAATTAAAAAGTTTAAGACTAAATTCATACAAGTGCAATTGATTGGGTATGATCATTATACCACCCGCTTCATTTTCGCTGATGATGAATGATGTAAAGAGCAAACCTCTTAAGTTCGTGGCGTTGGGTTTCTTGACTTTGGTTTATATTTGAGGAGTTTCGTTTGGCTAAATAAAAGGAAAATGTTGCCTTAAATAAAAAGGAATAAGTTATATGATTAATCTGAAAATTGGTTTGGGGACCATTTTCTCTTCAATAATTAGAGAAATAATCACATAATTTTGTTTTGGTCGAAAGAAATAATCAGACTACTTTTATCTATGAAAAATAAGAAAATTTTGCTTTCACGATGATAGAATGATCTAGTTTCGATTTTGACAAAAGTAAATACTTCTATATCATCAAAGTGTTATTTCAAGTGAAAAATAGTTATTTCATTTCAAGAAAAGCTTGTATATCTTTTAACAAAATACCAAACCATAGAGTAATTTCTACTTAATTAATAGAAACAATTATATTTGCTTTTGCGCTGTGCCAAGGTGTGGTCTATAGTAAAAAAGGAAATTGAGGGCAATAATTATCACGAAGCACCATATGAGTCCTATTTTGGATCCAACTTTTGTCTATATATAAAATGACAGTCTACTTTGTGAAGGGCATGTGCTCGTGAATCACAACATATCAAGACCGATTAGATCTTAGGGTAAGATTTGTAAATTTCTATGTGAGATTGAGATGTTATTTTGTGAAAAATTATAGGTGTCGTGACCTACTCTCGGGGTGTACCATCTAGGGGTTCGGTTAATGGATCATTAAGTCTAAATCTAATTCGAACCCTCTCAAGTCCTACCAATTCATGATGTAAGGTTTAAATTCTTAACATGCGAATGTTTTCATGCTGGATTCGTCATTAATCTATTTTGCGGTGGATCAATTAAAAACCCAAATAAAACATAGGAAGATATGTTTTATTTCTACAAACTAGAAATTTTGAATTCGGAGATTTGATTACGCTAGAGCTAGTCTAATGCCCTTTCGATACCCTTTTTTTTAAAAAAAAAATATTTAAACAAGCAGTTTGGATCCATTTTATTATCTAGTTGCTAACATGTAAGATGACCATGTGGGTGCGCAATCCACCACCTAATAAAGAAAGTAGTAAATAAATTACTAGCTTAGGAGAACAGCGTACCTTTTAGCAACGTAAGCATTTACAATGTTAACTAGAAAATCATACAAACAACCCTAATATGATTTCTAATTAACAAACAATTCACCCAATGTATTTTTTGGGTTTTCTCTTTATTAAAATGAAAACTAACCTAAGATATCACGTGCGATTAATTAAACCTAGCGTGCGAACTATATGTCATGCGACAATAAGACCTACTTTTAATGACGGGCAAATGATGTGTTTTTTTGTCTTTTTCATTAAAATTCGGAATAATAAAAAACATCTAAAATAACATGCAATCTATCATGACCTCTTTTTTGACAGTTTTTATGAAAAATCGAAATAATTAAATATCCTAAATAATTTATTAAGACTAGAATAATCCCTAATTTAAACTAGGAAATAAACTATCCTAAATCCCAATTTAAATCATAGAAAGGTCCTAATACCCTAAACATGCAATGTTTATAATTTAAAACCTACCTAACTAATATTTTTGGATTTTCTTTTTAAAGAGAAATAAATTAAACAAAGATAGCAATCACACACCAACCATCCATGTGATCCGCAAAATCCATTTATCATGTTTAAATTAGAAAAACCACTCGAGCTAGCGATCATATCCATAGGGTTGTGGATGTTGATGGAAAGCCGACCATTTGAATTTGGAAAACGAATAAAATCTATTATCATATCCAAGTAGTTATAGATAAAATAATGATTTCAGTATTACCGCATATCATACCCTAGGGTCAAGGTCAAGGTACATTGCTAAATTAGGAAAAATTCCTAATTTGGGGTATTCTAAATATTGCAGATACTGTCGACATTATCCTTAAGATATCTAACAATCCACCAAAGATACTCGCGAAATATTCAAACACCAAAAAATTAGGAAATTAAATATTCTAAGAATATCGGATGGGAATTTTACCTAATTTCACAAATAATTTTCGAATTTGAATCGCCTAGGGATCGAAATCACAAATCGGAACAGGGTGGCTGGTGGTGGGCGTAGCCATGAGGACGATGGCGGCAAGCTAGCCTTGCATGGGATGGTGCCGGGACAACGACCAGCGGCCTTCAAACGAGACAGCAGCAGCGAGTTTGTCGAAGCAACAGGCACGTCATCAGGCGCGGCACTAGTGCAGGGGGATCGTCAACACTGGCACGACACGACAGGGGATGGACACGGCTCGTCAGCAGTGTCGGGCACACAGAGGTAGCAGCGATAGCAGCTCGGCATCGTCATTGGCGCAAGCAAGAAGAAGCAATAGTGCTGGTGATGGCTCAAGGTGACCAACAGTGGGCTCAGCACGGTGTAGGAATGACGTTGGGGCAGCAGTCGGATGCGGGTGTGGGCGCGAACGCGAGCACAGGCACAGCAATAGGCACAGGCACGGACAGTGGGCACAGGTGCAAGCACGTGCATAGGCATGGGTGCAAGCACGGGTGCGATAGTCAGTCGTGGGAGGCACAACCTATCTCTTTTCTCACTCTCTCTCTTTCTTGCTCTCATTCACACTTGTGCTCTCTAAAAATTATGATCTCTCTCTCCTTAATTGAGAGATATAACCACATATTTATAGCGCATGCCTAGGTTAATTGGCCGGGCTCTCAAGACTTTATGGGTTTTTGCTTATGCTTTGTCATTTTATTTTATTTTAATTCCAAATGGGCTAAATTAATTTGGGTTTTCCTCTAATTAAGCTTAATGGGCTAATTTAAACTCAAATTAAGACAACCAAAGCCCTTTTAGACTTGCAATTTTTTTTTTGGCTCTTTCCCCCTTGGCTTGGCTGAGCAGGACACGATGTGCGGGCCAAGCTTGCACAATGGATTTTGGGCTTACTTGCCACCGCCGGCCCGATGCGAAATACAATTAACATATATGGTCCTAAACTACATGCTATGCGATTTTGATATTTTTGTTTAGGGGTTGAATTTTAATCCCCAACTTTCTATATAATTAATCACTATATGGTTAGCCTCAACAGTAAGGTTAAATACCATGTGAAATATTCATTGCGTTAATTTATCTATTTATTATTCAACGGATGAAACAAAAAGGACACGAACTCGTCTGTTCGTTTTGGCTAATTACATTTCTTATTTGTTATAATCTTTACTCAATTTTCTTAGAAAAATTAAGGTATTACAAGATAACGAAAATATTAAATAATTCTACAAGACAATTTTTTCTTTTTACCTTTTCCTACTACCCCGTGTCGACTCTTCCTATCCAGATGATTCGAGTACTTCCATCTTCTTCTCCTGGAGAGTCTCAGGTTGTCCTGGTAGTCTCTTCATTACAAATTCGAAGACCGTCTTGCCAGTCGCTCTACGTATCTCCCGGCACCTGTCCACCACATACAGTCCGTCGTACGTGAAGGTGTGATCCCCATCCTTACGGATCACTCTCACTGGCTTGTTTCTCTTCATGCTGTTCGCTAGAGCTAGATTCCCTCGAGTAAGCTTCTGATCTTCAGCCTTCTTGTCACGACCAGGCATTCCACCCTGGCCCAAGTAAACCAGCTCCTCAGGATTTCTCAGATCATCCGCATAATCCCTGGAAGCGACAACGCTTGTTGCTAGGATTTCTGGGTGAGGTCCCATGTAATCGATGCCGCCCCGAGGAGGGCGATGGAGCCCGACAACAGCGAGTTCTATCCGGTAATGGAATTTGTCTCCCGCCTCTACTCCGGGAATGTCTCCAATAAATCGCTTGGTGCCGTGGACGTATCCCATTTTTTTCTTGACTTCTTTCGCAGCATGTAAATCTATCCTCCTAATGCTCCCACTCTCCTTGCTTGCTTCTGATTTTTCCCGATACAGCTTGTGACAAATATCTCTAAAGAGCGCGAGGGTCGCGATCACTCTCTCCCTGGCAGAATCATGTTTGTCATTGTGTGAAACATTTGCTCGGGCATGACTTCCGCATCCTGGAGGGAAATCTCTTCGAGTCAAGAAGTACTTCCCAGGGCGAGAATCTCTGTTCATCTTGTATATACGATACATATAAGGTCAAAATGAGTGATATCGCTTTAACATAATCGTATAAATATCAGGACCAATTCTCAAAAATTCATTCCAGTAAAACCGTACTTCGGAATTGATTTCTGTCAAACCTACAAATCGACAACGTCCTAATCTATCATTTCCATATTTATCCACAGCTCGATGATTCCTTAATCAAACCTCCCAGTTAAAAGTTCACAAAACTTCGAATATACGGCCTAACTCCGAAAATTACTCAAATTACATGAACCGACGGGCTGGAATGCTTATGAGACCGTGCAAAACGTAGTTAATCCGACTTGCCGGGCGTTTCGAAACGGATTTCCTTTCTCTCTTCTCTACTGTTCTTCCTTTCCTTTTCTTCATCCATAAACGAGGCCTCTCCCTTTCTTTTATAACCCTCGGTCACATTGGGGCGGTGATTTTTCTGCTTTGCTATTTTTTAACTTTCTGACTTGGTCAAACCGCTATAAAAAGACATTCACATCCTAAACAGCCATGGAAGGCTGAAGCACACCCCTGAATTATCGACATGCCACAAAAAATAAGAGGATGTCATCGTCCCCGCCCCCTCCGTTTTCGCTGATGATGAATGATGCAGAGACAAAACCTCCTTAGTTTGTGTGGCTGTGGAGTTTCATTTGGCCAAAAAAATAAGAGGATGTTGCCCTGAATTAAAAGGGTTCAAGTTATAAAACTAATCTGAAAATTGGTTTCTGGCCCATTTTCTCTTCAATAATACGAAACGTTTTGATTTCGCGATGATCGACTGATTTAGTTTTGATTTTGATAGGTATAAGTGCTTCTTGATCATCCAAATGTTATTTTGAGTGAGAAATGAGTACTACATTTTCGAGGATCCTATTCCAAACTTCAAAGAAATGCATAGCGTGAGACATCCCCGAACCATACCAACGAGGCCAGATGAACTATGTCGTCGACCTCTGAATTGAGGATAAGGGCTTGGACGTGCTTTGATGCAATTGACGCGGAAAAGAAAGACCTTCGATAAGCCCAGAAACTCCTCAATTACACAATCCTTTCAATAGACATGAAAATTTACTAGAAACTTGGCGTTGATTTACATGTATGTGCTACTGATAGTAGTTTCAGAAACAGCATCGACCCGATGAAACTTGCAAAATCCGAATCAAGCACCACACAAAACCATTTCCGCGTGATCCTATAGAGACAGATACCGTAGATGTAAGTTCGCCGCAGAAGTTCCTTGCATTGGAAGCAAGAAACAACTTCCGAGCCGAGAAGTGATGAAGTCTCAAAACCAAAAGCTCAAAAAGCACGGTCACATCCTAAGAAGCCATGGAAGCACAGAAAGAGAAGGTCTGGTCGAGAAGCAAATGAGCACGCATAATGGCAGATCTCTGCATTGCCCTCTTGCTCTTAGCGAGTCGGATGACAAGCTGCCAAGGGAGCTGAGTCGCAAGCTTTCTGGAGCTCACGAGTAACGAACGAAAACGAGGGTCATGGTTGAGAGCGAAGAAGCTTCCTTCAACGTCTGCAAAACATTCTGCTTAGTCTGGAAGTTGGGTGAGCTAGCTTCTCGTCACTGCAGAGGGTGGCGACAACGTACTACTGCACAACATATTTCCTATTTCGTGCGCGGTCTGTGCTACAAATTCGTTTTTTCCTACAGTTAATATATAAATAAATTCTTATTTTAGCCCGCCTCTTACTTGATCTAAGTACGGAGTACACGATACGGATTTAGTTTTTCATACCATCAAACATTATAGAAAAAATACATCTCAATTCCCTTTCGTTTTTTTACGTTCCAACTCGCGCCTTCCCTCAAATTAGATTCGATTGCGTTGGAAGCAGACCAGTTCACACGGGCCAGGGCATTGCTCGTCGCCCGGACAAAATCCACCACCCTTCGCTTAGCCGCTGCATTTACACCCCATTCCATAACCCAATCCTCAAACCTGTGCATGCAGCGTTTGTGTGTCAGCATATCGCTCACCCACATATCTGCATTGTTCAATGTAACGCGAAATCCTGACCCAAGACCCAACTCGTCCCAACCCAAGCACCAGAGCTACCGCGCCAACTCGGCAAGCTGGTCCACAGTCGCCCATTCTCCAATGGAACAGTTTCACGAGACCAGTTGCGAAGAATTGGAACTCGAATTGGGTTGAATATAAGATGAGTGCAGATAGGGTATGGGTGACTCATTCATCAGAGCCAGCTTCGCATTGATTGACGAAATCCAAGAACTAGTCGATCTAAAGCCACAGTAAAAGCTCTCCCTCAACGAAATCGATGAGGTGGGAAGAATTAAGATTATACCACGACAACACGTCCAAACAAGACTATCTTAGTCAACGCACTCTTGTAGAACATCCAATTCAAGGGCAAGCGTATCATCTTTCCCCTTGCTGAAAGTGAATGTCCGGAAGAAAGCTTAAAGAGCAGCAATGGAATGCTAGCAAGTAAAACTACATTATCGCGATAAAAAGGCCATTCCTGCACAGCACTTTGGAAGCACCGTTCTTAGATTTTGTTGAAGGCAACGATGTCACAACTCTGAACGTATTCATTGGCAGGCTCAGCTTGAAGATGCTCCTCGATGAGGGTGTCCACTGAGACAAGGTCATCCACAATGGTCATCATGATCTGCAACTTCTTAATCCCGTAACCCACCGGAACCAGTTTTGCTGCAAGAAAGAAAGCAAAAGAAATCCTCACAAGGGGACAAACATGACATTAAGTGACAAAACATTATGGCCAAACTGGTTGAAATCATGAGAGAGTCAAAACTTACAAGCTCCCCACAAGAGCCCAGGCATCTCCACACTCCTAACAGCCTCTTCCAGCTTCTTCATGTCTGTCTCATCGTCCCAAGGCTTCACATCCAAGAGGACAGATGACTTTCCACCTATAAAAGGAGCCAGTTATACACACAAGCCAAGATATTGAAACCACTGATGAGAATTTCATTCCAAAGAAAGAAACAAGTTCAGGCAAAGCAAGCAGCCTAATGAACACGAGTGGATAAGTTTCTAAGAAATAGGTTAGCACCATTAAGCAAGCTGTATACATCTATCTCTCTCTTGTTTTCTTTATCACAGAGCAAAGTACACACGCCGATCATATCAGGTAGAAATGTAAATGTACCATGATGCATCAGCCCTCAAGAGTCAAGATATAGCAGCTGCTATAATTAGGACTGTTGTATGTATTTTTTTTTCAACCCAGGAGAAGAAGTGACTCCAAGAAAGTGAATTCAGGAGAACGATTGCAAACTTACTTTCTTTCTTCTTTGTGGATGCCTTTTTGGCTGCCTCCCTCTCTTCTGCAGCCTTCTGGTCCTCCTCTGTCTCTTCACCAAAGAGATCCAAGTCGTCGTCATCCCCAGCAGGAGCAGCCTGTTAAAAAGAAAATGACACATCACATCTTAACCATTTAGAAAAAGAAACATTACCAAAAGTCAAAACTCCACCAAGTTAAAGCGAAACTTAAAGAGATGCATTCAGTTGCTCGGTGATCTAAAGGTCATCTTAACATAAGGTCCTTGTTTCGAACTTTAAGAACATGTATTTACTCACACATGTAATTTCACAAGGACAAGATAAGGACAACTTTCTCCACAAGGGGATATAGTAGAGTCTAATCACTATGCTAATCATCATTAAGTTGTTCAAACCTAGATCAAAGCAAGCTCCCTAATCTGCAACATGTGTAGCAGTGTGCAAAAAAAGCATTCACCTGATCAAATGAAACAACCTTTCAGAGTTCTACCTGCCACTATGGATAAAAGCCCATCGGTGCTTACTGAAGATTGGAAGGGACAATTCCATTTTGGGTTACATAAAGTGTAGGAAGATGATAGAATTATTAAAAAATTCCGATATCTATAAGAAGTGAGGCCTCTACCAACGGGACCACCTCATCTGCTAGAAAGGCTTTACAGATAGAGTAGGCTCTCCAGATAATAGAAAAGCTTCTCTCAATGAAAGTAAAGTTGAGATTATTGACGAGACTAGCACATACCTAGAACAAGAAAATCAGTAACATCACTCAGAAAGCTTACGAGACCGAATTTTTATTAAAACAACAACAAACTGTGCCTATATCCCACTGAACGGGGTGGATCGATCCTGTTACATCATTTCATTCGATTCAATTTCTTATCGAAGTCTTAAATAAGAAGCCATCGTATCAGTATATATAACATACCTTCTTAGCTTCTTCAACTGGAGCACATTTGGCACCTACTCTAACACCAGCAGCTTTGCCAGGGAAGCTAAACAAGTGAACAAAAGTAGTGAGACATTAGGTAGCGTTCGATTCTCACATCAAAATACAATGCATCACAAGAAGACATGCAACAATGCTGAAAATTTCTCAATTTCAACAAATTCAATGTACACGATGCACCCATGCATCAATCTATACCCCCAAATCATATCAGGGAAATCAGGCGAACGATATACTTGACCTTAAATTGAAGATAAGGGCCTCTGAATATGCTTTGGCGCAAATCTCTAGAAATAATAGGCATTCGCAAACACAGAAAATCGTCGCTTTTATATGACCCTTTTAGATATATGTGAAATTACTTCAACAGTTGGTCCCGGTTCACATGAACAACATGTTGCTACGTGATACCAAGAACCAGCATCAACCAGATGAAACCCACAACCATGGAATCAATCACCACACAACCCATCAGCAGCGATCCCAGCGAAACAGAAAGCCCAAACCAATCAAAAAATTGGAGCAAACCGAGCAACACCCACGAGGAGCAATGGAGCAACTGAGCCTCGAACAAGCGAATCGACGGGAGAAAACGAACCTCGCGGCGAGATGCGAGGACACGCACTCGTACCACTTGCTGGCATTAGGGAACGAGCCCCCGGGCTTCTCCGGAACCGCGGCGTACACCTTCACGTCGCCCTTCGTGAGCCGATCTCTGCAACATCCATCGAAACGCCCGGTGAGCATCCCCCACAAAACAAACACCCGAACCGAGCAATTCGATCCCGCAAAGAGAGGGAGAGGAACGAGAGTTACCCGGAGATGTAAGTTTTTCCGGAGAGGAACTCGTCGAGGGACTTGAGGCCCAACTCCGTGCGGAGATCCGAGAAGGTGATCGCCATTTGGCTTCCGATCGATCGGAGGAGACGCCGAAGGGGAAGCGGCGAGCTTGGACCTTCGATGGAGGCGGCGAAGCGGCAGAGGAGAGAGAGAGAGAGAGAGAGGGAGAGAGAGGGGGCGGGGTGTCCGAAATTGATTGGCCTCTTATAAATTGCTAGAAATAACAACCCTAGATTCAATGGGGATTATGGGATATTCTCTTTCTCCTCAAATTTTTTTTTGTTCCTCGAATTGAAATTAAAAGTGCTCGACCCAAAAATAAATTGAAATTAGAAGTGGGTCCAGAACTCTTTACAAAATACTGGGCAGGAAGAAAAGGCATGATGCACTGATGGGAAGAAAAGTTAGAGGGAAAAATGAAATAAATAGTCCGTAAACTTTTAATTTGTTTAATGTGATTTTTGAAATCTAAGTTAATGTACAATGTCATCCATAAAATTTTAATTTGTTGAATTCTTTTTATACATGTTCAATGTTCTTCCTAAACTTGAATTAATGGAAAGCTAATATTGAATATTTGCATATAATTCAGGGGCTAGATTGAATATTTACAAAAAGTTTAGGGACTATGTTGAATAAATTAAAAGTTTGGAAACGACATTGCACATTGAGCTGAAGTTCATGGACCACATCAAATCAATTAAAAGTTTATGGACTACATTATATATTGGAATAAAGTTCATAAACAATTTATGTAAATCTCAAAACTTAATGAAGAAGAGAAATTTGTGATTTATTAAATTAAAAATGAACTTAAATTATTGGAGGATTTGGAAACTTTAATACTAAGTCAGGAAGTATAAGAGATTGATGGGATAATATGATTATTATTTGTTCTTTTACAGTTACCATCTTGCCCATTTTTTTTTGTTAATATAGAGTTATCATTTATTAGATAGATGTTGTCAATACTATTGAAATATCTTGAATAGATCTCAAAGGTTGAAGGCGAAGATGAATTTCATTATTATAATAATAATTGCTTGTATCGTTTGAAATAATTAATCAATGAACTCTTGAATATATATAAATAAAATCATCCTCTCACATAAGCAAGATCAAAACTAGCATTAGCATTATTCCCTCGCAACTACGTCGCTTCCGAAAAGACTTTCTTCTTTCATCTAAATAAGTAAAGGATTTTTGTTAACCATATGATTGCTTAGAGATACTAGTTAAGCAACTAATCAAAAGCACTTTACAGCCAATCGGCTTATATTTTGTATACTATTGCTACAAAAAGTTAATTTTTTCCTATTTAATATGTTTAACAAGCATCACAAATGCACTCTTTGATAAGATCCACGAGCAAATAGATGATTCAATGAGCTACCTACAAATGCTGATGTTTAATGTTATCTTCTTACCACGGCTTACGGAAATAACAGACCCTAGAACAGACATGACTAGGGGTGTCAAAAAGATCTGCGCCGGCCCGGGCCGACCCTTGTCGGCCCGGCTCAACCCTAAAATTTCGGGTATTTTGGGGTCGGATCTTTATTTTCTTGGAATATGGCTCTAAAATTTGAGGCATCAAAAGGTTGGGATGAGATGGGCCTGCCCATTTCCCTCTCTCAGTCTCTCTCCCGTTCTCTCTTCCCTTTCTCCATGCCAGCCGATCGCCTCCATCGCCGTTCGCTTTCCTTCAATTTTCTTCAGCAAGCCTCCGCCGTGAAGCCGCCGCATTTGCGCTTCTTGCTCCATGCCCGTCGGGGGTGGTGAGTTCCGGTTTTTCCCGGGTCATAAATTCTTCAGTCCCTTCCCTTATCCGTTGATTTCCACTCGCTCTCCAGCAAAGTGTTGATTCACCGATGCTGCTCGTGCATATGGAACCGTCTGCGCGCTGGGGACCAGATCCGTGGGCGGCAGAGTCCAATTGTGTCGCCGGCGAAGGATTTGGCCGGGGATTCGGCGGAGGACGAGGCGTCCGGAGGAGTGGAGAAGGCTGATTTGAGTGGGTCCTCAAATTCCGTCTCTCTCAAGTTGAGGTTCGCGCTGTGCCGAACGGTAAGTTTTTCTGTCATTCCTTCCCACGAACAATCACTGCTGTTGGTCGGAACTTTGCGCAGTCGTCCGATTACCACTTTTGTTCTTTTGGCCAAAGAGTGAAGTTTCAGTGGGAGTCCGTGTAAATGGCGTTCTTTCTGTAAATCTTGCCTTTGCGTTTGGTTTTTGTTTCGACTGGAAGTTGTCGGAAGGTCATTTGTTTTGAGATAACATCGTGGTAGATAGAAGCGCGAAGTTTCGATTTCAATGTGTAATGTCCGCAGTCAGCAGCACCTCGAGGACAAACGGGAGTTAATTTCAAATTCGTATGTTTGCTTCCGCAGGTAGTGTTAGAGTTATCCCGGGAAATGGGTCATTACACAGGGAATCGTTTTTGGGTTTCTTTGCTATGTAACTTGCTTTTTGTTGAGCTTAATTCTGCTATGTTTACAGATTCTTTGTGCTTTTCTTTCAGGATGCTTAGTTTCAGATGTTCTCTGCCAGCTATAATGAGAAGATTTGAATCTAGTCAAATCTCCAGAAGCATTAGAAGTACTGTGGTACGATAAGAATGGCCATCACAGATGAGCTTGTGGATGCATTATATTCGAATAAGCTTTTTCCGCAGGTTTACTGCTTATCGCTGACCTGCAAATGAGAGAGTGAATGGCTTATGCATTATAAGTTGAAAGAGATGATGTCTGCTCACGCTATAATTTATTGTTAAGTGGGTCTTTTGCTTGCTTACATTAGTCTTGCGAAACCCTTTTGTAAATAAATCGTTTTTGTTCCGGTGGAAAAGGGGCACAAATTTAGGACTGTTATTGATCTGGACCTAAAGGTCTGTAGGTCTGAGATTTATTGAGTGTCAGTTCTCTATTACAAATTACAGTAACACTCTGGTATATCTGCGATGAAGCCTTCCTCCTTGAGATTTTTTCTATCTAAAGTTGGGTAAGAGACGAGTGTTGTATTTATTTACCCTTCATCCTCATTACATAGTTGAATGCTTGCTTGTATCTGTATGTCAATTTGTAAAACCTTCATGGACAAGATAGAATGTAATAGGATGCTTGCTTATATCTGTATGTCAATTTGTAAAAGCATGATCTTACCTTGGGTGCTAATTCCTGAGTTATTTCATGATCGTACCTTGGGTGCTAATTCTTTTGATGGTGCTTAAATTATCACACATTCTATTGTGGTTTTTGAATAATGAACTAATACATTATTATCTTCTAGGACATGATCTGGCTATGTTGAGTTTTTAAATTTTAAATTTTTGGTTTTGATTTCCCTTCTTTAAAGGTATTATAGACAATACCTGATGTGGAGCTTTTGTATTGGGCCATTTGATTGCTTTGCTTTTACTGGATGCTTAGTTTGTGGGACCTTTATATTGTTCTTGCTGTTTGCTTTCCTCTGCACAATCACTATTATACTCTTGGTCTTTCTTTCTATCTTCATTGGATTGACCTGTAGTCGTGATTTGTGCCTAGTGGTTTTGGATTTAAGAAGGATTATCAAGATGATATTTAGAGGTTTAGCATGTGATAGTTTCTTCTTTGGCATTTTAATTGTTGAGCTTATATGAACTTTGCTTGAATTTTTGAATGAGAGAGCTGTACTGCTATTATTGCCATAAATATCAATCTATCTTTCTTCCTGTAATTCTTAGGGCAAGTTTGATATTTATTTGAGGCGGGTTCACAGTTCCCAAAAAAAAAAAAAAACGACCTGACCCGTCCCGGCTCGACCCGGGCCTTGGGGTGTACGCTGAATAGGGTCTTGAGCGGGTCAAGTGCAACCCTATTGGTTTCGGGTCGGGTCTATCATGAAAGCTCGACCCGACCCTGCCCATTGACACCCCTAGACATGACTGAATGTTGGTTATAGCCTTGTAGGCCTTTGGGTCCTAATCTAATAAGGTTTATATTGGGCAAAATGACACTATTGGTGCCATAACTTGTGTACGAAGGTCACTTTGATGACATAACTTTTTTTCGGATAACTTTGGTGTTAACTTTTTTGAAAAACGATTACTTTAGTGTCAATACTAACATGACTTGCCGGAAATCCTACGTGGCGCTAACATGGCTCGCCAAAAAGGTCCATGGCTCGCCGGAGAGGTCCAGTCAGCATTAAAAACCAAAAACAACGCTGTTTAGTCCGCTAACGTGTACTTTTTAGAAAAATAAAATTTAAATTATATTAAAATAATTAAAACAAAAAAACAAAAAAAAGGAAAATACTACCAAAAATCTCAAATTATGACACTTGTAATAATTTATCCTGAACTTTTTTTTTTACACGAAAAATCCTAAACTATGTCGTTTGTGACAAGATTACTTTGAATTTTTTTTTGTGATACTAAAAACCTCAAATTATACTTATTGTGATATATTTACCTCACAACACTTTAATTGAAGAGTATTTTTGTCGTTTTCCTTTTTCTATTATTTTTTAATTTATTTTTCCTTGTTCTCTGGCAAGGGCAATCCTTGCTAGCGTCAAGCAAGACTACTCTCGTCGGATCTGGCGAGAGCGACCCTTCCCGGTGTCTGGCGAAAGCGGCCCTCGCTCGGCGCCAGCGAGGGTCGCCCTCGCCTAGGCAGGTGAGGGCTTCCCTTGCTGACCCAAGCAAGGGCTTTCTTTGCCCAACGCCAGCGAGGTCTTGCCTTGCTTGGCAAAGGCGAGGTCAACCTCACCATCGCTTGGGTCGAGGCGACGGCAAGGTCAACCTCACCTTTGCAGGGCAAGGCGAGACCTCGTCGTCGCGAGGGTCACGACAGCAAGGTTGGCCTTGCTAGATCTGGCGAAGCTCACCCCGCCGGCCACCGGCAAGCTTCGCCGGATCTAGCGAGGCTGACCTCGCCCAACCAAGGGCCCCTCACCGGCCCTCCCCTCTGGTCGGTCGCACCGGGAAAAAATTAGGAAAAAGAAAGATTAAAAAATTCGAAAAAAAGCCACATAATTTTCACGTGTACAAGTTAGGTTATTTTTTTTAAATATAAATGCCACATCAGCTTTTTGGCCGGAATTACTAAAGTAATCTATTTTTCTCCAATTTTGGCATCAAATTGTTCCGAAAAAAAGTTACGGCATAGAAGTGTCATCTGTACACAACTTATGGCACTTGTAGTGTCCTTTTGCTGTTCACATTGTATGCAATAGAGTTCATATCCTTGGATCAATGCATTAAGTTCTATCAAAAGATATGTGATCTATTTGAAAAATGCATAAGCTCCTTTTGTTTTTTAGAAACTTAACTTTTTTTAAGGAAAAAGTTTTCCGAATTTTCCAAGGTTTAATTCACAAGAAACAAAATAGTCAAGAAAAACATTTTCGGTCAATGGAAAAAACATCTTCAAAAGTTAAGGAAATCATTTTTTCTCATCTTCTTTCGCCCTCGACTCCCTCTCTCTCTCTCTCTCTCTACCTCTACTCGCACCTTTCCCCGAAGCGAACCCACAAAGCTTCTTTATAATAGATCCACGATGACGATCCGACTAGCTCCATCCCTAAGCTCATCGACCAACTCCGCGACAGCAACTTCGATTCTTTGAAAAGATGGCCGATCCTCCCCTCCTACCTCCCCTAGTCCCAAAACTCTAGAGTCCGGCCTCACTCCTTCGAGGCATTCTTCGGCAACGGCTTCACTTGCCACCTCGACCTCCTCTTCGCCGTCGACTGCAAAGGAGGCCACAGTAAAGGATGGCTCTGGCGCTTCCACAGCGAGACGCTCAAGAAAAAAGAAAATGAAAAAAATAGAAATAATTAAAAATTTGAACTCTTTGGTAATTTTACCTAGGAAAATCTAATCAGATTTTTCCATACCAAATGGTGGAAAATATTTTCCTATTTATTTTTAGGTTTTAGCTACAAACCTGAAAATGTATTAATTTTCCTGAAAAATGACTTTTTAAAAAATATTTTCCAGGAACGTCCCATTTTTGGCAAAAGAAACGGAGGCGGAGTGTGAGAGGAAGCCTGGATCAAATAGTCTCATGGATCAAGTAAGAATCATGTCGAATCCCTATAAAGGCGTAGCCAAACATAAGCGGGGTGGCGTACGTACCAAGGTGCCATGTCCCAATGCACAGCTAATGGTGAATTGGCTTAGCTAGACAAAAAAGATTAATGCTCAACCGCCATAAGATTCTCAGCAGCAAGATTCATTGCAGTCATGCAGAAAAAGAACCTGACGAAAATGAACCTAGATGAATCTGCTTAGAATCGACGAACATCTCCAATTAAAAGATTTCTTGTGTACTAAAAACCAGAATTTCCAGATCGCAACATGACAACCAAGAGAAACAGAAAACATGAAGCACGAACCAACTTCCTGTCTACCAAACAGCAATAACGTGCGAGCAAAGATTAAAAATCTTGTCACGAGAGCTGACAGACCTTAATGCAATCGCCTAGGGAGGCACCTCCAAATACCCACAGCGAAGGTGGTCTATGTATACCCTTTGTGAGCATCTATGGAACACATTGTTTTCATCATGAAATCTCCTCCGACTTTGTCCTCTTTTGGAGCTATTGAATGTAAAGCCTCCATGGAGGACCTACAAGAATGGGACAGTCGGCGAAGGAAAATACTTGATATAGAGAATATCCCTCCTACATAAGGAGCCGCAGAACCATCGTAGGTGCACTTCAAACGGCTTCAGATGCTCATGACCGACCCACCACTGCTCACTTTCTCTCTTCACGAACTCATTCCTTCTTACTGAACCATGTCTTGATCTTCGTAAAATCTCCCTGCTGAAAATCTTCCTGCGAAATTACTTTAGACCAATCCAATGTTTGTCTGCCAGGTCCTTGAGCTATGAATTTCCTAATGCTTTCTGTATTAAGCTTGCTCTTTCATTGTGTGTCGATCGTAACTTTCGAAATGTCTGGATTTCTGGAAAACAAAATGTTCCTAGTACAGCAATAAAAGTGAATAAATGGTTTAATGACGATGAAAGAAGATGCAATGTGCTAGAGACAGAGATTAGGCACAAGCGGTGGCCAAACAGCAGAGCCAATCCATCCTCACATTCTGCAAACCCTGTACTCAACATGATCTGCAGTGTTTCAGATGGACAACTTTGGAAAGGCAAATCTATGGAGACACAAAGAGTGGTGGTGATTCATGATGCATCACGAGAATTAATTTTATCTTCCCTCAGGTGGGCATTGTATGAACTTCTACTGAAGCCTGGAGATAAACTCACTGTCCTTGGAGTTCTTCGTCAAGCGAACAACCAGAGTGAGTACAAAAGGAAGAAGAAAGGTTAACACCCCTACTACATGCTTTCCTGATAGTGAATCAAAGCTCATAGGCTTCATTTATTATTTTCACCTAAAAGAATAGTACGAAAAGAAGCAGAAGTCTGTATGCTGAACATGTGAATAATGCAAACAGGATGATATCTTAAGAAAGGCCTCTGTTTTGTTCCTTGCTATTCACTAATATCTCTGTGTGAATGAATTCATTCCAGTGGGATCCGGGAGCAGCGATTGCTCAGGTTCAATGATCCGAGCAAACCAGCAAAAAGGTAATTCTGAAGAACTAAGGAAGAAGGAAGAGTATGAAAACAACATTGAACTTCTTCAAGTCAGCAAGCTGTATGAGATACACAAGGTAGCGACTTATCTCCTGCTCTTGATGCCTCAATAAATTGATACTCGACATAAAGTATGCACTAAGATAATATTCTGCATGAATCTAAACGAACAAATAAACTAGGACACAGATTCTACTTGCAAGAGATAAAAGCCATACGGTAGGAGCCACATATAATCAGAGAGCATACAACAACACATGGGACCCTCATGTAAAATAACTAGAGCTATCCAGATTCTGAAAGCCAATAAGTGAAAATTGTAGGAATAATAATTCTTGATATGTCAGATGAGGTTCAAGGTTGTTGCCTTATGACGGTCGATAACCAAGCGGAGATGTGATAAGGACTTCACCAGATGCACTCTTTACATGAAGTACAAATAACTTGTACAAATCTCAAGAAAACCTTCGGACTATGTCATCCCAATTTCCGGGCATTGTTCTCACTTATAAAGTTGCCGGAGATTAATCACAGGGCATTGTAATAAAGGTGACAGCAGAAAAAGAACTCCGTGCGGCACTCTATAAAAGGTACCAAATTGGGATAAATAGATAAAACAGGTTAAGAGTTCCACATTCAAGACACTGATAGCTATGAGCACTACTAGAAATAGAATAAAGAGCAGACTACAGATTTACATCAAAATCATAGTCATCTAATAAAGTTCGGCAGATCATTTTTAAAGCAATAACAAAGCATAAATTTAATGTGTATTCTTCCCCAAGAAACATTATTTGATTCACATTTCATGAATGTACAAGATTCTAAGTTCTGGGCATATCACTGACAGCTCCTATTCATCTGTTCAAGTACTAGCTAAGATAGTAAAGCAGTATAGCTTGACTAAAAGCCCATGCTTTTGTGGTAAAGATGGTGCCTGCCTACTTTGCAAATTGACAAACTTAACGAGACTTTGTGCATCTGTTTTTTCAGATTGAGTTTAGAATAGAGGTGGCTGTGGGACCTTCACCTAAGAAGACAGCTCTTGAGGCTGCCACAAATCTTAAGGCAACATGGGTGATACTTGACAGGTCAGGAAAAAGCTAAATCATGGATAAAAGTACCAGCTATTAACAGAATTTCTACACTACAAGTGCAAATTTTCTTCCATGACGGAGTGCATAGTTTAGGGTTTGGCTACACCTATTAGTACAATATGTTTCATATGAAATGGGTAATTGGACAGTCACTTAGATATCTGACACTGATGTGGTCATCTTGATTGCAAGCACTCCTGCATCCCCCACTCTTTTCATCTAGTTGAAAACTACCTTGCTGTATATTCAAAATGGGAATACTTAGCAGATAGATCAACTGAACTATCAATATGAGAAATGAAGGCTTCACGGCAGCTAACTAATGAATATGCCATAAATATGACAATTAAAGAATGAAGGCTTTCAAGGCAGGAATATAATGAATTGCCCATTACATGGATAATGCCCATTGTTCTAAGTCTGTTGGTTGTATTTATAATTCACCTATGACACAGGCAGATGAAAAAGAACAGAAATTACTTCCTGCAGAAGCTTTCGTGTGGAATATCACGGATAAAAGGTGACCATAGCATTGAGAAGTTGAGAGCACCAAGAGTTGCGGGGATTGACATGCTTCACAGGGAGAAACATCAAAGTGTTGACATAATTTATGATGAAATGATGCCAGGATCACTGGAGATGGAAGATCTATTCAGCATAGAACTTCTCCCAGACAGTAGGTGCTTGTCACTTCACCAGTTTCAGTTTCATTAGTCATGAACTTCCACTACCAAATGCATATCCTGATTACAGCTAACCATACCCCTAACAACAACAAACACCAAACATCAAAGAAGAGGCAAAAAATTACAGTAACAATTTATGATGATTGATATGGACAAGCAGGACTAGACGAATCCAGCCAAGATCCAGAGACAACAGAGAGCACCAATCAAGAAGGGACACAAAGGTGGCCGGGTCAGAGAATGTTCAAATATTTCACATGCACAGTTTGCAAGAATGAAAGGCCCCTTCTCGGGTTCCAGAAAAACTTTACATATGCAGAACTGGAAGATTCTACAGCTGGATTTTCAGCCAAAAGCTCCCTATATGGTGATGATGATTTTGGATCTACTTTCAGTGGTCAGTTGACCAATGAACTGAAAATGGTAGTTATGAAACTCAAGAAAGTGTGCTTGCTACAAGAGGAATTCAAGTCCGAAGTCGATGTACTAACTGAAGCAAGACATGAAAACATAGTCATGCTGATGGGGTCTTGCTCGGAAGGAAACTCCAGGCTGCTTGTATATGAGTATGTATGCAATGGTTCACTTGACCCCTACATTTCAAATGCAGAAAGTAAGTTGACAAAATGTCATTTTGTTGTATCAGTCTGCTTATGATGTGTGCGTGGTTGTATTTATGCATGTATTTGGCACACAAATATGCATGCACGTACAGGGTTTTTCTTGCTAATTATTCAAACACCTGGCCATGAGGGAAGAAATTAAAAATGACCCTGACTGAAGCTGCTGGCATGATGCAGAATATGGTTGTAAACCATTGACATGGGCACAGAGAATGACAATAGCCCAAGGTGCATCCAGAGGACTTCGTTATCTCCATGAAGCAGGCATGATTCACGGTGATGTCAGAGCAAAGAATATTCTTCTAACTCACGATCTCAAACCACTGGTATTGTTTTAAAAGAATATTATACATCCAGCATATTCCCTACATTATGCCTAGTAATGTATCTATTGAATGCACTCTCAGCTAGGAAATTTTGGGCTAGCAAGAATAAAGCATGGGTCGGATCACTCGGATTATAATGGAGAAAAGTCGGGATACCAGGCTCCAGAACATACAGAGATTAGGGGAGCTTCAACCAAAGCAGATGTGTACTCCTTTGGCGTGGTTCTACTGGAGCTTATCACTGGAAGAAGTGCTGCAGATAAGACGCGGGGGGAAACCAGTCTAGAAAGCTGGGTAATGACCGCAATCATTACATAGTATAATGTGTAAAATCAGGCAGGTAAAATCACGTGGACTCACAAAATTGCAGCAAGACTAAGATCTTTCCATAATCCGGTACCCAATCTGATTCAGATCATATCCTTCTCAACTTTCTGGTGAATCCCTATCGACAGATTTAGTAGTTCCACGCATGCATTTCCAAATTGGCTCCAACTTTGAAGGATTTAGTATCCCTGATAAGCGAATGATGTGTGTCCTCATTAGGAGTTAGAATAATTAAGATCGAATCATTTCGCAAGGCCTGATGTACTCTTTCCTGAATATGCTTTTGCCAAAAGATATACCATATATGCTGCTACCAAGCTCAGTATGCAAGCTTGGTTGGTGTTATAAGAACACTTCTCAACCGCTTAGGTACTTATGACTAAAAACTCGATTTGAGTCAACTCTTCCGAGTTAATTGTTCGCGTGTTACTCTTTTGAGTGAATCGTACGTATGTTATGTCTTTAAAGGTACTTATGACAGTTTGTAGAAATTTTGATATTTTGACTCCTTAAGATCCCAAAACTCACGTGTTCATTTTTAAGTTTTCAGATAAAGTACAAGGGGAGCTTTATGATACCTACAAACTACACTAAGAAGCTAAAAGCAGAAAAGCTGTCACTGTCAGTATACCTTGTTCACTTACACAGATCAATCTCCTTCACATGTATCGAAAAGGAAGTAATACTATATACCTTAGATGCTCATCCATTTGACTCATGCATCTGCAGGCAAAACCTCTGCTGAAAGACGGAATGTACGGACAATTGGTTGACCCTAGAATTGCAAACTCGCATGACGAGCAGCAGCTTTTCTGGATGGTTCAAGTCGCACGAACTTGTCTCTCCGCAGACCCTGACGAAAGATTAGCCATGGACAAGGTAAGTCTCAATCACGCAAGCCTCATTACCTCTCTTCATCATCCGTTTCACTAAGCAGCAGAACATTTCCCACTCTCATTACTTCAGGTGGCATCCGCCCTGGAATACATATCAGAGAGGAAACATAGCTTCATGATAGACGAAATCATTCCGGTCCTGTCAGAAGTTGAAGTCCGATCGCCAAACAAGAACGGCATGCTTGATCCCGAGGACCAACTGAAGCAACAAATCTCGAGGAAAGAGGGGAACTCGAAAGTTCATGCAAGCAAACTGACAAGACTCTTCTCGCTCAAGTCACCAGCGACTAAATCAAGAAGCAGTAATATCAGTCGCACAATTCACAGCGAGGAATTCTCTTTCAGTACCCGAAAGAGTCACCGGACAACGATGGCGACGAAGAAGAACCTAGAGTGCAAGACTCCATTACCCACGATGATTCCGATTCCTGGTCAGATAAAACACGAGAGAGATTGCCGAAATTTCCTATCTAGGAATCGAATGAAGTGAAATTCGCAAACAAGTTCTTCGGCAGATGAGCTCCAATTCGCCGGAGAATATGTCGGAGCAGAATTCGGCGTAATCGAAGATCGATGAACCCTGGCAAGATCAATCAAGAAGCACATGAGAGAGAGGCTGAAGAAGACGGTCCATGAGATTCGAATTCGCGATGAAACTGCCCGCCGTTTCATGCCAATTTTCAAAGCTCATCAGCAAAGCAAGCCCCCGCCAAATCTCTTCATGAAATACTCTACTCGATAGATTCAAGCAATAATTATTGGTGACTTTTCATATTTCGTTTCATTCTTAAACTTATGGAAAAAAAAAAAATAACATCACTCTCTTAAAACAAAGTATACACATATGTATTCTATTTTCCGTTCGGTTAAAAATACTACCATTTTATGTTCTTAGCTCAAGTAATGACAATATATGTCGGATTTTACTCATATATACGAACCTGATTTTAGTAAGATTACTACGGATTGGACCCGACCCGATATGCCATTGACATTTTCCTTCTCATATTCAAGAAAATATAAGAGCAACTTCAATTCCAAATTATGGGGTTACATGTATTTAAAAATTCGATCCTTGAATTCTTTGCTTGAAAAATTGATGAAATGGCAAAAACCGTGTTAGCATTTTATACATATTCTGGCCAAAAATTAAGTAGACACGAACACACGCATATATATGTTATACAACTAACTAACTAACTAACTCGGTTACACGATCTTTATCCAAATTCTATGCGGAGCTAGCATATTTTAAAAGCCTAAATTGTCTTTACACGATCCTTATCCAAATTCTATATAGAGCTAGCATGTTTTAAAAACCTAAACTGTCTTTTAAAATTACGAGATTAGAATTATATTCGACTTCGGTATCTCGTGGTAACTATGTCAACCTTTTTTTTTTTGGGAGTTAGCCAAAAGAGGAAGAAGTCTTGGACGACATATCAACAATCGTACGGACTCGTTCTATCAGGTTCACTCAATCGCATTTCAAGAATCTGCGAGACTCGGGTCGGGTTCCACCAAATAAAACACACGAGTTCCCGTGCAGTTCCCGTGCTGCGATCAATCCATGGCAAAAGACTCAGGCTAAATCAATGCCTGCCATGCTGGGTTACAAGACACCCAGATAAGCTTTATTTTCTTGATCCGCAGAGGAGCCAAAAATGAGAAAAAAACGAAGAGGGAGAGAGCACAAAAGACAGACTGAAATAGGATCTGAACTGTCAAAATTGCAGTGATATTAGGAGGAGAAGCCGTGTTTTTCAGAAACCGAAACGAAGAGTTTCCATTGCGGAGAAGGGTTTCCTAAAAGACTTACAATTAAAGATGTCAATAAAGATTTCAGCGTGACTGTGTATCTGTTATGTTTTTGGTAATTTAATGAAACACTGACCTCAATACTCTCCAAGATTTTGATCCTGAGAGAGAGAGAGAGAGACAGAGAGAGACAGAAATTCTTGACCCAATCCTTTTGGCATTCTCAGTCTTCCCCTCTCAAGAACATATCAAGTCAAGAGCTGGTTTTTATTCACTTCCCTTATTCTGCTGATTCTCTACTTATGATCTTTCTTCTTCCCTTGTTTTCAAACCCTGGTTAGTCACACTGCATAACACCGTCTCTTTGAGTTCTTGCTGGAGTTGGTGGGCGATTCTCTGCTCTCTCTCTTCTTCTCTCTCCATCTTCTTGGCTCCCCTTTTTTGGCCGAAAACAGAAAATAACCCCGTCCTGGCACATCCCCGTCTTTTGGTTTCGTTTTCGTCCCAGGAGTGCGCTTGTGTTCTTCTTGCTGCTTCTTGATTCTCTGTTCATCCTGAATTTTCTGATCTTTCTCGCATGGATGGTCTGAGAGGAAGCCAGGATCAGACAGAGCGAGTGCAGCTACCCCATCAAGATCGTAGGAAGATGGCAGAACCCGATCCTTCGGAAAGATCAGAATCCTGGAGCCAGATGCCAAAAAAAGACCCGCTCTGGATTAAGCTCAAGATATCTAAAACAGAGCAAGAAGGCGAGGCGAGCGAGCAGGAGGAGCCTCCTCCGGCAGCTGTCCGAGTTTGTGAATTCTGCGGCAAGGAGTTCATGAATGGGAAGGCCCTTGGGGGCCACATCAGGATCCACAATCAAGAGAAGAACAGGGCGAGCAGCTCGAAGAAAACAGACGAGTCAAGGCAGAGAAAGCAGAAGGCCAAGTGTGAGAAGCATGTCCCCGAGGATCTTCTAGCTCCGGAGAAAGGAAGAGACTTCGATTGTACACAGAAAGACGAGGAGACACCAAGTTGCTACATCTGTGACCGGAACTTCCCTTCCATGAAATCATTGTTCGGGCACATGAGGTTCCATCCTGAGAGGAACTGGAGAGGGGTTCAGCCTCCGGCCCAAGAAAAGGACGGATCTTGCACAAGAGAAATCGAATCCGTGAACCAGAGGACCACAGATCAAGACGCGGCTTGTTTGGAAGCAGGAAGTTCAGGATGCTTTGTGGATCTTTTGAAGGGCCTGCCGAGCTGGTCCAGGACTGAGAAAAGAGGAAGGAAAAGCTTGATGGCCTCGGAACCTGAGGCTATTCATGGCCTCATGAAGTTGGCATGTGCTGCTTCTTATGAATCGGGCATATCTGATGACCAAGTCAATGATAAGAGTCCACCGCGGAAGCCTAGGCTTGATGAGGAAGAGCTTCCAGGGCCTAGAAACCAAAACCTAGAGCCAACAGAAAATCGAATCCAACAATCAACTAATGTTGAAGGCGAGGGCTTGTTCAAAGCAGTTTGCAATCAGGACTATGAGCTGGAATATGCAGACAGGTCTAGGAAATACAGAAAAGGGAAGAGTTTCAGTCATAAGTTGGAGAGCAACCCGAAAACAGAGGCTGACAAGAAGATCAAGGTAAGTGGGATGTGTGAAACTCGAGATCTCAGCACTAACAAGGAAGTTGCAGTGATGCCGGTTAAGGAGGACAAGGTATTGACACATCACAGGTTCAAATGCATGACCTGCAATAAGACCTTCCCAACATTCCAAGCGCTGGGTGGTCATCGATCCAGCCACAACAAAGAAAGGGGGGTTGTTCAGCCACCAGAAGCCTCTTTATCCACCGGTGCTTCGGGTACCGAGAAGAAAATCATATTGAGTCCCAAAATTTATGTGGCAGAAACCAACAATTGCGCAACGAGCTTTGCACAGGAGGATGTCATGACTCACAGGTGTGAGATCTGCTGCAAGAAGTTCCCAACCGGTCAGGCACTTGGGGGACACAAGAGGTGCCACTGGGTCGGGCAAACCGAGGGCCCCCCATCAAGCGAAGTCGTGTCGCCAGGAGATCAAGCTAGCCAGAGCGGTCCTAGAGCGCTAGCTTTCGATCTTAACGAACCTCCTCCAATGGATGAGGAAGATGGCGTCATCTCTGGATTCAACTGAGCCTGATCTGCCGAGCTGGTTATTGGCGTTTCCTTCTTTCCTAATAAGTAATTGCAGTAAAATTGATTCGAGTAGCCATTGCTTAACTATGTCTTCTGAAATTCTTTAGTGCAAATGCTTTGGTTGCTTGAATTTTCACATTTGTCTAATTGTTGTATTTTAAAACAATATTCAAAAGCATATGCGTTTCCATTTGATGTGCTTTAGGTACCCGGTTCAATGTTCATTCAGAATTTCATGTTATTTTGTTTGCGTGATTACATTGATCCAGAGTACTGGGATTGAAAGGAAAAGTAAGCCATGGTGTACTGGATGATATGGAGTCGGATTGGATTGGTCAGATAAGTTGTTGACACATCCAAATGAGAGTTAGGATTCTGTTTTGCACCAATATCTAGTCTACTACCCAATGACGCTTAAAGACCTGATTAGTCCTCGATATATGAAGTCGCACCCCACAGACATCTTCGATTACAGGTCGCAGATTGTTCTGCTCATAATCACTTGAGGTCAGAGTATGAGTACCGACTAGATCATGCCGCAGTCGCTTTATTTTCGCATCTCATTTCTTTTGGTGTCCCCTTCGTCGGTCATTGCTGATTCTCTCTACTATGAAAAGCATTTCCAAATCCTTTCATTATCCAGCTTCCAGGACAGACAACTCATCTAATTAAGGTTCGGCAATCACGAGTTGCTAAAATCTTGCTTAGTAAAAACAAAAGGACCATTCAATGCTGCAGATTTGAAACTCGCAACTTTTTTTCAGCGAACTATTTTGAGTAACAAAACCTGGTCGAGATTTGGTCAAGTCAAATGGACTCCATTGGCAGGCATAGTAGAGGGTCCGAAGGCAGTTCGTAAAGTTCCTACCTTTGGAGCTCGGATAATATGTGACTTGACACACAGGTAAGCGAGTAAGACAGACTAGACCAAAATCGCAGGAAACATCTCAGCAGGCACAATTTGATAACATTTCCAAGGAGGGTAGATGTGGTCACAGACACGATATTCCTCCCAAATCAGTCACAAGAGTCCTTTTGGGGAGTCGACACCAAAATAATTTTGCGAAACAGAGAATTCCAGGCACACCACATGTTCAAGTAGATGGAAGGGAAGGTCCTGCAAGATAAATGAGCCGTCGACTTGACTGGTCTCGGCAGAATGTCACCTTCGAGTTTCGAACTTGGAAGTAAGAAGATCGATATAAGTCAGACGGAATGAACTATAACCTATAGCAGTGAACTGAAAACTACTGAAGTCAGTTGTCTAAAAGATATCGTTCGATCATTTTGTGTGGCCAGCTAGCCCTCCCTCCCTCCCTCCCTCCCACTTCAAACACATCAAAAGACGAAAGGAGTAAGGACGGCAAGTATCAATTGTTTTCACGAGATTGTTCCTAGTTAGCATCATTTTAGGCTTGACGAAGTCACTGTACTGTAGTTTTAATGTTGGCAATATAATTGTCTAAAGAATGCTTTGTTTTGTTAAGGAGTTTTCACGTGCCGATAATGTTAAATTATGTCTTAAGTTTGAACCGTTTATGGAATCCAATCCGGTCCGAAGTTATATGCAAGAAATATATTAAAGGCCATATAGGATATGTATGTTCAGATTTGTTTTTATTTGGTTGGATAACTATCCTAGTTTGTCCGCACAAAGATTATCGAGAGAGGAGGCTTCTGTGCGGTCAAAATAAAAAAGGAAACAAAGGGGGCACAAGATATGTGGTGGTTTCCTTTTATACAAGTTTGACCGGTTGACCAAGATTTGGACTTTCTCAGCAAGTCATGCAGTGGACTTCTTTGACATTAAAAGCCGCACAAAGTAAAAGGGAATTTTTTACCTTTTGCTTTTAGTCGCCTAAGAGAAGCCGCTCAAAAGATAACTCGCAAAAAAGAACTAGGACGTTTCTTGAAGAAGGTTCAACAACCGGTGATTTGTGATTTGAGTTTTGCATCCAATTGAGTTATTTATAAACACTTTAGGCTTGAGTGTAATCTAGCTACGAGAAACTCCAGAACATATGAGCTATTATAACTCTAATTTTCCAATTATTCGACCAAAAAAAAAAATTCCGATTATATTGGATTAGTTGGTTGAGTAGCACCAACACTCAGACCAAATCACATAATTTTTGGTGTCCTTATTGATCTTCGTTTATTTCTCTAGTTTAGTTGCAAAAATCAACTTTCATATCTTTAATAGTGATGCCCTAGATTAACTCACTCGATATTTGGCCCATCCTATATAAGCCTCACGATTTTGACAATTGTCATATGATAGAAGAAAGATGCGAAATACATGGACAAAGCATCTCCAGAATCACATCGTACTTCCTCCTTAATCCATCCGGTAAATATTGGTGGATTGCACTCTCACATTCCGAAAGACCTCGTCCTAGTGTACGCCTAACGATCATCTTTTCGAGAGATAAAGTCAGCGAGACTCTCCATGAAATATTGGAAAAAGGAACTCATCTTGAACGAGCCAGTCGAGAAGTATCAAGATTTGGCCAGTGTCTTGATTCTTTGCTCTCGGTGAGTGTTCGAACATCGGAACAAGAATCTGATCCAACCGCTCCTTTCTCTCAGCTGCGTCCTTAACGTATAGACCAGTTGCGATGGAGAAGGTAGTGGCGAAGGAAGGAGAAGAGCGACGGTTGCTATGGCGATTAAGCTCCGAATCGATGGTCTCCCTCACTCTCGGCAGAGGTTTTGACCTCTGCTCGCCCCAAGAACCTCCGGGATGCCACCTCTCGCTTCTCTCCCGAGCTCCGATCATCTCCAACCCTCGTCTCATATTACCTACCGTGGATTAGATACGTATCCATAGGAGAAGATTAACACGAATGTGCGTAATGGAGTTCGGTAGTAAGAGTTACCTCAGCGGCGGCATTCCATGTCCGAAAATGTCAATATACCAGGTCTAGAACTGGTGTGTATATATATAACCTTTGTATTGACTACAAGACAATAATACAACGCCTACGTTGCAATATTTGAGTTCTAACGAAATGACATAGATGCCTAAGAAACAATATGAAGGTCGTTAATACCATGTTAACTGTATGCTGTTGATCAATCCTCAAATCCTACAGATTTGCTAGGTAGGGTGCCAGATTTCTTTTCAGGCAAAAAACTGGCACAGTCCAAGTAGAGCATCTGGCCGAGTTGCATCAATACGACGTGCTTGTGCTTCAGGATTCAAATTAGGTCCTGCAGAAGAAGGGGATTGAAATAACCAAAACAAATGCAATGCCGTTTCGAAAACCTAAAAGCTTACAAAAGTGTTGCGATAATAATAGAAAAACCAAAGTGTAAATGCTAGACCTGTTTCGAAAACCTAAAAGCCTGCAAAAGTGTAATAATCTCACCGATTGATGATTCTCTTCTATCAGGAGCTTGCTCTATGAATGCTGGCAACGCAGAATGACCCTCAGTGCGGATTTCGTTGCATCGTGGATCCAAATCTCCGTTTGCAGTTTTTGACGACTGCGGTGCATGCAGGATCGCTTGTAGTGGGTTGATAGCATGTTCTGCTGCAAGTGGGTGCGGATGCTGTTTCGTATCAACAATCTGGTGCAGCGGCAGAGAGGATGTTTCACCCCGACTACCTTGTCCAGCTTGTAAATGCTGGCCTGAAGGGAGCTCCGGCATTCTAGTCCCGGAAACAGGTCTGAAAGGAGGGAGATAACGGGCGCCGGATGGCAGATGGCAATTGCCTTCAAAATCAGCATTATGCAGAGGCGAGAAATTCGGCGCGGCGATCATCTCGCTGCTCTGATGGGCGTATCGAATGAGCGGTGGCGGCAGATCACTTATGAGACTACTGCCTGCTCGGAGAAAAGGCGGCATCGCTTCTCGGACGTATGCAAGTGCAGAATTCCCATTGGGCTGCACAAAACCTGGAGGAGCTGGAACATGACCCGCAAGAAAATTAGGCCTCTGTGCTGGCAAGAAAGTGGAATGGCCAATGATCGGTGCGCGACCTGTGTTTGGATTTGCCTGGTACAACGGCCAGCCAGCACTCTCATACCGCTTCGTCCTGGTATTCCAAAAATTCTTTATGTCGTTATCCGTGCGTCCCGGCAACTGCACGAAAGACAGTTTCCATATGCGACTCAAATATGTTAGAAGATTTAAACCTTGCCTCAAGTAGGACATCTTAACCTTTTAGAGCAGTTGATCGTGTTTCCACAATATTTTACATGTTATATGATGCCGCAGTTTAAGTTTAAGCTTTCAGAGTAATCGGCTGTGATCCCACTGAGTCTTATACAATACAAACGGTTATAGGAATCCGAATTGAATCCATCACCTGAGCGGCTATGAGCGACCACTTGTTGCCGAAGCGGGCATGGAGCTCCACCACCAGCCGCTCCTCCTCGTCAGAGAAGGTGCCCTTCTTGAGGTCGGGGCGGAGGTGGTTGAGCCAGCGGAGGCGGCAGCTCTTGCCGCTTCTAGGGATACCGGTGAGGCGCCTGACGCGGTTCCAGTCGCCCTCTCCGTGCTCCCGCACATACCGCACCAGTATCTCGTCCTCCACCGGCGTCCATGGCCCTCTCGTGAGCTCCCCTACGGCCGGCCGCTCTCTCTTCGGCATCTGGACGCAACGGAGTGGAATGCTGGAGAAGAAGAAGAGAAGGGAAGGAAGGGAAACCAAGAGAGTATGGAAACCAAGACGGCGAAGCGGGAGTCGACGTGGATAGGCCTGATCTAAAAAAGAATTGGAGTCAAACAAAAGGTCAACGCGACACCTATTATGAGAACTTTTAACGCAGAGAATTAATTTAAAGATATATACGGATTTCACTAAATATTCAAATTTTCAAGTTTTCATGTAGCATACGATATCTCTCGCATTACACTTTTTTATAAAATATTAGACACTTCAAATTTTTCCTTAAAAAAAAAGGCTTATCTTGACATTGGAGAGTCATTATAAATTTGTTTATATCTTTTTTCTATAAATTGAAACATCTTTTTTTTTTAATTTTTTGCATAGAATTCAAATTAGGCTTATTTGGTCTTTTGGATAAAGTATAGGATAAGTCCTAAAACTTCAAATTCTTTATTAAAGTCTTAAAACTTATCAATGTCGTGCACTCGGTCCTTTTGTCAAGTGGACCAGAAAATATACACATGGCTTTCCTTTATTATAATTTTAGTCAAATATGGTCTTATAATAGTTGAACACAAAATTGTTTCGTGACGCCCTATCGGAAAAATTAGAAGAAAAAACTGAAAATAAATTAAATAGAAAAATGAAAAAAAAAAAAGATGAAATCTGGAAAATTGCAAGAAAAAACTATATAAAAATATAAAAGGAGGACAGTAGGGTTAGGGATGGGGTGCCACGGGCAAGGGTTGCTGGCCCTCGCTATTTTACCCTCGATCTCTCTTTCTTTCAATTTTCCTTTTCAATTTCTATTTTTCTCTTTTAAAAAACACATAAATGGGCACAAAAATGAAGTTGTCTTGAGTTTAAAAGCAACATAGAATTGGAAAAAAATACTTAAAAAATCACGGGTGGGTGCATTTCTGTCCATTTAGAATTGAAGCGCTTGGCAGAATGATTGATATGTAGGAAGTTGAAAAGTTTTAGTACGAAAGTTTAAGGATACATGTGCACAAAACTGACAAATTTTAAAATTCCTAAACTAGACGAGATATTTTTTTTTATCTATCAAGAAATTTTTTTCTAAATTTGAGATATTGCAAATTGAAAGACGTAAAAAGATAGTAACGACTTACTTAAAATAAAGAAGCACGCCAAAAGATGGAGGGGTAATAGGTGCTCTCATAATATCAAATCATACACAAATATCATAAGGTTGCTCTTTTTCTTGAAAAAGAAAATATGGGTAAATTATTGTATCAAAATGTATACACATATACATCCGTATGTATATCAACTTCTTGTATCGAGAGGTTTTCGAGGCACAATGAACTGAGGAAATAAGCCAGAATGACCGAACAAGCCTGAAGCAAGGTTCGTGATACCCTACAATATTCCTTGGGCTGATATGAGATATGTACCCATTGTACTCTAAGAGTATTTTTGGGGCCAAAATGGGAAATAAATACTTGTATTCTAAACACTTTTCATCAATCTATAAGGTTCACTTAAATGGTAAATCTACGATTGTAAAAAGAGTGGCTCGTGTATATATAGATGCCTTCCACCTCATGTGGATCATTAAAGACAATTGTGCAATACCAACTATTCTCGAGAGCAATTCTCTCTATAAATACTTTTTCTAAACACTTTTATACCGTAAATTAGACACCAGCATCACCCCAGCCTATAACTCCAAAACCAAGTATCAAATACTAACAAAGCGCGCGAAGTCTCCAAATCAATATGCAAACCTGAACTAGCAAGAACTGCCGGCTCCATGGTTAATCAACCACGGAGCCCTTCCTCGTGAAGCTATGAGGTTTTAGACCCAGGCATGGGTGTTGAGGTCCCAAGCGCAGCCTCGATATTACCAGGCCTAGTGTCCCAAGCACGAGCACCAGTGTCCCAAGCGTGGCCTAGATGGACCTTGGAGGGGGCGCCAGGGACTCAGCCGAGATTGGAAATGACTATTTGGTTCCTGTGCCCAAGAGCAGACTTTTTAGTCCAAGTGTCAATACTTTATCATATTTTAGAAAATGATTTTCAATTTTTTAAAGAGAAAATTATTTTCCTGAATTTAAACTTTGCTAGGATATCATTTTTTCCATTGATTCATTTTCCTAAGCGATCCAAATGTCAGAAAATAATGAAAATATTTTTCAAAAAAATATTTTTCGCGAAACAAATGTAACTTATTTCTATTTTGTTTTCTCGCATAATTTTCATCATTTAACAAATTGTAGAGATTTGCATTTGTGTCAAACGGGAAATTACCATTACGAAACCGATCTCAGTTATAAGGTTCGAAAATGTCAAATCCCCTTTACGCTCATTGAAAAAGAAAATGGGAAATCAAGAGCATTCCCGACTCAGGTACTGAGTCCCTTCACTCCGTCCTCTATACCGTTGCTAGACATGAAAGCTTAGATTCAGCTTGTCATTTTCTAATTAGAGCTCGTCTCAAAAGCTTCATTTTCTCTATTGCGCCGTGATCAAAGTGAACGAGAGGGCAAGATGGAGATCGTGCTGCCACCGACCGATAAGCAAAGCATGATCCCCTATCGCCGATGGTTTGCTCGCCAGTTCATGCACTTCCACTGTCTCTCTCTTTCGTGTACATCCTGCTTCTCACATGCATTGATTGGCACAGACATAATATTGCAAAATAGCTGAGCTAATGGAGTTAGGCATAAACTTTCGCTTGATGCGCATGGAAAGAAAAGGGAGTTTCGTTGGGTTTTTTACTTCTTTAAGTTGTGATGGTTGACGGTAAGATCATTAATTAATTGTTACTGGTTATAGAGATTAGGAAAAATACCACCAAAAACCTTAAACTATGTCACTTGTGACAAATTTATCCAAAAATTTTTTTTATGACACGAAAAATCTCAAATTATGCTACTTGTGACAAATTTACCCTAAACTTTTTTTTGTGACACGAAAAACCCTAAACTATGTCACTTGTGACATATTTACCCGATAATACTTTGGCCCATAGGCATTTTTGTCTTTTTTCCTTTTTCTATTTTTTCCTTTTTTTCTTTTCTTTTCTTCTCTCTTCCCTCCACTGGCAAGGGTCGCCCTTGCCCGGGCGGGCAATGGCAGCCCTCGCCCTCTTCCCTCCGCCATGGCTAGTGGAGGGAAGAGAGGAAAAAAGAAAAACAAATGAAAAATGAAAAAAAAAAACGAAAATGCCCATGAGCCAAAGTATTGTTTAGGGTTTTTTGTGGCATTTTCCCTAGAGATTATAGCAGGTACAAAGGCTTGATCTGTAGTTGGTTTAACAGCCGGGAGGGACACCAGCGTACAGACAAATATATCTGTGGATGCAATAATGAAGTTGTCTTGTGTTTAAAAGCAACATAAAATTGGAAAAAAATACTAAAAAAATCACGTCTATATTTCCATCCATTTGGAATTGACATACTTGACAGAATGATTCATATGTAGGAAGTTGATAATTTTTAGCACGAAAATTTTAAGATAAAAGTGCACAAAGTTGAGAAATTTTAACATTACCGAACTAGATAAGATATTTTCTATCTATCGAGGAAGTTTTTCAAAATTTGGGATATTGCAAATTGAAAGATAGAAAAAGTTAATGACGACCTACTTAAAATAAAGAAGCTCTCCATAAGATTCTTATGGATGGGTAATAGGTGCTCTCATAATATGAAATCATACACAAATATCATAAGTTTGTTCTTTTTCTTAAAAAAAAATATGGGTAAATTATTTCATATCAATATATATATATGTATGTATGTATGTCAACTTCTTGTATTGAGTATGTCACGAAACCCTAGGCCGCCTACATTGCAATATCTGAATTGTGATAAATCCGCATGATACCTAAGAACCAATACGCAAACCCTTGTTTGTTGTATGGTGGTGGTGATCAATCCGTCAAATCCTTTATGCCGTGAATTGGATACCAGCGTCGACACACCAGCCTATTGCTAGTGAATGTATAGATATTCTAAACCACCTCTAGTATCAATTACGTCATAAAGCGATTCTACAGTGCAATATACGAGTTTTAATGAATCTGCATGATGTCTTAGAACCAATACGCAAATCTTGAACACAGTTAACACCATGTTAATGGTACGCTAGTGGTTATACCTCAAATCCTTATAAGTCCTCTTATAGCATTTACTAAATTGGTTCAATCCGCGAGGGCAACTGCAGCTACGTCAGACACGACACCGGCCTCCCCGGACTAGCAAGAACTTCCAGCTCCGCTGGATCTGCTGCTCGTGAAGCTCTACTTGTCGCTCATGGGCTCTTCGGCATCGCCAGAAGAACAGCGCAATGTAAGTCAAATGTTCGAGAATAAAAGAAAGGAAGCAAGATTTTGCAGGTAAAGATTAAATCAGACATCTGTTCAACTGGCCATTTACCCATCTCTTTAATCTCTCACGAGAACAGCAATTCTCTTCTTTCGCTAATCATTAAATAACAAATATCATGAATTTATGATTTTCCTTGAAAGGCAGAAAAGTGTCAAATTTTTTACAATTTTTAGATTTCGACTAAATTACTTCTACGCCCTTATAATTGTTTGTTAGAAGGCGCCCGTCAATCATACTTAATAAATAGATATTTTTCTTTTAATGCATCGATTACCCATAAGACAAGAGACAACGAATTGAAAAAGGCCAGCTTTTCTTCATTTTAAGTGTTTTAATGAAAAAGATGATATGGCTCTGTTTAAGTTATTTTGTAATCCAACTGATCTACAAAGCTAGAGTCCTATGATGACAAACTACACCGGTAATGCGGATGGTCGAGAACAATCCTGATAGACCGCAAATTTACTGTCTACCTTAATGGTTCGGTCTGAATTGAGGGTCGAGTGTGTTGAAGTAATGTAACAGTGTCAAAGAAATTTACTCAAGCACAAGCAAATCTAGAACCGATGGATTCACGTACAGAATGACGGACAATGTCTATGCAAATTCTCATCAAGACTCAAGATGAATTGGTGCAATTTACTCACAGAAGAAATCCTCCTAATGTCGCCAAATTTCTCCCTGAGGTCTCGATCAATCTTGATTTCAAATGGTCGATGTTACCAAAAGAGAGCTCTAGAAAAGCTTCAGCAAAGAAACACATGAGATAGAGAGAGAGAGAGAGAGAGAGAGGAGAAGTCGGGTCGCAGCAATACATGATCTAAAACATAATGTACAAATTCTATCTTCTACTACCACAATCGTGTTTAGGTCTGCACATCCCTAATCTCAAAAGTTCATGAACTTGCCCCACAGATAAGTGAGAAATTCCCCAAACGTACAAGCACTCTATTTGCTTTTCATTATCTGATAAAGCCATTTGCAAATGCTTTACCTCTTTCTCGTTCATGTTTAACAGCCTTAGAGAATCTCTTATACAAGGGAAAAATGCTTCTGGCCGAGCACAAAATGGCTGGAAGACAAGGTACAAAGCTCTCATATCAGCTGTAAACCGACCAATCCCTTTTGCAGAAAAAGAGATGTCGCTTGTAAGCATGCTGCGAAAAAGAAAATGGTCGAGCCCATCGGCGACGTTACGCCACATATCCAGGAAGTCCTTCATGTTTAGTATTCTTCTGATACTTGTTAGCTGACTTCTCAAGGCATCCAATGCTATGACAAGATCGGCAGACACTACACGGTCAGTCCCCGAAGAAACTATACTCGGGGTATTATCTTGCTCAAGTTGCTCAATCCCAAAACTATGCCTATTCTCGACATAATCCCAGCTAAGCATTTCAAATTGTTGTAGGAGAAAGGCAATTATCTCCATCAGCCAATTGGTCTCAAGCTCAACCAAGCTTTTAATTTCTTCCCCAAAGAAGCAATTATAACCAGTGTCAACATTTTCATGCCGCTCCATATCCTCACCGAAGTTCATGTCCAAGAAATTCACATCATCACTCCACTCTAGCAGTTTATATTCAACATATCTGGCAGCATTTATAGACCCACAAACCCTCATAACCACATCATTGTCATCAAAATTGGCAGACTGCAATTCTTCTATCCTGCAATGTGAAATTAAGACCTTGAGAAAACACCAAATGAATTTCCCAGCAGCCAATCTGATAAACTGCACCCTTGGGAAAATAGAGGGTAATTTTTTACATCTCCCAATCATTGCCCACGCAACTTTAAGCACGAAATCTGCGATCAATGGAGCTTTGTGGTCATCTTGGTTAGCAAGAAGATAATCTACAGATTCCATTTCATGACAAAACCCATTCCCGCACTCGCTACTTTGCACCCAAGCCCTCTCATCTCTTAATTCATCTTTGAATTTCTTCCACGCATCCTTGAACTCAATCTTTGCCCAAATCTTGAGCCACTCAGGCTTCTCACAGAATATGTTCAATACTGATATTCCCCTAGTCAGACATTGAAGCATATCAGAGCCCACATGAAAACAGGTTTCAGATTGGACGAGCAACTGCATACGTGAATCGAATGCAATGATGAGGTCCATGATATTAAGCCATGAAGTTGAAACTTCAGATTTGCCACCTTTATCCTTGTAGCTTTCAGCAAGTGGAGGTAAAACCTTCTTCACCAGGAATCCAGAAAGCATTTGAGCCATTGAAAAGACCCAAGCTTCTCTGGCACTAAAGCCAACCAACCTGGCCTTATCTATCAGAGGCTGCAAAACATCTTCAACTCCAACCAGGAAATCCCTCGTAACTTTATATGCAAGAGCAAAAATCAATTCGGGCTGGTGAATCCATTTAGTAAAGTGGTACTCCATCCGTGCTCCGATAGGAGACACCAGCTCATCAATGGCCCAAAGCCTCAATCGCTTCTCATTTAAACCCAAAAGTTTCTGTTTTCGCTCTTCCCTTCGTGTCTGCAGATGCTGCAGTGCGCAAAGAGACAGAAAACTGTGAGCATAACTCTCTCTCTTCTCTCCTTGCATTAAAACTAGAGGATTTGGTATGCTAGAGACTTCTCCATCCCCCATAGCCGTCGTCACAAGTTTTGGTGGCCATCCTAGGGAAGCAAGAAGAGACCTATGATCTGCAATGACTTTTGGTCTAAGAACAGCAAGAGTTTTGTCGACTCTGCTATCCACAGATTTCAAAAGATGGCACCATCGAGGTCGGGATTTCAAAATGCCAATCACAAGGTCCTCGATATCGTTCATGGTTTTTGTTGCTTGAAGCAACTTCTCTCTACTCCGTCCAGTTTCCTGAATTGGAAAGGAGAAATCAAATCGGGTTCATAACCAGCAGGGAAATTAACATCTAAAGAACTGCCACGAAAAGGAAGGGCAAAGATTAAGGTCATTACCATCAGAACAGATGAAGCAAAAAATTTTCCGGACAAGACATTCGTTGCTTGGTGATTCACAGAGATAACTGAATCTTCCAGATCTCCAACCAGCACTTCAAGCTGTAATGCAGTCCCTTGAATATTTGTTAGCATAAATTAGTTGTGGCATATCATAGAAAGCAGAAATTCTCCTTTCCCAAGTAAAGTAACAATAAGAGACTGACTAAATCTTCTGAAGTTGTATTACCCATCAAAACATCTTAAGTTGAATTCTCATCGATGCCAATAAGTCGTGAGCCTAGAATTGAACGACCCTCGAAGAACTCGATTACAGTGGTTCACGATAACGCGAAAGACGGATTGGCGACAAAGTCACGACTCCGAGATTGATAGAAGAACAACATTTTTCCGTGCGCTGCTGCCACTAGCTAATAAACAACCGAAAACGACTCGAAGTAGGGATCAGAGCTCACCGACGTATTCGCGAATGTTCTCGACGCGCTGCACCTCTTTCGCAAGCCAAGGAAGCTCCTCGCCGAAAGTTCTTCGACTCCTATTCGACTGTCCACCACCGTCTACAATCACGAAACTAACCATAAATTCAATCAAAGCATCGAGCTAAAGGCGGACCAGCCACAATCACACGCTTCAGAACCCTCACACAAAAATGATCGCCGCGAAGACGACGAAATGCAAACCTAAGACGATGAAATGCACTTCAAAAAAAAATAATAATAATCGCAAAAGGAAAAGTGCGCAGAAAACCAACATTGCGACGTGCGGACGCTGAGATTCTCCAACTTGACGAGCGACTTCTGGATCAAAGACTTGGCCCCGAGCGAGCGGTAGATCCACGAGACGGCGAGCCTCGCGATCCGGCCGCGGAGGGCCGCGAGGTCGCCGTCCAGATCAGCGCACCTCCGGCCCAGCTCCGACGAGAGATCGGCCGCTCCCTGCAGGTCCCCGCGGCTGGCGAAATGCGCGTCGAGGAAGGCCAGGAGCTGCGGAGAGAGCTCGGCGGAGGGAGGCAAGGGCGCGTCGTCGTTGGCGTCGGGAGCGTCCATGGCGACATGGGAGGTCGTTGCCGTAACCATAACAGCGTATTTCAAATTCCTTGTCTTTCTAAATTCGGACAGGAGAAGGGGCCAGGTAGATATGGCCACGGGCCGATTTCGGCCCGGGTCAAATCCGGGACCGGCCCGTTGACCGGGCCCGCGGTTCGATACTGGAACAGGCCCGTGGCCTATGGGCCCGGTTCCGGTTCCAACAATTTTGGAACCGGCCCGGAATCGCAGGTTCCAAAAAAAAAATAAATCCGACAACAAAAAATAAATTAGAATAATAAATCTGAATTCTTTGACAACGGAGATATCACCACTACTGGTACCAGTATCGGAACGAGTAGCGACAACTGATGGTAAAAAAACTACATGAATTTTGATTCTTCTATTCTCAAAAAGATATGTAAGACGCTTAATGATAATTCATTAAGTTCAAGCCCCATCTCTCTCTTTTTTTTTTCCTCAAATTTGATTACAATGTACATTTTGATTATATTTTATATTGAATAATTCATAATTTCATAATTCATTATTTTTTCATTTCATAATTTATTTTTTTAATTTTTACAAGCCGGAACCGGAACCGACCCTAAACCGCCTGTTCCGAACCATGGCCATGTCTAAGGCTAGGCTTTGTTTTGTCCTAGGGCTCAGCGTACGCCAAATTCTTTGCTTCGTTTTCAAATTCTTAGACTACATTTGGAAACACTTTTGGGGAAAGTCTTTAGGGAAATGTAAAGAATTTTAAGGCTGTGTTTGTTTGGCGGAAAATATTTTCCGGGATTTTCAATGTTCGGGGGCGGAAAACATTTTCCCCCGGAAAACATTTTCCCCTCAATGAGGGAAAACATAACTAAATTGGCGGAAAATGATTTTCTCTTTTCAAAAGCGAAAATCATTTTCCGCCAAACTCCTCATTCCCCCCTCCGGTCGCCGGCTGCCGCCGCCAATCGCCAGTCGCCGGCAGCCATTGCTCGCCGCCGCCGCCGCCACCGATCACCGCCGGCAAAAAATATTTTCTGAAACTTTTTCATATTGGTTGCCGGACACCGGAAATTATATTTTGGGAAAATATTTTCCAGAAAAATGACTTCCAGAAAAACATTTTCCAAAAACACAATATTTTCCGCCAAACGAACGGAGCCTAAGTTGAAAGAGTTTTTCAAAATGCGAATTGTGTTTGGTAAGTTATAACTTAAAAGTTCATTGCAAAGTAACTTTTTATAAAATAGCGTTTGGAAAAATTGTACTTGCAAAGCTCTTTTTTTATTTTTTACTAAAGAAAAGTTAAAACCCTTCCCCGGAGCCGGCGAAGGGCAAGCGCCCGCCAGCGACCTAGATCCTGTGCCGGGTGGCCGTCATCTGAGGCCGAACGAGCTCGGATAGGCGACCCAGATCTAAGGCCGACCTCAGATCTGGGTCACCGGCGACCCTCGCCTGGGTTTCGCGACCCTCGTCGAGGGTCGCTCGAGCCCAGGCGACCCTCGCCGACGGTCGCCGTGGCTATCCAAGCTCGTTCGGCCTCAGACGACGGCCACCCATCGTCGGATCTAGGTCATCGATGGTCCTCAAAGGTCGTTTAGGTCGCGCGACCTCAGCAGCCCTCGCCTAGGTCGACGGATCTAGGTCGCACAGCCCCTTGCGGCGGTCATGCGGCCCCTCGCGGCGGTCGTGCGAGCCCAGGTGACGGTCGCTAGGTTGCGCAACCACACCGGCTCCCCTTCGGCGATCACCATCCCCTCACAACCACGCCGGCCAAGGTCCAAGCGAAGAAGATGATGAACAGTAGCAGCGAGATTAAATCCGGACAATCAAAAATTAGACGAGGGTAGTTTTGGAAGAAAATTTTTGTCACTTACCGGCACCATAGCATGCTAAAAATGCTTAAATGCCGAAGGCACCTCCTAAGGTGCCTTGGGCTTTTGGCCTTTAGAAGGCCGACTTTGGCTTAATAGGTCTTCAAAAAATAATTACCAAACACCAAAATTTAGCTCCAAGGACTTTGGATGCCTAAAGTCCCTTGGCAAAGTGGTTCCCAAACGGAGCCTCAGTATCGCTAAAACCAGTCCCCCTTTTCGTGTTGAGGAATAGTAGGAAATAGTCGGGCTACTAAAATCAGTAACAAACAATGAATGTTAACACATCTTGAAAATTGGAAAAGGGATCGTATCTCACTGAAAAGACAAAAGTAACATTCTTCGAATAAAAATGTTCATATATTTCTTTTTTTTGGGGTCATTTTTCCTAAGCGCAAGTACTTACTCGTTACGAATGCAAAGTGACTCAGGGGCGCTCCTTAACATTTTCCGAAAATTTAATACACCCTTTTGAAAATGCCTGAAAAATGTTAGCGCCAAGCCATCGAGCCCGAAATAGGAAATTGGTAGATTGATATTATCTTTTTTTTCTCTTACGATGGACGAGCGAAACTCTAGGTTGAAACCAAATTTAGCCGAGCCAATGTAATCGATTTGATTCGAGATTGGACTCACAACTTTTCACAAAATTGCTTCGCTCGAGATGTTTTGCTTTGTTTCCATGTTTTTCCATATCCTATGTAAAGGACCAAATTTCACTCTCTTCTGACTCTGAGAGAAGCTATCCACAAGAGAATGGCATTGTCATCAGCATCAAGGCCTTTTGCTGCCAAGAAAATCCTCATGAAGATCTCTCCCTTCAAAACAAGACATGCAGAGTCAAATCTCCCTATGCACAAAAACATAAATACGCACTGTACAACCCGAGCCGTTATTTACAAGGCCAAGCGCAGGTCAAGGCAAAAAATGTGATAGGACGCCACGCGCACAGAAAAACATGAGCTCCCATGTCTACCTCCAGCTTAAAGCAATTGTAAGACCAAACCCCACCCCTCCCCTCCCCCCACCACGCCCAATCACCTCTTCTTCCTCAGCCAGGCAAAGGAATGTCAGTTCAGACAGTTAGGATCACAGAGAAGTTGATGTTCCCTCGGGGATCAACTGCGGGGAGCCAGGGCTCTGTTCTTCGTCGACCTCTGAAGAGCTGGAAGGAGTAGGATCGTGCTCTATCATCTCTGGAATTACCTTCGGCTCTTGCTTTATTAGCCGTTCCTGTTCCGATGGATTCTTAAGCAGTGTCCTCTGTTCTAAATATTGATATAATGTTCAAGCAAAACAGGTTAAGGAACACAGAGAAATAAGAACAGAGAATGCTCGAGCAACTGATCAGGGAAAGAACGGCAAAAGAAAGGAGGATTCATGAATCCTCAAATCACCAGTCATTGATTGCGAGCACTCATGTACTGGTTAGTCAAATTAAAGGATATTCTCTTCTCCATCCCTTCTCATTTGCTTGTTCAATAAGATTTTGTAGCCGGGCCAGCTCTCTTTGAATCCACTGCAATATATAGAAAAGGTTAATTTCTGGAAGTTTGATTCTGGAGGAAAAAGCAGCATCCCCTGAAGTAGATACATCTGCGCATACATGCATGATTAGAGAAGTGGTGAAAATTTCGTCGGCAGAATGAATTCAGTAATGTCCAGCGACATGATGATAGCAAGACAAAAGAAAACAGTCCAAAGCACCGGTACAACTCTCACGGGTAGTCAGTATGGACCTGGATGAGGAACACTTACATGTTTAATCACATCTTCATGCAGACTTTTAGCCTTCTCCCGAAGCTCGACCTGTCAAATCTATCAGGTCAAGAGATGAACCATCTACAGTTTGCATATATAGGCACAAATTTGACCATTAAAATGACTTTGAGAATCCATTAAGCACACATTCATCAAAAAAAACTTTAACATCTAGTCTATTAAAATTCTATATCGAATGATGCAATTCCACGCCTGATTTCCCAGCCAATTCCATAAGTTTCGGAGTGGTCTTTTCACTTTTGCACAGAGTTTTTCATTTTCTTCCCCTTTTACTGTTTCAATTCAAAAATTTATTCTTACTTGCACATTCCAAAAGACAAGATAATGCCCTTTCACTGAATTCTGCATTAAGGATATGACATACAATTCCTGACAAATTCACAAAAGGTGACGTTGGGCTTCTTTGGGATATCTAATTGAGTTTTATGGTGAAGACAACCATTGCCAGAGATAAAAGAAAACTTTCTATTGTTTTCATTCCTGAACTTTTACTTATTTTTTTATTTGGCCAAAGCACAGGTACGATCAAGTTAAATATAAGGAGATTTAGGCATCTTCAGTCACCACTGAACCTCAGAAATTAGAAGGATTTGTTTACAAGTATTAAATATGACTCTTGCAAGTTAAAGTAGTCCTGCATGTATCCTTAGCATATTAATGGAGTTTCTACATGTGCAGGTTCTTTATAGCAGGCATTTGTCCTTGTGTGCAAAACTAAAGTTCTTCCGACTATAGGGTTATGGGAAAAAAGCTCCCTAAGCAGGAAAGACTTACCACAGTAAGCTTTTTAAGAAGGCCAGAATTTATCTTCTCCTGCAAATCCTCACAATCCTCCTATCAAGGGGATCACACCGTTAAATGATTGAAGAGCCAAACATCGTTGAGAAGTGATAACCAAAAGATTAGATGGTAATTAGCTGGAGCAAAGCTAACATTAAGCACCAGTGATTGTCCAGCAAAATAGCAAATCCACCTTGCAGTTTTAAGGTATATTTAAAGATTTAAAATTCTATTGATGACATTGGGGTAACCAAATTGTCCAAATAGCAGCCCGAACAATAACCAGAAAAAGTAGAGAAATTCTCCTACAAACATCAGGACACTAAACTTCGGTGCCTGAATGTCCTAGCCATGGACCACTATAAAACGAGAGTAACAAAGATAACATGGAATCTACTTTGAGAAGCAATGTCACCCCATAATGGTGCTTCCCCGACCAGTGCACATGAGCATAATAAAATAAACAAAATGGAAAGAGGAAAGGAAAGAAAGAACAAGGAGTGGTCTTGAGTTGCAACTAAGAGTTCACTCAAACCATAATTTCGATGACATTAATAGGAACAAGACAAGTTTAGTTTTCTTTTGTTTATATACACTAAGCACCGATATTGCTGGGTTTACAAGAATAGGTATCCTCTAAACAGTTCAGTACCTCAGTTAAGTCCGCATCAGACAACATCGGTAAGTTGACATCTGATGGCATGTCAAATACTTGGAGGAGAATCTCTCTATTAAGATTGTTGGTTGTTGAGGTTCTCTTTATACCTACATAAAAGAACATCATGGTGAAAATGACGTAGCAATACATAAGATCACAGCGTTTTCATCAATCTGCAACAGATGAGTTTTAAGTGTTTTGCTATGCAGGAATTGGAATACTTAAGCCAAGCCCCAGCAATTAATACAGCAATCACCTGTAACTTGCAAAAGTTGGTATGGACGCTTGTGCAGATAGTCCCTTGGATCTGTTTTCACTTTTACAAAACTTCCAATTACTTTGCCTTCAAAACTATCTGGTTGCTTCAATAGCTCTTGGATCAAGCTCCTCCTCAGATAAATAAGTTTGATATTAGCTTCATTAATAGAAGCAAAACAGCTCTCTTGAACCCTGAGAACCACCTCCCTTTCCTTAAGTTTTCTGTTAGTGGATCTGTTGGTGGATGAGGTTCTCTGATGCTTACTTGCAACTAAGTTGCTCCTATTCGTTTCTTGTAAATTAAGATCACAAGCATCATCACTTTCTTCCTCATCTGAGAGCTCCAAAACCTCGTTAAGATGCGGCTCCAGAAGAAAGTAGATTTGGTTTTTGTGAATGGTTTTCTTTCTAAATACAGAATACAGACTTTCATCACAAATAACCTTCTTCTTTTTCTCGGGATGAAAAAGTTGTTTCTCTTTGATGTATTTAGAGATGATAGAATCCACATTCCACCGTGATAGCTGTTTGGTAGTGTCTTCACCGATGGACTTGAGAAAGTGAATTAGTGTTTTTGATCCCCATCCTTCAAATTCAATAGTAATAGAACCCTTCACTTTTCTCGTTGATTTTTTTCTTGAACGGTCCTCATCACTTTCAGACAATGATTCAAATATTTCTTCACTATCAGAAAGTTTAGCTGAAAAGGAACCATGCTTGCCCCCTTTTCCCTTCTTCAACAGAATATCTGCTGAGTAGACATGATCTAAAGTCAAGCCCTCCTTTTCCTTTATTATCTCCCAATATTCTTTAAACAAACACTCATATGTATCTCGATCCTTGAAATCAAGTTTATCCTGCAAAAGTCAGATGAGAGTTGTCAAGATGGCTATGCGCACATTCACTAGAGTGTAAAGGACATCATCAAACTGAAACAATATAGCAAGTGAGGTAATGAGCCTTAACGAATTGGCATGATAATCAAACAACTCACTCGTACGTTGGAAATCTTAAATTTTTCTTAAGTTACTAAAAGAATCTCAAGATAAATATCTAATTTATTCGACAACTAGGCTAATATCACTCTTCGTAATAATACAAAGTCATTTTCTGGTTTTTGGTCATTGTTGTGGTACATGTGACTCTCTATCCGTTCCCATAGAAACTCTATAGATACCTACATTGCCACACTTTATTTCAACAACTACCGCTAGGTTCACCTTAAAATGTTCAAAACTGTACCACACACTTGAAGCTATTCGTTCCCATAGAAAATCTATAGAGACATACATCGCCACACTTTATTTCAACAACTATGGCTAGGTTCACTTTAAAATGTTAAAAACTGTACCACACACTTGAAGCTATCTAAAGAGCTACAGGAATTTGGACAATCTCAGAACATGAGAGGCCTTGTCTGACAAGAGGCTGATGTGTGGTACTGGGTACAGTTGACTGAGTGATAGATCTGAAAAAGGAAAATGTACAGCCCAAAAGGGAAAGACAAAGGAGCTGCCATTTTGCTGTGTAGCATCTAGAGCACAATCATGACATATGAATGCCTATAGATCATAAAGTTCAATGGTTCTTTGATACATACCCCATCAGAGTCATAATCCACGTTTTCTTCTATAAGCAGAATGAGTTTCAAACATTCGTGGCAGAATCCTCCATTTCGTCTGACGGATACAAACTCAGCAGCACTATCACAGCGTCCACATATAGCATTTGGACAGCAAAAGCAATAATACTTTGTGGTTTTATGGCAAATGAAGCAAGAATGACGATCTGGAAAACATTTTTATATCATTGTCCAAATATATGTGATAAACTTTCCTGTACAATGCCCTAGAAGAAATGTAATGTCAAGGCAAGTTACGAGGAGGCTGAGAAATTCCAAACTCTTCAGCCATATCTTGAGTTTGTGACTGCATACGAGCTTACGGTGGAGAGAGAGAGAGAGAGAGAGAGAGAGAGAGAGAGAGAGCAGGGTGCAAATGCACACCCCAAGTTATGTTGCTTAACTTGAAACAGAATATTTGCGGCTTACCACAAGTCCAGGATTGCCCAGTCTGCATAGAAGAATCATCCTTTCCCACACAATCAGAATGATAAACTTTTGAGCAATCTCTGCAGTAAAAAGTATACATTGAGGCACAGAAACAGAACAAATCCATAAAGGACATAATTGCTAAATAGACACTTTTGATTACAACTCCAGAGTCCAATTCCTGATCCGCAAAAATGTGCTTGAGAAAGCTAACAAATATATGCACCCAAAATCAAAGACTTCCACGGTGCTAGGGTACAATGCAATGTTGTACCATGCAATCTTTACTTTATGACGGGTTTGCTTTTGCACTTGACTAAGAAGAACGGTGGTAACGTAGTAAAAAGAAAAAAAACCACAATCAACCGTGCTTTCAGTAGGATGTTGTACCATAGAAAATCCAAAGGATACTTTAGTAGAAAGATCCAAAGGCGTCAAATGACAAAACCATTTGCTCTACGAATAAGGAAACAGGCAAATTTGTCTCTTCTCAGGAACTTTTGAAGTGACAGCGACGACACAACAGAAGGAGAAAATGCATAGGCCATGCAAGACTGATGAATCTATGACACCATAGAAGAGAAGTTTCAACACTGGTCTATGACCAATTCACCATTTGGCACCGGATATGCTATCGTTTTGGCCATGCAATGAGCACAACGTTTACACGGTGCAGACAACAGCTTCGATCTCAACCACATAGCGCAGCCATGTGAGATCCTTGTAAGACCGAATGGCCTATCCCTGGCATTTCTCTTCGAGAAAAGTTGAAAAGGATTTCGTCGAGGAAGGCGCGACCAAATAAGTTCCGAATTGAAAATACAAATGCACGTGCAATCAAAAACATCGGAATACACAAAACTATACACAGAATGTCTCTTGATCGACTCACATTACTCAAAAAATCGCGAACCCGCACAGCAGCAAACAGAACAGAGCAAATTCGAGCACTCACTTGTGGTCGCACAGGATCAGCTCGCCGCCGTCCTTGCAGACGAAGCACCAGTCGTCGGACTCCTCGTACTTATCCCTCTTCCGCTTGTCCTGCTTCTTCTTCTTCTTCGTCATCTCGCCTGATCGCCAGAAGGAGGGGGAAGAACAAATAAAAAAAAAAAAGCATAACGCCCAGAGTGATGTAAGTAAGTCGCCAGTCTCTCGCGACAAAGCAACGGAAAAAAGGGAAAAGGAAGGCCGGCGCTGGGTAGGTACACACGCGTCCGCAGAATCGCAAGGGCGGACTTCGCCGGCGGCGGCGGCGGCGGCGGCGGCGGCGAGAACGGCAATGGCGATCGATGACCTGGTGACGCGAGCGCGAGAGAGAGAGAGACTGTGCGCAGAATCGCAAAACCTGCAGAGCAAATGAATGCCGTCGTATCTGATCAGGAGAGAGAGAGAGGGAAAGCAGCGATTAACAGAGGAGGCAGCTCCTGCGCATTTCCTGAACTATCCCCGCCGAAATATCTTAATCCCGAATGTGCCCACGCTTTCTGCCGGGAAAAGAGGGGCGATGTCGAGCTGACTGTCCTGGAGCTAAAAGGGTCATTTCAGTCTCGGCTGGCCCGGCTTACTTTTCCAAATCGCTTGTCCGGGTGCCCCTGGGAAAAATATCTTAACTCTCGTGGGAGAATTACGAGGATATTCTTGACCGTCGATCGACATTATCCCTTCCTAATTAGTTAATATCACAAAAGATTCTAAATTGATAATTCGATAATAAATTTATTTTAAATTAATTTTTTAATCATTAAAAATTTAAAAATGATAAATCTATAATAAACGTCTCCATCAATTTTCATTAAATTATTAAGTTTGATGACACATGATAATTTACAGAATTACCGATTTGGGTTTTAACTCTCCATTTATCATAAGTGTATCAATTCGTGATTTTTCGCTATATTAATCTAATTTAACAAATGGTAAATTTATCACAAATATATTTATTTCGAGTTTTTTGTAATAAAAAAATTAGTTTTGAGTAAATTTGTCACAAGTCTATTAGTTTGAAGTTTTTCATGACTAAAAAATTAATTTATAGTAAATTTGTCATCTATGTATCAGTTTGAGATTTTTCGTGATATTAACGCTTACTAATTATAAGGTTTATACTAAAACAAATCCAAAACTGATACATTCATATAGTATTTATCCCAATTTTTTTATTTTAAAAAATCTAAAATTGATAAACCATGTTACATTTATCCCAAAATAGTTTTCGTGTCGCAAAAAATTCTAAACCAATGCGCTTGTAACAAATTCGATCTCCACTATCTTTCATTAAATATCCACATTAAATTGCTAACATGGCAATAGATGTGACAAGCAACTTGAGATTTTTATATCCTTATCAAGATCTATTTATACAAAAGGAAAATAAAACAAACAGTCCTTGAACTTTTGTTAAATGAATAATGTGGTTCGTGAATTTTTAATTGTTAACATGGCAATAGATGTGACAAGCAACTTGAGATTGTTATATCCTTATCAAGATCTATTTATACAAAAGGAAAATAAAACAAACAGTCCTTGAACTTTTGTTAAATGAATAATGTGGTTCGTGAATTTTTAATTCGTGATCTTTGAACTTTTAATATGTTCAATGTGGTCTTTAAACTTTTAGTATATGTTCAATATAGTCCCTAATATATGAAAATATTCAATATAGTCCTTTTACTAAATTCGAATTTTAGAAACAACATTGAACATATTAAAAAGTTTAGGGATAATATTGAACATCAAGCCAAAATTCATGGACTATACATTAAATAAATTAAAAGTTTATGAACCACATTACACATTGGCCTATTCAAAAACTATTTGGGTAATTATCCCTTATATAAACAGGTCAAAGAGTAGATAAAATGCATTGATCAAAATCCTCATAGCCTCCAACCAAAAAAACAAAATCCTTATAGAGTCTTTGTAGGCTTATAGTGCATTTGGTAACATTTCTATTTTTCTTTTTTCTATTATTTTGTTCTGCAAAACAGAAAAAGAACAAAAATCTATTTGTGTATGTCAATTAATTTTTCTATTTCCTAGAATAATAAATAAATGACCAGGGAATAGATCAATGGAAAATTTATGTCACTTGTTTTAAAATTTCTAATTATCAATACTTAATTTTTATCATTGAGAAATTTTTTTTTGGTTAGTATCATCAAGAAACTTATGACCATTATAAATATCGATAACTCGAGTCAAGACACATAATTTTACGCTAATATGTCGAATCTAATTGGGGCAAGTGAATTAGGGACATGGGCATCGAGCCTTTTTTCCATTTTATTTATATGATACAATCGGCAATTTCGGTGCAAAGCATTCACTTGAGTATAAATAATACTTAACCAATATTGACTTAGTGAGAATTTTCAAATATTTTCAATAACTTAATAAATTTTTATGCATTTCGGCTCCGGCTAAAAAGCAGTCAACATCATCGATGTAGTGGAAAATGGGGAGGCAAATTTAATTTTAGAATTGGGCTCAATTGATTGAAATTTCATTGCATGCAATCTCATTTGCATGTTTTCCATCCATTGAATCTAACGGTGCGGTCAGACACGAGGAAAGCGAATTGAAGAAGGAGAAAAGGTTGTCCGCCCACCTACGACGTCGTTTTGACGAATTTGCGGATCAAAGTCACGCTTCTTCCTCTTCCTCCTCCCGCTTCTGCAACCTCTTAAGTCTTAGCCTTCGTCCTCCTCCTGAACTGCGCCTACCTGGTCAATCCATGTCCATGTCCGACCTGCAACAAGAGCTCGCCCCTCGTGCTTGAAGATTCTCTACAGAAATCGCCCTCCGAAGCAGACGACGCGAAGGCCATCAATCCCCATGAACAGACCTTCCTAAATCACTCCCGCCGCCGTCACTCTGATGCGGGCTCCTCAATCGAACAATGCTCGCGCTCAAACACGTGAGCAAGACCAGGGCCCTTCTGCTTCCCCAGTCCGTCATCGTCCTCGACCACGCCCTCCTCGCCACCGCCGCCGCCGCCCCCCCTCCGCCGCCGCCGCCGCCGCCCCCCTCCGCCGCTTCCCTCCTCCGCGCGCCGCAGCGGGCCGCCGCCGCCCTCAGCACGAGGGAGCTCGTGCTCTCCTTCGCGGAGTGGTTCCAGTCCAGCAGGAATTCCCTGTTCGACCGGATCTTCGAGATCCTGGGCTCGAGCCCCGACGACGGCCGGGGCCCGCCCGACTCGGCGCTCTCGTGGCTGGGCCTCCGCCTAACGGAGCGCCTCGTGCTGGACGTCCTCGACTACGGGACGAGGAGACACGGCGGCGTGCTTCCTTGCCTCAAGTTCTTCGACTGGGCGGGCCGTCAGCGCGGGTTCTACCACACTCGCGCGACCTTCCATGCAATCCTGAAGATCCTATCGACCGCCAAGCTCATGTCGCTGATGATCGACTTCCTCGAGAGCTGTCAGGTGCAGAATTACTTCCACAGGATTAGGTTTAATGATACATTGGTAATGGGGTATGCGGTCGCTGGGAAGCCCGAGTTTGCACTCCAGCTGTTTGGTAAAATGCGCTTTCGGGGTTTGGACTTGGATACGTTCGCCTATCACGTGTTCTTGAACGCGTTGGTGGAGGAGAGCTGCTTCGATGCTGTCGAGATGATCGCGAAGCAGATTTCACTGAGGGGGTTTGAGAGTGAGATCACGCGCTCGATCATGATGAAGTGCTTTTGCAAGCGGAAGCAGATGGACAAGGCGGAGGAGTATTTGCGCAGGTTGGCTAGTGAAGGAAAGAATTTGAGCGAGCACTTGTTGTGCACATTTGTCGATGCTCTTTGCCGGGATGAGAAGTTTGAGCAGGCATTTGCTTTGGTGGAGGAGTATGCGGAGATAGGATTTGTGCCAATGGACCGTGTTTATGGTGTGTATTTGGGAGACCTTGTCCGAGCTGGGAAAATAGACCGAGCCTTGGAGTTCTTTCAGTCCAAGAAGTATTTGGAGGGATATATTCCTGATATGTATCGCTATAATATGTTGATATGCAAACTTTTGAGGCAAAATCGTCTTGAGGAGGTGTTTGACATGCTGATGGAGATGAAGGAAGCTCACGTTCTACCTGATAAGGTCACCCTAAATGCTGCTCTATGCTTCTTTTGTAAAGCTGGAATGGTGGAAGTTGCCCTTAAATTGTTTGATTTGAGGGCCGAATTCGGGCTCTCCATCAATGGGATGGCTTACAACTATTTGATCAATACATTGTGCGGCGATGGGAGCACGGATGAAGCATATCGTGTCTTGAAGAACTCTATGGTGCAAGGTCATTTCCCTGGTAAAAAAACCTTCGACGTCCTGGCAGATGCTTTGTGCAGTGAGGGAAAGCTTGATAAGATGAAGGAGTTGGTGGGTGCAGCGCTGGATCGGAATTTTATGCCTAGTTTTCCCGTATATGAAAAGTTCATATTGGCCCTGTGTAGGGCTAGGAGGGTAGAAGAAGCTTACTTGATTCATGGGGAGATCAGTAAGGTTGCTCGTTTCACCAGGAAAACAGCTAACTTGAACTTGATTCGTGGCTTTAACAGGTCAGGTAGGGGGGATATTGCGGCCAGGCTTCTTATTGAGATGCAAGATAAGGGTCATGTTGTGGGTAGGCCATTGTTCAGGGCGGTAATCTGCTGCTTTTTTTCCATGGAAAATCCAGAAAACCGATTCCTAAGATTCCTGGAAATGCAGCTGTCTCGTAGTGAACCAAGCATTCAGTTGTATAAGAACTTCATTGATGGAGCTGGGCATGCCAAGAGACCTGAACTGGCTAGAGAAGTGTATGAGATGATGAAGAGAAATGGCATTCAACCCGATGTGCAGGCTGACTTTCTCATGTTACAGAGTTATCTAAAGAGCGAGAAAGTTTCGGACGCTCTCAATTTTTTTAGTAATATATGCCAAAGGAGAGAGGTTAGCACAAAACTTTATAATACCCTTATTGCTGGTCTCTGCAGGATTGGAAAGGCAGACGTTGCATGGGAGTACATGAGCCAGATGAAGGAAAAGGGGTTGGTTCCAAATGCTGAATGTTATGAGCTTCTCGTGCAGCTCCTGTGCTCGCAAGGGGAGTATGATGCTGCATTTGATGCTATTGCTGACTTGAAGAACGTCAGACGCCCCATCACTGCCTTTATTGGCAATGTGCTTCTGTTGCATTCCTTGAAAAGCCCAAGGCTATACATGGCATGGGCACGTTCAAGCAAAGAGTATGATCATATATCTGAGATTTCAGAGCTTGGAAAACTCCTTAGAGCATTTACTGTTGGAATTATAACCGGTGAAGATGTCGTGGACACAGAAGAATTGATCAAACGATGCTTCCGGCCTAATATTTACACTTACAACATGTTACTGAGAAAACTGTGCATGACTGATGTGGACGGTGCTATTGAGCTCTCCAACAATCTATGCAAAATGGGATTCGAACCTAACCTGTGGACACATGACATTTTAGTGCATTCTCTTATCATGCATGGAAGAGCAACCGAGGCTAGGAGATGGGTGAAGGAGATTAGTTGTACGTACCCATCTCGCCGGGTCTTTAGATATTTGTCGGGCCGGCAGTCATTGCCAGCCGCAATTTACTTGTAGCCATTCAGAATAGCACCTCAATTTTGGTGAGAAATGATATGCTTGCCATTTTGGTCTGACGGTTGTGTCAATCGTCAAAATGGCGTCGACCCGTGTACATTACAATTTTTTCGTGAGGTGTGCTCTAGTCGAAGGAGAGAATCATATGTAAGTTTTGCTCTTTACCATGTTGAATAATCTAATAAGCATTTGCTTTGATTCTTGGTGGTGCTGTTTGCATCATGGTCTACTGCATCACACAAAAGTTTTATGTTCACGTCATCACCGACTCCTACCTGGTTACTTCTGCTCATCTTCTTCCCTCCTTCACAGGTAAATTCTTTGCCTCTTGCTTCTTGTGCTTCATTCTGGTTTCTGGGCTAATGCTTTACTCTGTGACGAGTCTGATATCGATGGCGACACTGCATCTTGTTTGACCCTGCAGATGATTTGGGCTGTCGGATTTGGTGAGTCCCTAGTGCGGTGGGCATATCGCGATGGTTGCGATCTCTGTGTCCGCAATAAACCGAGTCGACACGAGAATTTCCAATGATTCATTGCGCTGCCATTTGACTTTAGAAAAGCACATGATTATGCAAATGGCACAAATTGGCTCTCCTTTGTAAGTTCAATTTCAGTTTGTAGCTATGAGAAGGTTGACAGATTGGCATGTCCCTTTAAAGAAATCATATCCCAGCATTGATGGCCTTTTGCTTTCTTTTCGAGAGGTTAGGGAAGTTTCATAAGATTGCGTGTTTGTTTATCACCAACTTTTCAATTTCCCGCAATTTCCACCTGAAATTTTTTTGAAAAAATGCATGCGGATCTACGTTAAAATGTGTATGCGATAAAATTTTTTTAGGTGTTTCGGACTAAGAAAAGTGGAAGGAATTGTCACGTAAGATTTAGATTAAACAAAAGCACAAAATAGAATTCAATTCAAACATGCCAAAAAAAGGGAAATCATATAATTTTTTACCCAAAAGGAGTATAGTATGGTGGAAAAATGATTAACATGGGCCATCATTTATCGAGGCTCGTACCTTGGTGCAAACAATGTAGAATCAGAAAATGTGGCTATGTAAATGGGGGCGGTATGGTTCGTATGGACGGATTTACTAACGGTATAAGTTATCCCGATCCTGCCTATTGGTATGATATATCCATTAAATGCATGAAATTATAATTCAAAAATTCAATAAAATGATCAATCAATGTGAGTATTTGCACCACAAGAAACTAGTCTTTTCGGGATGACCATTAGTGCCCTTGCAACTCCGCAACATTTGCACATCACTGGACGAGAGTAGGTGCAGCCCACGAGCCTGTTCATGGACAAAATTGCAGTTCAAAATTTCGATAGAACCATCAATCAATACAGGGGCCTTTGAGTAATATCAGCTCATTCACGGACAAAATATAGAGCGAAATCCAATAGAATAATAATTATTTAATTAATTAAATTACATTACAAATAGTATTGACATTACGATATGCCTTGCGCTCTATATAAGGTGTTTTAAGCCCGTTTAAGTTTCCTTCTCTTATATTCACTTTAATAATTAACAAAAAAAAAAAGAAATCCTCAGGCAATGAGAAAAAAAAAATCAGAAAAGGGATGGGACTGATACAAATTGGGAATTTTCCGTGGCAAAATCGTAATTTCGTGGGAATCCCGGTGGTGAAATAGACCGCCTCGAATGTAGCAGTAGTTAGGGTCGGCACCGTCTTCCTCCATACTCGTTCGCTGATGAACGTTGCTTCGGGTAGAGAGAGAGAGAGAGAGATGGCCGTAGCAGCTCCGGGCCACCTCAACGTCAACGAGTCGCCGTCGTGGGGATCGAGGAGCGTCGACTGCTTCGAGAAGCTAGAGCAGATCGGCGAAGGCACTTACGGGTTCGTTCCTTCGTTCGTTCTCCCTCTTCGATGCCGCCTTCGCTCGCTGGCTTGCTCGCTTCCTCTCCAATTCTTCTTCTGCCCGTCGCGCTTTTAATCCGTCGTGCAGTTTCCTGGGTTCGATTTCGTGTTCTTCTAGGGTTTACGTGTGGTTTAGCTGTTGGATTTGATGTATATATCTCGTAATTCATGCGTCGGTTTCGTTTCCTTTTTTTTGTAGGTATGGTTTCTATGGTTATTTATGCATCTGATGATGACTCGATGAGCGATTCGATCCTGTTTGTCCAGTATCTCTCATTTGGAAAATTAGGATTTCTTTTATTTACAGGATCCTCCTCCTTTTTTTTTTCCCACTTCTTGTTTTGTTTTTTTTTTTTTCTGGGGATGGGGCTGGATGTTCTTGTGTAGTTCCCAGTCGATGCATGTCCAGGTTGTTCCCGTTAAAAGACGGAACTTTTAGAGCTCTGGGTCGGTCGGGCGGAGCGAGTTTCGAGTTTTTGTAGATCCTTTGTATAGAATGGGAATTTTTGTAACTGTGTACATTGATGAATTGACCATAATGGAATGTGCTGATTTTCCTCCTCTCCTGCTTCGGGTTGTAATTTTTCTTTAGCTCGGGCTGCTTCGAGCTGTGATTTTTTCTTTGTCGTGATTCAATGGTCATCACAGTTTGAAATCACTAAGGCAGCCTCTCTATAGTAGCTGGAGAAGGCTGGCATATGTCTAGCTCTTCCCGGAATCAACAATGTGGGAGTCATGCAACACTCTTTCTTATAGTTGAGTTGCAAGCCAATGCTACGACGCATTTTGTACTGATCATTAGAGGAAACAAATTCATGTGTCCGGTTTGTTTTAAGAAAAATGTACAATATAATGAGAGGTAACAGCATTCCTGCTTTCTTCTGTAAAATGAAAGCTTGATGTTATCATTAATTAACCTTAACGTATCGTAACTACAAGGGCAATCTAGAAAATCATGTGTCCATGTGTCTTTCTATTTGGAGTGCAGTAATTTTAATTTCCTACTCTTGTTATTGCATCTAATGGGGTCTTATGCGACAAAATGAGTCGCTTAAACACGTTTCACTTGCATACCATATGAGCTGAACTCCCTCATTCACAGCCAAAGAAACGTGGATAATTGAAGGACTAGACCGAATGATCACTTTGTATAAAATATGTTATTGGGGACAAAAATGCATATTTGGAGACTAAAAACGACATATTGAGGAGCTTTAGTGTGATTTATCCTCACTTCAGCGATAAAAAAAGATAGCCTTAAACGGTCGATTGTATGACATTTTGTTCCTTGATCGTGCATATGTATGACACATGACTTGTAAGAAAGAGGAGGTAACTTCTGGCCAGAGGATGACATTCTATTAAGAGTCCGTTTCTGAGCTTATTATGTGAATTTTCTTTTTTAACTCTTGTATGAATTTCTTCTTCAATTCCAGTTTCCCTCAGCTCAGTAATGTTCCATTGTTTGACGCGTGATTCATATGGTTCGGATGGTTTGGTTCATTGATGAGTTCCACACTTTATTTTTTATATGTTGTTAATATTGTAAAATAACTTTATGACTCTGCTCAAATTTTTTCTATAGTTTCTTTTAGAAAATTTTATTTGATTATTAGTCGGTGACAGCTTTGACTGCTATTTCAATTAAGTAGGTTGTGCTTAACTGTGCTATGTGGCAATAGCCCAGTACCTTCTGCAAACATGTTTGAGAAGTGCTGCCAAACATATGTATTGGCATTTTATGTGATGGCTATAACTAATTATATAACGGTTGAGGCTGTGCAACATATTCTACAAGAAAAAGTAATGTAAAAAGAACCTTGCTTTGTGATTCTCATCCCTACCTAATGCATGCAGTCAAGTTTACATGGCTAAAGAGAAAAAAACTGGTGAAATCGTGGCTCTGAAGAAGATTCGGATGGACAATGAGAGAGAAGGGGTATGTCTTATGCAGTTTTCTCTTCTTCCTTTTGGTGCTTTAACAAGCTTAAGTTGGATATCAAATAATTTAGTAATCGTTAGTTGAAAATGCTCTGAGATGATTATTGAATGTATCATCTAGATTGTGATCGTTTCTTACCCCTCATCTGTAGTTTCCAATAACTGCGATACGTGAGATCAAAATTTTGAAGAAACTCCATCATGAAAATGTGATCAAGCTGAAGGAAATTGTGACTTCTCCAGGTAATGTGATTAAATCAGCTATCTGTTGACCTAGGCATCTGTCAATCTATCCAGTTCTAAGATATGTTCTGTAATATTTTATTTAATACGTGATTGGTGATTATATTTCAACCGACCTCTATTGTCCATGCAGGTCCTGAAAAAGACGAGCAAGGAAGGCCAGGCGAGTAATTTTATACAGGGCTCTGCAGTTTAGCTTCGTATGATATTATAGTCTACACAAAAAGGATGCGGACAGATACATGCTTAATGCATAGAACATGAATGCTCTTATGTAGGCATGGAGAGAAATTTTTTGTGCTGTGTATGTATTTGCATCCAGCTATATACATACTGGAGGAATATATAGTTTCATGAGTCTAGAAGAAAAGAAAGAGAGCTGATCTAATGGACTTGATTTTACATTTTTAATTTAAATGAGGATATTGGATGTCTGACGTGAGACGGGCAAATTGGACTGCAGAGGGAAACAAGTATAAGGGTGGCATCTACATGGTTTTTGAATACATGGACCATGATCTAACTGGCCTTGCTGATCGTCCAGGGATGAGATTTTCTGTTCCCCAAATAAAGGTATTAGATGTTCATTATCCTTATTATGACAGTCAGAGAAATGGTCAGTTCTAATCTTTTCTTTCCTTTTCTGCCCTTCCACAGTGCTATATGAGACAGCTTTTGACAGGGCTTCATTATTGTCATATTAATCAAGTTCTTCATCGTGATATAAAAGGTACAGATTGCTTTGATCAGTTGTATTTTTTCTGACCGATGATGCTGAGTTTTCTTGTATGTGATGCAGGGTCTAATCTTCTTATTGACAATGAGGGAAACCTAAAGCTTGCAGACTTTGGCCTCGCTCGATCTTTCTCAAATGATCACAATGCAAACCTCACCAACCGTGTTATAACATTGTGGTATAGGTCTGTGCTTTTGAAAAGGGTTGGATTAAATCTGTTGGATGAATAGTTTCATTAGTCTTCAATGTTTCTTCAGTCAAGCACCGTACTGATAAATCAGCAGGGTGCAAAAGCATGCATGCAGTATTGTGAGCATGCATGCAATATCCATGCACGTGCGTGGGACTTTGTCATGGAGAGAGAGACCCAACTCTAATCTTTTATTGCTCCCCCTGTAGACCTCCGGAATTGCTGCTTGGGGCAACAAAATACGGTCCAGCTGTTGATATGTGGTCTGTGGGTTGCATTTTTGCGGAACTTCTCCACGGGAAGCCAATTTTTCCTGGAAAAGATGAGGTAATATCATCTCTATTGTTCTTTGTGCTGCCTCTCTTTGTTGCAGATAATGCTGGGAAGACCACGGGATTTAGTTACTTTTGAAAAGAAAAATAGAGCTTTGGTGATAAGATAACTACTGGGGATATACTCTACTTGGTTTTAGTATTTTAGGTGCTTTTATGTAGTTTTGTGGTCCCTCGCATTGATTGCTAGTTGATATATTTTGTCAATCATGTGCTTTTTATTAACTTTTGTAGCCAGAGCAATTGAACAAGATTTTTGAGCTTTGTGGAGCTCCAGATGAGATCAACTGGCCTGGTGTCTCAAAGATTCCCTGGTACAACAACTTCAAGCCGACGCGGCCAATGAAGAGACGCCTCAGGGAGGTATTCAGACAGTAAGTAACTCAATGCCACAAAATACTCGGTGGAATTTCCTGAAGGAACTGCAGCTGACTTCAGGACCGCAACCTGTCTTGGTTTTGATGAATTTTGCATTTCCCTTACAGTTTTGATCGGCATGCTTTGGAGTTACTAGAAAGAATGTTAACCCTCGATCCTTCTCAGGTAATACTCCATAAAACTTCTGTTTTTCTGTTCATCATTGGTCTCGTGGCTATGAGATGCACCAGGTCGCTCTCTCTTTTCTTCATTTTGCTTGAGGCCTAATTACTAAAATCATTTCTATTATGAGGGAAAATTTTATAAATCATCCACACTTTTCATCTTCATATAAATTAACATCCTCAGTTTTGGAAATCTACATTTTACATCTCACGCAAAACGCCAAAGCTAAAAGGACCAAAGTACCTTCAACTACTTCTTTCTGTCTCTCTCTTAGACCATCTTGTGTTTCACGCTCTCTTCTCTCTGCCATAGCCTATCATCCAATTGGGGAATGCACTTCCATATGCTGAAAAAAATTGGGGAAGCGCAAATGAGCTGCAATTGACATGGAGTTTTACATTGTGATTTTCTTTTGTTGCATGCAGAGAATATCTGCGAAGGATGCGCTTGATGCAGAGTATTTCTGGACTGACCCATTGCCTTGTGATCCAAAGAGGTCTCTGCTCTGCTCCTACTTTAATCTTTTATTTATAATTTTTTTTTATTTCTAGATTAATTGTCATTTGGCAACCATTATGCTATCTCAAGTATGTCTATTTGACTATGGAACTCGACGCCGCAGTTTACCTAAATACGAGTCATCGCATGAGTTCCAGACAAAGAAGAAGCGCCAGCAGCAGAGGCAACACGAGGAAACAGCCAAGCGTCAGAAATTGCAGCATCCTCCTCAGCATCCCCGGTTGCCACCTGTTCAGCAGTCAGGGCAAGCACATGCACAAATGAGGCCAGGACCCAACCAACTCATGCATGGTTCCCAGCCCCCTGTGGCGGCTGGCCCACCAGGACACCATTATGGAAAGCCTCGTGGACCATCAGGAGGAGCTGGGAGGTATCCTTCCGGTGGAAACCCTGGTGGCGGGTACAATCACCCAAATCGCGGTGGCCAAGGAGGCAGTGGAGGTTACAACAGCGGGCCATATCCTCCTCAGGGGCGAGCTCCGCCGTATGGTTCAAGTGGAATGCCTGGTGCCGGACCTCGAGGTGGTGGGGGTACTAACTATGGTGTTGGCCCATCAAATTATCCTCAAGGTGCTGGTCCTTACGGTGGGTCCGGTGCTGGCCGCGGGTCAAACATGATGGGCGGTAACCGGAATCAGCAGTATGGCTGGCAGCAGTAAAATTTCCACCGGTCACTGCTGTTGTGACCAAAGGTCTTGAATTGTGGTTGTAGTTATTTATGATGACACTATTTCAGTGAAAGAGCAAAGAGGATCCACATACAAGAGTTGTTACGCTATACATCCTTTTACCATTAGAGCTCGAAGCAATGTTGGTATGCCAGCATTGCTAATCAAATGATCGATATTGTGTAAAATCAGTGTCGCAGCATTGTAATCTTGGCTGTGTCGAGGCTGTGCTTGAATAATGGTTTCCAATTGATTTCAATGACGACATACAGACCACTCGTTACGGGATTGTGAGATTTGCAATGATGTGTTCTAGTTATCTCCATTGATCATTTATCTGAACGAGGAAAACTTGCATGACAATGAGATTATTCAAAATCCAGTTCCCAATTGTGCTAGATCCTAGTTACAAGTTAGGCAGTATTGGAAGAATTGGCACTGTTAAAGCCGAAGTAATTGGTGCACAGTTTGATCTGTAAGGCCTCTTCTGGTTCAGGAATCAGATTCCTCAGAGGGAGGATTTCAAATTCCAGCATTTTCCATGTTTAGACAAAAATCTTTGGATTCCATACCAAGATAGAATTCTTCAAAAATGGAATCGGATTATTTAGCTATAGTTAGGATCGTGATCTTATTCGACATTTCTATAACTTTAAAACTATTAAAAACTTGATTCCACCACCGACCGCTGCCACCATCAGTCTCCGGCGACAGTCATTGGCTGACGGACTCCGCTACTGATCGGCGGGCACTGACCAGACTCCACTGCTGATCAACTACAACAGTAGCCGCTGGAAGGGTAATGGTCATGGGGAAGATTGGCGGCCGGTGGTAGGGAGGTTTTGGATGTGGGTGATTCAGGGTTAAATCATATTTATTTTCTAATTTTTTTGATTTGATGATTTTGCACTTTATGTGGCGCCAGATAAAATTTCGTAATATAAAGACCACATGTACTCCTACGGTCCATATCTGGAAAAACCGACCGATAATGAAAGGCTTGACGTTGAAATTTCAAAAAAAAAAGAGAGTTCTGAATTTCGGGCAAAAGTAGAAGGACCGCCAGTGCCAATTGACCAGAGAATTGTACAGAACAGGCTAGCTCAAACCTTCATCTACTTAAAGTATTAAAAATCAGGAAACATCTTTGATACTGAAGGCAACCAATTTACATACAAATCACTGTTGGTCTATTTACATCAGAACTAGTCTTAACCAGCAAACACTAGAGCAAGGCTACTAAAACCCCCTGACCCAGATATTTCCTTAAAACACAAACAGAAAAGGGGAAGTATATTTGATACCCCCGTTGGAGAAAGCCTAATGTACTATACAAACGCAATCTTTTTACTCATCTCGTGTATATATGAACCAGCGGCATGTGCATTACAGTTCAAGTGACATCAATAGTCTCTGATCTTTTGATGTAGGACCTGAAGCAGCTTCAACGATCTGCACATGTTTGAGAAAAACAAATGAACCTCAATGTTTTCAGAGAATTCTTCAACAAGAAGCAAAAGAAATAGGATATGGTAGGAGTAGTGGAATGGCAAATGAAGATGCTGCCTCTACCCTCATATGCGCAATATATGAATATAGAATGGGCATGGGCATCCTTGAGGATGCCACAAGACTGAAGAAAATGCTTTGAGACAGTAACAGCAGGCGGCCACAATGACAAATGCTATATTTTGGTTGCACCTACAAATTTGAATCAGACCTAATTCTTAAAATTTCCAAAATTCACATGCCTAGAGATACTAGCTGTGTCACACTAAGACTGTGAATGATGACCATTCTGTTTTTCTATTTCTATTCTAGAAATAGTTTTGGAACAAAAACCGGTTTGGTAACGCGATTCCATTTTTTATTTCTAGAACAAATTTTTGTTCCAAAAATAAGTTTGAAACAGAAATCAGAAGTTAAAATTTTTTGCTTTTTTATTTCTAGAATAGAAATGAGAAAAATTCATTTCATCCCTCGTCCTCGTTACTAGCCGGTCGCCCACCAGCCGCCCATCGTCGCCCACTTGTCCGCCACCGTCGATCGCTGCCACCCACCACCACTGCCTGCCTCCCACTGCCGGCCACCGTGGGCCACCTTCCACTAGCCACTATCTCCTACCATTGGCCGACCTCCTCCCGCCGCTCGCCTCCCACCACTGGGTACCGTGTCCCGTCGCCGGCTACCGTGGGCCGCCGTCCACCGTCTCCCGCCACCGGCTGCCCTCCTCCCGCCGCTGCCCGCCTCCCCCCACCGACCATTGCCGGCCACCGTCTCTCGCCACTAGCCACCCTCCTTCCGCCGTTGCTACCCGCCTCCCACCGCTTGCCACCGTCTCCCGACGCCGGCCTCGCTCCTCCCGCCGCCACCCGCTTCCGGCCACCGCCCACCTCCGACTGCCAGCCACCACTTGCCGTCTATCGGCCACCGCTCCCACCTCCGGCCGCCCGCCTCCTGCTGCCGTGGGTTGGTGCCTGCAGTCCACCGGCCACTATCTCCTAACACCGACCGCCCTCCTCCCACCTCCCACCACCGGCCATTGTCTCCCGCCGCCACCCACCTTCAGCCACCGCCCACCTCCCACCTCCCACCTTCAACCACCGCCGGCCGCCGGCCGCCAGCCACAGTCTCCCACTGCCGGTCACCCTCGTCTCGCCGTTGCCCTCCTCCCGTTGCCGGCCGCTATCCTCCGCATTGGCCTCATCGCCATCCAACGCCGCATCCCCCCGCCATCCACTGTTCACTGCCACCGTCCGCTGCCCGCCGTCCATTCTCCGGCCACTCAAGAGAGAAATTTTGTACCATTATCAAACAAATTTCTATTTTTGGAACATAAATTTTGTATCATTATTAAACGTGTTTTTTTGCTTAGAAACTCCTCTAGGAACAAAAATAGAAAAATCAATTTCTGAAATAGAATGATTGTCATTCGCAGCCTAAGAGTCTCCAGTTTCACAGAGCTGGAAGCTGCTCACCATAAGGGGTTCATAAACAGATTTGGACAGACTGAACCGGCTAGAAATCTTAGGGTTGTTCAGGTTTGAACAAAAGGAAATCGATTGTAAGAGGATATTTGAGTTGTTTCTAACCTATAGTAGTCGTAACTTTACACTAATATGTCTACTAATAGCTTCAATTTAATAACAAAGCAAGTATCTATTTCTCCATGATGGAAATAAATAAATTGCTATAAGAGAAGTTCTAGCAAAGCTGCAACTATCCACATAGACAATTTTCACATTGTGCTTCTGGAAAGACTATAAAGGTGATTGCACAACTGAAACTTAAATTTGGAACCTAAGTGTGTGTCCTTGAGACGCTTGTCCAAAGGGGATAAATGTGGCCATTTTGCACAAATCAAGAAAAAAAGGGAATTCAGACCTAGCATTGACCATTAGCTGAGCCCGCCTAAGCTTGGGCCAGACCGACTATCAGGGTTAAGTTAGTCTTATCAAGCCTGCCCACGGAAAGCCTTAAAAACCAATTATGAAAGTGCAGGCATGGCCAGGTGAATCAATCTTCGCAGGACTGACCTATGAATCAAATTCAGACATATCCTTCATCTAGAACAAGCCCATTTGTTACATCAAGGGAAGTGAAAGCATAACAGCACGACTTGAGCAGAATGAACTCTTATTGATAAGAGAAAAGAGAACAAAGATGAAAAAGAAAAGGCTAAAAGTTACAAACAATGCATGAAAGTATCAACAGCAGCAATATATCAACTTGCTAACAAGTTTAAGCTAAGATAAGTAAGAATGCATGTGAAGAACTCAAGAAGAACTAAATCCCCCAAATAATGGGACACAAAGAAGTTGACCTTGAAGCCAGTTTTTTTGTACAATTTCTGAGCAGCCACATTATCAGCATTAACATGAACGTATAACTGCTTCATACCTGTAGCACCATCCAAACAAGGATGAAACTGTATATAGTATACATAGTTTAGAGGTTGTAACTTCTATTGCTAGAATAGAATCATACCCGCCAAGTTTGCAATATCTGTGGCTAAATGAATCATATTAGATGCAACACCTTGGCACCGAGCAAACTTGGATACACAAACATTTGCAATATAAGCATACTTATGTGCATCGAAGGGCTCCTGATTTGCAAAGACTGTAGAAAATCTTTTCACCTCCTGGAAACCATAAGCAATGGCTACAGATGAGATTCCACTCCGAAGTAAAGTAGCAACTTATAAAGAGTGTCTTTCATGAAACTAGCTCTGTCATCTTATTTGAGATATTCAAGCCAAGATCAATATAACAGCTAGAAAAATCAGGTTGAGGGAAAAAGAATGAATACCCCTGGGTATGTTTCCCCTTGCATATACTGTCGAATACTAAGGTCTAAAGTTCCAACGACACTACTTAGCACAGTTCTTCTCACATTTTTGTCTTCCTTCTTAACCTGCATGAGAGAACATAAGTAACAAACATAAGCAGTAACTTCGTTTACCAAGTTTTTGCAACTACTTTTTGACCTATTTCATTAAATGAGACACAGGGAGCAAATTTCAGTTGTTTACATAACTCTTGGACATTAGAAACTTCAAATCCTGTGCTACCATATGGATGTCCTGAGGTTTTGAGCCCCCAAAATTTCCAATATAGGAAAAGCCATGCAAAACTATAACTATGATGAACCATTGGTCAAATTACCATAAGAATTTCATATTCACATTTGATAGATTGAAAATGCACAATAAGCGAATTAGAGTTTCCTTCCAACATGTAATACTGACTTTACAACCACGCTGTGCATGTACTCTTTTCAAACTAAACTAAGGTCATGTTTGATAGACTAAAACAAATACCAATATCAGATATGAATCAAATGCTAAATATTATTAGTTTCTCACCAAGTATGGAATTGTGAACAATATGGGTAAGTTTTAGCAACACAACTGGTAAGATTCTAGTTACCACCAAAAAATGGTTTCATCAAATGAATCATGTGACCATTTCAATTAAGCGATTTTTTACTTCAATATTTACTTAAGTTGCATGCAATTAAGCTGTCGTCGAATGCACTTGATAATTTTAAGTGCAGACAATCTACAGTATTCAGAACTTAGTATGATTTTCAAACACACCCAAGTAAAAGCATCAAAGAGGACAAAATTCGATGACGTCCAGCCATGAATACTTAACAAGGCATGGCATTAGATTGAACACATTGCCTCTGATCAAGAGAGACTAACCATATGACGTCCAACATCTAGTATCTTCTTCAACTTGTAATCTTTTAGACGAGAAGACATATCTCTATTAAAATCGTTCTTCTCTCTCTATTATCCATTTGCATGACTATTGTGTGAATATCATTTTACATCTCCAATGTAAAGGCTTCATATTGCAGCATACTCATGAAAAATCATTGATGAAAACAATATAAGATCAGGGGGTGAAAAAACATACTGTAACAAAACAAAAGCACTTCAATGAATTGCCATCCTGCCCGAGGCATCTCCTCTTCAAAGCATAAAACTCCTGCCACATGCAAAGAAAAGATAAGAGTGACCTCATGAAAAAAAATTGACAATATTGCATAAAGAAGCAAAGGTTAGCATTATCTACATCACCTTAAGGATGGACTAAACTAATTAAAACACAATTCAGGAATAGATCCATTACAAGAAATGTCATTTGAAAAGAAATTGCAAAATACAAAGATCTCCTATATCGGAATTTGGGCAGATACTTAAACATACATAGGGATATAGTTGATAGTCAGTATGAAGATAGATTTAGGAGTCTAGGAGCATAGGACCAATCGATACTATACCGCATGCCTCATATAGCTCAACTTTCAGTAGGCAATCTAGATTAACACATAATAACTCACCTGCTCCGCGTATGTTCTCTTATGATTGTCAATGTGCCTGGAAAAGCAATCAATTACATCAAGCAATCAGCCAATTTGGATTCATCATTCAAGACATGGATGCCACTAGAAAATGACATTAGGCCACAAAAATGTATTCACAAGCCAGATGCAATGACACCTTAGTAGTAAAGAAACCAAAATTTAGAGCCACTGAACTGACCTCATATAGGACAAAGACTCCCAATGAGCTTCGGCTCGTAACCAGGCCGCTGTCTGCCAAGACATTCACACCCGACACAATCAAAACATAAATTGCACAAAAACAACAAATAAAAAAGAAACAGCACCATCATATCACACACACACACACACACACAAAAGAACACTAACCCAATATTCTTCATCCAAAACGGCTTCGCGGGCAACGAAACGCCCGAAGCTCCGCTTCAGCAACCCGCTACATTCTTCGTCGCTCAGTTGCAACCGGTTAAAAGAGAGCTGAGGCATCCTGCTCGAGACATCGCCCTTCGAAACAGCTGGATGCTGTATGCTGTGCCCATTACCAATACCATTGTTGCTACTATTATGATCACAGTGATGGGTTTCCATGGCCCTCCATTTGCTGAACGAAGCAGGGAACGTCTCCCTACGAGCAACCCAATCACACAAAAAAAAAAAAAAGATAAGAACAATCACCACCCAATTCGACCAAAAAAGCTCAAGTCAACGCATAGACGAAACAGGCAAAAGAAAAAAACAAAGCTTTTCATTTTCACAGCAAAGAACCGTAAAAAATCCCTCCACCTACGAACCCGAATTGAGACCGGACGGAGAAGCGCTGGCCGCCGGGCCGAGCTCGAACCGGCCGGTTCCTCAGGACCTGGCGGGGGAAGGCAAGGAACTCCGGCGCCGACGTAAAGGCGACGCCTTTGCCCATCCTCGATTTCGAGGGGGAGGAAAAGGAGGGAACTTTCAGGATTGGAGCAACTGGGTCGAGAAGGCACGTCGCGAATTCATGATGGGGAACCCAATTCGGAGAGTTCTGGTGCTCCTCGCGGGCCCCGGGCGCGAGACGGGGGCGCGACCCGAGAGAGGAAAGTCCGCATCTTCGGCGTGGCGGCTCAGAGCGGAGAGAGAGAGAGAAGAGAGAGAAGATGGTAACAGTTGAGGAAATTGGATAATTTCTCTCTCTTCTTCTTCGGCGTATTTTTTTTAATATATTTTTTCGTGTGGATAATACCGATGTTGTTTATTACGTGCTTGGTCTAATCTTTAGTTCTAGGAGAAATTATCAGATTGCCCCTTTCAATTTTTCCCCGCAATTACCGAACGTGGTCCTCTTTTTATTTCTGAATTTTGCTCGGGGGTTTGCAAGAAAAAAGACTCTAGATGGGTCCTTGTTTGCAATTTTTCCCAATTTAGGATGTGGCCGGTGAATTCAAATGAAATTTTTCGCTTTGTAAATTTATAAGATCGGTTCTCAACTTTACTCTACATATTTAAGAACCTACAGCTGTCATTCTCACTTTTTACATCGAATTACAGTTCTTTGTTAGAATAATTAAATATTAAATCATATTTTTATTAAATACTTCAAACTTTCTAAATAGTTGATAGTAATCTCATCAAATCTCATTTAGTATCAAGGTTGGAAAACTCGGATTCAAATCTTTCTAAGACCTATTTACCTCCTTAATTAAATATGTCTACGCTTAATATTAGGCAAAAGAATTAAATTAGACTAAGCGTGAGGGATCGACATTTTCTTTCTCGAAGTACCCAATCCACGACATTGGATTTTACTGTTCGAATGTAGATTTTGGGTGATCATAAGATCAAATAAGCCTTCTTGGGTTACAGAGATACAAACTGTTGGGTTTTCAAATACGAAGAGGGCATTCGATTAATAGAGCAAAGTTGAGGTTATTTTTGTAATTATAACCTTTTGCTTTACTTCCCAGTTTCAGGAGACACCGAAATTATCCATAAAATTCTTTTATGCTACATCGAAAAATAGATAAAGCTATGAAATAGTCTCTTACAAAAAGACAAAAGTATAGCCCATAGACTTTTGTGTTGGACGGTTGAGAAAGCAAGAAGATGCATCACCCAAAAATGGAAGGTGGGTTAATAAGACGAATTCCTTGTGTTCTTTATTTGGATAAAGGATAATCCTAAGACAAATCTGCAATTGTGCACAATTCAAGATTGACCCATTTTCACACTAAACAAAACAAACTCAAATCCAACTACATGTCCCCGTCATCTAGTACAATATAATGTAACTTATAAAGTCGAGTGCGACAGTTTCATATGCTTAGACCGATTTTTAATATTGCGAAATTCAAAGAGTAATAATCATACTCGATTACTTTGATAGCACGTCATCCGTATTGCTCTTGCACCAGCTTCTTGAATCTTTGACTGCATGTCGAGGTACGGAGGCTCCTTGACTTTATAGAGACGACTTTGAGCTGAACCTGGATAGTGAGTAAAGCTACCCAAGAAAATGACTTGCGCCTCAAGGAACCAGGAATTTAGTTTCACTTCATGACTGTAGCAGAAGAGAGGGAGGACCAATTGCCCTCAAGCTCGATGCCGTGGGAAGCGATGCTCCCTCCCTTCAGGAAGTGCGAGTACCACTCGGCCGACAGCTTTGGATACCTTCTCAGCTCGGGGTCGTCCAAGTCCACGTAGTACAGGCCGTAGCCTGTCCGGAACCCATCCAACAGCTCAAACACATCTAGGAAGGACCATGTGAAGTAGCCTTTGGCATTAGAACCATTCCTACACAGGCCACAGAAATAAGGAAAGGTCACAAAAAACATGCACATTCAAGTTGCGGGGTTACGGTGTCGGGGCTGATGCACATAGGATGTGTACCTTACTGTATCCAGCAGGACACCTATGTGCTCTTGCAGATATTGAATTCTCGGCCAGTCTTCAAGAGACGCGTTTCGCTGCAACCTTTGACCTGCAAAGAGACAACCGAAAGTTCTTGCTCGTGTTAACCACATTCCAGGAAAAGGAACTGTAATCTGAAAACCTGAGTAGAATGTCGAAACGATATGATTTCTTTATCTCTCAGTTAACGACCACTTTTCCCTTTTCTCTCCTTGGTTAACTCCTCCGATCGGTCAAACTAGTCTCCTCGAACGAGGCACCGACAGTATAATTCAGGACACTTCTTGATTGAAGTTTATAGACTAGAGACTTGCTTGACAATGTGTTTATGTGCATTCGAATTCGATTTTTCGACTGTGAAAAGAAAGATCTCCTAGTCTGAACTAGTGTGCTCATATTGCGTTCAAACATCTAGTTGGAAGTCCACATCATATTTGAACTGCCGAGAGAGAGAGTGAGAGACAGAGAGAGAGAGACCGTTTTCATGGATGAAAATGGGAGGGTTTCCATAATTTTGCTTGAATAATTCCAGCACGCCTTGTAGACCCCATGGAGTAAGTGGAATCTGAAAAGAATTGCTTCAGCAATTTCATTTTCTTCTCAATAAAGTTAACTTATCATTCACTGCAGCGATAAACTCTTACCTCAGACGAAGGTAATGGCGCGTACTTAGATGACACATTTTCCTGCATAGCTGCCATGGACGAAAAGTCAGCCACAAGACTCTTGAGTAGATGAGAAGTACTCGAGAAAATGTGGCAAGTAAAACGTTCCTAATACAATCTAGCATTGTGAAGAAATGTTTTACTAAATTAAATGTCGTCTAGCATGTGATGGCCATTAATAACTAAACTGCAATGCTAAAAGCAATACGACATCGAGATACTAAGTTTAAACAAAGTCACGGTCAATATTGAATAGGTAAAAGAGCACATACATTTCCAGTCCATAGCCATATCTGCCTTATAGTCCCTCGGTTCGATGTTCAGGCTTTCTGGATTGTCCGTGACATAGCTAGCGCTGTAGAAATTGACCGCAAAGAAATCATATGAACCCTTGACTCTTTGAGATTCGAGAGCAGTGAAGGAAGGGAGTCTTGATCCTGCATTCTTCTTCATCACCTCAGGATAGTCCCCACGCACCAGCGGTTCCACGAACCTGCAACAAATATGACGCCCAAAACTCGGTTTCACTTTCTAGTGAATTACAACTTGAAACTGATGAGTGACCTTTGCAGAGGAAAATTAAAATCTAAGGTAAACCATAGGGCAGGTTCAGAGTTACTTAACAAACAAGACATTCTTAAGAAAAATTGATTTCCCAAGATTTCCGTAGACAATTGTCAGTAAAGTAATTGTGAGGTCAAAAACCCGGTTCAAGTTATATTGATTTGAAAGGGAAGAAGATACAGATCACGTGTATATCGATCACTCACCAACCCAAGAAAAAGTCATTGGCCCTTTGAGTTGCAATGACATCTTCCGTTTTGTTTGTGAAAGGAACAAAGTAGAAACTCAGGAGGTTGAGCCCCATGTATCCCTTCTGTATGCTCTGTAATACGGACGAACAGAAATGGTCATTCAGCATGAGATATCATCTGTTTTCACTTTGTTCTCCTTAACATGATGAGAGAAAGGAAACCTGCATTCTGTTCCCAGGACAAAATCTCAGAGTGAATTAAACTACAACGTATAGGTTGAAAGCAGGATTCTGTTACTGAGGTCGACTTAGTGGAAGTTCCCTAACAATAATCAATCAACTGCCTGAAAAAATAAGAAAAGAACACGAAAACTTTTACCTGGTATTTTTTTTTATACAGTTTAGCGGCCGATGCATGTGACAATATGATATTGTGAGCTGCCAAGTATGGTTCCAATGACGAATCTCCTCTGGTGCAGTTAAAGTATCCAAATGGAGAAGAACAACGATTCGGCGGCAGGAATCCGAGGTCATAACCAGCCATCGTGAAAATATTGGCCTCGTTGAAGGTTGTCCAGTATTTAACTCTGTCCCCAAACATTCTGAAACATACATCTGCATATTCCATGAAATCTTTCCTGCATCAACATGAATTGGTCCGGTGATGGTAATGATTCCTCATACCGGTTCTTCATATGATGGGGCTGTAATTGAAGGAAAAAGAAGAAAATAAAGGAAGTCGATGGGATTAGCAATCTCACACAATTTTTCGACTTATCCATCCTCCATACTCATCTTCAAGAGCCTGTGGCAGATCAAAATGGTGCATTGTCACGTGTAGTTCAATCCCTGCATGTGAAAATTAATTCGTTACCGTCCATTGGAGGTAGTTCCTTCTCTTATACAAAGGAAAACTGCAAAAAAAATGGGGCATAAAATTGTTAGTATGCGTATAACAAGCTTTGACTATCACCATGGCTGATTAGTTCATTGATGAGGTTATTGTAGTATTGCAATCCCTTCGGATTCACAGAGCCTCTCCCATCTAAAAGAAGAAATACGATCATATGGCAGAAGAGATCAGAAACGGATGCACCATTTGGAATAGAAAAGGCTACAGTTAATGGGTGTTTGCTCATACTTGGAATGAGCCTCGACCATGAGATGGAAAACCGGTAGGCGTCTAAGCCCATTTCTGCCATGAGTTGGACATCTTCCTGCATCATATCGATCAAATAGGATTGAGGGATGGTGGTTTAATCACAAATTGAAGAAAATTTAGGTTAGTCGGTCACTACTCATGACAACTATCTATTGTAGTGAGAAAATACCGGATATCAAATTGTAATGAGATGACCAGTGATGACCTTGTATTTGTGATATTGATCACAGGCAATATCTCCATTGGCTCCGCCTGTAATCACTGCGAGATGGAAAACCAGATAATTAGCAGAACTAAAAGCATACGCATGAATTTATGCCTGCTTAGTAATGAATTTTCGAGCTTTTAGCAATGACAACATAGAACCTGCTTACAGAATCATGACAACTATTTTACTTTTCACTGCTTTTCAACGCTTTAAGAAATTCAGCTGCTTTACATGTCTGGCCTTGTCCGTAAGGACTTCAAAGTTCGGTTGGACTCCACCAAACCAAAGCATAAAACCAACTCAAAAGATAATTCATGTGCCGAAGACTCGCCAAGCCATAGCCCGCCATTTCAGGAGTTCTTTTTATCAGAAAACACAACTATTCTCAAGTCCCATAAAACAGTCTAGGCCATGATTCCTCTCTACTGTTCAGTGTTCAAACTTTAAATATCAACCTGAAATGTTTTCAACTTGCTAAAAGCTGAGCTCAGTTGAGTACTTATTCTTGAACAATCAAGAAATTTCATTGACATGACAAAATATTATCAAGGTGAGAGGGGTCATGGGCGAGCTTATCAGCCCAGGCTCTTGGTGCAATGGCAAACCCACAATCATTTTTCAGAACCCAAGTTGACCATAACAACAATTTGGCAGCACTTTATTTTCTCTGGACCTCGCCCTGGAGGCCTGGAGTGAAATTTCCCAAGAAGATCATTCAAAATATTTTCCTGCCCATATTTAAGATATAAGAAAATAAAGAACTACCATAAAATTAAAGCAGAAGTACTCTAACCTAAAAAAAACCGACATTTTTTATGTTAATGTTCATGTAAATGAAGATCGTCATATGAAATAACAGTAAGATCAAATATCTTAAATGAAACAAACAAGAAAGAGACTAACCTGAGTCAGAGTGGGCCCAGGTATCCATTATACTCGGAGTCCTCCCATCCTCATTTGCTGCTCCTTCAACCTTCCAAATTCCACAGCTTCAATCAAACTCCACTCTCTCTCTCTCTCTACACACACATACACATTGAAACAGAGTGAGCAAGCACAGACCTGATAAGCCGAAGTACCAGCACCAAACACAAAGCCAGGAGGGAAGTCATATCTGGTGAACTCATCAGCACCACAGACAATCTCTGCCTTCACCAGACTTGCCACCAAAAGCTGCAACAAGAAACCCAATTTCTTCATCATCTTCTCCGTCCTGTATCTGGGTCTCCTTCAGAGATTACAGTCACACATCACCACAGGCACATGTATCACCTACGTGGTGCCTCTCTTCCCTGGTTATAGCATCCGTTATTCCCTTTCCGTTTCTTTTTCTTTTATGGAGATTTTGTTTTGCAGTGCAGAAAAGGAATCACCAAAATGAGAGGTCGAAAATGGAAGCAACGGATTTGAATTGCAGGACAGAGAGAGATGCTTGTCATGGTTGATCTGGATTTTCTTGGTCTTTTTTGTCGGAGGCCATGTTGGACTTGGACGTATTTGTTGCTCCATCGGGCCTCCTTTCTTGGAAATTTTGCGCCTTGTGTCTTTGGCTCCATGCATATAAATTATAAACGAGGGTTAATACCACAAAAAATATTATAATAATAAACTTATCATAAATTTATTTTAAATTATTTTTTAATTATAAAAAACTTTAAACTAATAGACTTATTTTAATTTTACTCTGATCTATTTTTTTGATCACCAAAATCCTACACTGATACATTTATGACAATTTTATTCCGAACTAATTTTTTAACCGTAAAAAATCCCAAACTAGTATACCTATGATAAATTTACCTTTCGTTAATTTTCATTAAATTTTGTTATCGAATTACTAAGTTTGATGATACGTGATAATTGATGGGCATACCTGTTTTAAGTTTAACCCTTCTGTTTGTCACAGGTTTATCAATTTGTGATTTTTCATGATATTAATCAAATTTAACGGATATTAACGGAGAGTAAATTTGTCATAAATGTACTAGTTTGAGGTTTTTCGTGGTCAAAATCAGTTTTGAGTAAAATTGTCACAGGTATATCAGTTTAAAATTTTTATGATCAAAAAATTAATTCGGTGTAATATTAACATAAATATACAAATATAAGATTTTTCGTGATATAAACCCTCTATATTAATAATATTAATGGCCACGCGAGGAAAATACTTGGTCACTTCTGGTCTCTGCTTCTGTTTGTACAGTAGGGAAGCCCTTTGGCTAAATCACAGCCGTCCATAATGGACTCCGGGAGGCCGCGCAGCGCATCCACGGCTCTAGTTAAAGCAACGTCATGCATATTTTTGCTTAGTGATTCGCGATATTCTTCTTCACCATAAGCGTGGAACGCTAGAAAACTGCCTGGAACTACGACAAGACAATGTTACTCAAAGAGGGAGGGAGATGATGTGAATAAACTTACGCATGACGAGGAATGAGGACGACTAACTTGGAATCTACTACGGTTTCGACACATTTCAGACATAGATATAGATGCAAAACGACACGAATAGAATGATACAAAACCACTTCGATGGCCCTACCAAAACATTGCAAAGCAAGTCTTTTATGTACATTTATCTATTTTCTATTCGCTTAGATTGTTTTTTAGAATCGCGAAACTCAAAGAGTTAGAATCACACTCCATTACTCTGATAACATATCGTCTGCGCCATGCTCGCATCGGCTCCGTGAATCTTCTCGACAACAAGTCGAAGTACTTATGAAGAAAATACCGGACAAAAGATAGTACATTCGCAGGCTCTCGACTTCATGGAGACAACGCAGAGCTGAAAACCTGGATAGTGAGTGAAGCTACCCAAGAAAATGACTCGCACCTCAAGGAACCAGGAATTTAATTTCGCTTCATGACTTGAGCAGAAGAGAGAGAGAGGACCAATTGCCCTTGAGCTCGGTGCCGCCATCGGGAGTGATGCTCCCTCCCTTCAAGAAGCGTGAGTACCACTTGGCCGAGAGCTTCGGGTACCTTGTCAGCTCGGGGTCATCCAAGTCCACATAGTACAGGCCGTAGCCCGATTGGTACCCGTCCAACAGCTCGAACACATCTAGGAGGGACCATGTGAAGTAGCCTTTGGCATTAGAACCATTCCTTCATAGGCCAAAGGGAAAAAGAAAGGTCAGAAAAATATGCACATTTGAGTTGTGGGGTAACGGTTGGTCAATGCTTGGAGGATGTGTACCTCACTGTATCCAGCAGGACACTGATATGCTCTTGCAAACAATGAATTCTCGGCCAGTCTTGAAGTGTCGTGTTTCGCTGCATCCTTTGACCTGCAAAGAGACAAGCCAAAGTTCCCGCTCATGTAACCACATTCCAGGAAAAGAAATTGTAATCCGGAAACCCGAGCAGATTGTCGAAACAAGACGATTCCTTATTCTTACACTAAATGACGGATTCGCACTTTTCTCCCCTTGGTTAATTCCTCTATCAAACTAGTCTCCATGAATGATGCTCTGACAAGATAATTTAGGACATGTCTTGATTGAAGTATATAGACTCGACACTAAACTGTTGGCTATATATTTTTTTAATTCAACTTATCGACTATGAAAAGAAAGATCTCCTACTCTGAACTGGTGTGCTCATATTGCATTCAAACATTAAATTGGAAGCTGGAAGTCAACATCACATTTGAAGTGCCCAGAGAGAGAGAGAGAGAGAGAGACCGTTTTCATGGATGAAAATGGGAGGGTTTCCATAATTTTGCTTGAACAACTCCAGCACACCTTGCAGACCCCATGGAGTAAGCGGAAACTGAAACAAATGCGTCAGCAATGTCACTTCTCAATAAAGTTAACTGATCGTTCAGTGCACCAATTTACTCTTACCTCAAACGAAGGTAATGATCTATTCGTAGATGATGCATTTCCTTGGGTAACTGCCATGGACGAAGAAGTCAGCCACTAGACTCTTGAGTAGATGAGACGTTTTCAAGTAAATTTGTGGTAAGAAAAATGTTCCTGATACAATCAATAATTCTCAAGAAACATTTTACAAATTAAATGTGGTTTAGCATGCATAGACAGACATTTATAAGTAAACCGCAATGCTAAAAGCAATATGAGATCGAGAGACTAAGTTCAGACAAAGTCGGCACTACGGGCGAAGATTGAATAGGTAAAAGAGCTCAAACATTTCCAGTCTATAGCCATGTCTGCCTTATAGTCCCTCGGTTCGATGTTCAGGCTTTCTGGATTGTCCTTGACATAGCTAGCGCTGTAGAAATTGACCGCAAAGAAATCATTTGAACCCTTGACTCTTTGAGATTCGAGAGCAGTGAAGGAAGGGAGTCTTGATCCTGCATTCTTCTTCATCACCTCAGGATAGTCCCCATGCACCAGCGGTTCCACAAACCTGCAACAAAGATAACACACAAAACTTGGTTTAAATTTCTACTGGATTACAACTTCAAACTGAGGAAATACTAACCAGAATAAAGACAAAGGTAAACTGTCGCGCAGGTCCAAAATTACTTAACAAACTAGACATTCTTAAACAAAATTAATATCCCAAGATTTCCATAGATAATTCTCAGTGATGCAATCAAGAGGTCAAACACCCGGCTCAAGTTAGATTGATTCAAAGGGAAGAAGATACATATCACATGTATATCGATCACTCACCAACCCATGAAAAAGTCATTGGTCCTTTGAGCTGCGATGACGTCTTCCGTTTTGTTTGAGAAAGGAACAGAGTAGAAACTCAGAAGGTTGAGCCCTACGTATCCCTTCTGTGTTTTCTGCAATACACAGAAACAGAAAAATGATCATTAGGCGCAACATATTATCTGTTTTTACTGGGTTCTCCTTAACATTATGAGAGAAACGAAACCTGTCATATGTTGGCAGTATATAATCTCACATTTTACATCGTATAGGCTGAAACCTAAAGCAGGATTCTTTTACTGAGGTCGACTTAGGGGAAATTCCCCCAACATTAAATCAGTCAACTGCGCAAAAAGAAAAAAAAAGGACAAAAACTTTTACCTGGTATTTTTTCCGATACAGTCTAGTGGCCGATGCATGTGATAATAAGATATTGTGAGCTGCCAAGTATGGTTCCAATGACGAATCTCCTCTGGTGCAGTTAAAGTACCCAAATGGAGAAGAACAACGAGTTGGCGGCAGGAATCCGAGGTCATAACCAGCCATTGAGAAAATGTTGGCCTCGTTGAAGGTTGTCCAGTATTTAACTCTGTCTCCGAATACTTTGTAACATACATCGGTATATTCCACAAAATCTTTCCTGCATCGACATGAATTGGTCCGGTGATGGTAACGATACCTCTTACTGGCGATTCACATGATGGAGCTGTAATCGAAGGAAAAGAAGAAAATAAAAGAAGTCGATGGGACAACGATCTTACACAATTTTTCGACTTATCCAGCCTCCATACTCATCTTCAAGAGCCTGTGGCAGATCAAAATGGTGTAAAGTCACGTGTGGTTCAATCCCTGCATGTGAAAATTAATTCATTACCGTCCATTTGAGGTAGTTCCTTCTCTAATATACAGGAAAGCCGCATAAAAAAACGGGGCATAAGATAACATTAGAATGCATATAATGAGCTTTGGCTATCACCATGGCTGATTAGCTCATTGATGAGGTTGTTGTAGTACTGCAATCCCTTCGGATTCACAGAGCCTCTCCCATCTAAAAGAATAAATATGATCAAATGGCGGAAGAGATAAGAAACAGATGCACCATTTGGAATAGAAAAGTTACTCTTAATGGGTGTTTGGTCATACTTGGAATGAGCCTCGACCATGAGATGGAAAACCGGTAGGCATCTAAGCCCATTTCTGCCATGAGCTGGACATCTTCCTGCATCACATACATCAAATAGGATAGTGGGATGGTGGGTTAATCCAAATTAAGCGAATCTAAGTTTTGTTTACCACTCATGATCACTATCTATCAATAGTGAGAAAATACCAGGTATCAAATTGTAATGAGACGACTGGTAAGTACCTTGTATTTGTGATATTGATCACAGGCAATATCTCCATTAGCTCCGCTTACAATCACTGCCAGATGGAAAACCAGATAATTACCAGAACTAAAACCATAAAACCCACATATTAGGCCTGCTTAGTAATGAATTTTCGAGATTTTAGCAATGAAAACATGGAACCCGCTTACAGAACCATGACAACTATTTTATTTTTCACTGCTTTTAAACGCTTTAAGAAATTTAGCTACTTTAGATGCCCAGCCTTGTTCGTAAGGACTTCAAAGTTCGGTCAGACTCTACCAAACTGAAGCATAAAACTAACCAGAAAATTCGTGTGCCCAAGACTCAACTTTTCTCAAGCTCCACAAGACAGTCTAGTAAAAGATTCCACTTTACTGTTTAGTGTTCAAACTTCAAATAACAACCTGAAATGTTTTCGACTTGCTTAAAGCTGACTTCAGTTGAGCACTTTTTCTTGAATAATCCAGAAATTTCATTGAGATAACATTACAAACCCAAAATCTATTTTCAGACCCAAAAAAACATTACAAACCCAAAATCTATTACAAAGTACAGGATCTTGGGCAGTCTTCTGAGCCAAGGCTCTTGGTGCAATTAAATTTGGCAAACCCAAAATCTATTTTCAGACCCAAAATAGTTTTAAGCACTGTATTTTTCTCCTGACCTCACCCTGGAGGCCTGGAGTGAAACTTCCCAAGAAGATCGTTCAAAATATTCTCCCGCCCATAAAAAATAAAGGAGTACCCAAATTGAAAAAAACCGACATGCTCATGTAAATGTTCATTTGAGAGAAGATCATCATATGAATATAACAGGAAAGAGACTAGCCTGAGTCAGAGTGGGCCCAGGTATCCATTATACTTGGCGTCCTCCCATCCTCATTTGCTGCTCCTTCAACCTTCCAAATTCCACAGCTTCAATTAAACTCTACTCTCTCTCTCTCTCTCTCTCTCTCTCTCTACACACACACACACGAAAACGAACACGAACACATTGAAACAGAGTGAGCAAGCACAGACCTGATAAGCCGAAGTGCCAGCACCAAACACAAAACCAGGAGGGAAGTCATATCTGCTGAACTCATCAGCACCAGAGACTGTCTCTGCTATCACCAGACCCACCACCAAAAGCTGCACCAAGAAACCCAATATCTTCATCGTCTTCTCGGCCCTGTATCCGGGCCTCCTTCAGAGATTACAATCACACATCACCACAGGCACATGTATCACGAACGTGGTGCCTCTCTTCTCCGGTTACAACATCTACGATTCCCTTTCCTTCTTTTCTCTTTTTGGAGATTTTGTGTTGTTGCGCAGGAAGGAATTACCGAAAAGTAGAGGTCGAAAAGAGAAGAGACGTCTTTGAGTTGCAGGACAGTTAGAGATACTTGGTCCTTATTGGGCTGTTTTGTCAAAGGCCACGTTTGACTTGAGCTTCTTTCGTTGCTCCTTTTTTTTTTTTTTGGTCGAAATTTGTTGCTCCTTTGCGCATTACTGCCATTGGCTCCTTGCATGTATATTAATAATTTCGCCGTCCGTCCGTTTCTGTTTGGACTGCAGGGATTTCTTCGGCGAAATCACAGCCGTCCATAACAGAGTTGGCAAGCCCCGGACACGGCGCATCAACGGTTCTCGTTGAAGCAACGTCATGCATATTTTTGCTCAGCAACTGACGGCATTCTTCTTCGCCCTAAGCGTGGAACGCAAGAAGCTGGCCTAAGAACTACGACAAGACAATATTATTCAAGGCCAATACTCAAAAAAACCCCAAATTTCAACTTTTGTCCCAATTATATTCTAAACTTTTTTTGTCTCATAAAAAATTCCAAACTTATACTTTTGTCCCAAATTTACCACCGTTGAATTTTCTGTCCAATATTATCGTTAATAATTATTTTAATATTATTTTTTCAATTTTTTTATTTTTTTATTTTTCCTTTTTTTTTCTTTTTATTTTTCCTTCACTGTTAAATTTGCTCGCCCCTGGCGAAGTTTGTCCTTGTCGTGGCTTGACCTTGCTGGGCGAGGTCAAGCCTTGCCAGTGGCCGGCGGGGCCGAGCCCTCGTTAGGAGTGGGCGAGGCCGACCTCGCCCAACGTCAGTGAGGTCAAGCCTTGCCCGCCTCTAGCAAGGTTCGTCCTCGCCCGCTCCTGACAAGGTTTGTCTTTGCCGTAGCTAGCAAAGCTTGGTCCCGCCGGCTAATGGCGAGGTCGAGCATCGTCACGGTCGATGAGGACGAGACCAGCGGAACTAAGCCCTCGCCAGCGTTGGGTAAAGCCAAGCCTTGCTAGCCATGGCAAGGACGAATCTCACCAGGGGCGGGTGAGGTTGACCTCGCCCAACGACGGCGAGGTCGAGCCTCGCCGACCAGAGGTTGAAAGTGAAGGGGAAAAAAAAAGAAAAGAAAAGAAAAAATCAAAAAATTTGAAAAAAAAAATATTTATCAACAGTAATATTGTACGAAAAAGTTAACAGTGGTAGATTTGGGACAAAAGTAAAAGTTTTGGATTTTCTGTGAGACAAAAAAAAGTTTATGACATAATTGGGACAAAAGCTAAAGTTTGGGATTTTTTTGGATATTAAGTAATAAGTTTGGGGTTTTTTATGGGACAAAAAAAAGTTTAGGATATAATTGGGATAAAGATTAAAGTTTGGGGTTTTTTTAGATATTAGGCCATATTATTCAAAGAGGGTGTGAGATTATGTAAATAAATTTGAGCATGATAAGATATGAGCACGGTATGCTTGAAATCCAGCATGATTTCGACAGTTTTGCCGCTTAGGATATCAAAACAGACGAGAATAACTCGATAGCCTTATTTAAAATATAAAAAAACATACTTTTTATATAGCTATCTATTTTCCCACGGCATTTGATTCTACGAGACGGTTTTCGACTACATTATTTGATTAAGTTTGTTGGTCGAACATGGGTCACGTGGCAAGGCAAATACATAGACAAAGTGACGTGTTATATGACTAGTACAAAAGCAAACATTCCTTTACCCCTGATTTTAACTAAATATAAGCAGATGTATACAGTTATCTATTGGGTTGTGTAGATTGCCATTAGCAACTACCGTTAACCTTCCGTTTAATTCCTATATTTAACAAATAATTTAAAAACAAAACTCCGCAAGAACATAATTGGAAATTTAGGATACCTTTGTTTTTCTAAAAAATATACCATTGAGTTTTTTAAATAGAGGAGAGCACAAGGCTTGCATTCAAGAAGCTACAAATTACTCTGTTGGTGAAAAGCATCTTGATCAATCAAGACATAGGCAAATTGCAGTCGGACTTCTATTTGCTGAAGGCCAATTGCAGTCGGACTTCTATTTGCTGAAGGCCCACACGGAAGACTCGTGCTACACAGCATTGATTTTCTGCCAGACAATGATGATAATGTTCAAGATATCTTTTGGCCTGAATTTTGTTCTTAGCAGCATTTCTACTAAACTGCAGAAAGGTGAACTTTTTAGAGAACAAGTTGAGATTCCATCTCAAGTTAGAGCCCGTTTGGTGGACACCCGACTCAAATTGATGTGCGGAATGGCCCGGATTGCATATATGCAGATTTGGGAAAATAAAGACTATCTGTTGAGACTCTGTCGTTCTTTGCCTTGCCTGTGCACATTGCAGTACAGAAAGGCTTCTGATTGCTATTTACTCTTCGGAATTTGTGTGTCGTGCATTATGATGAATAATATCCTATTTTTAAGGTCAAATTCGTGAAAGAACAACTTCTCCTTCAGCAATCATGTATAAACTGGTCTGGCGGATCATGTGTAACAACAGATAATTTCACTTGAAGACTTCAACGGATGAGAAAGTTGATGATATGTTCCTCTCAAGTTCGACGAAGCCATCAGAGCCCACACTGCCTTCCTTCAGAAAGTGCAAGTACCACCGAGCTGAGAGCTTCGGGTATCTTCTCAGCTCAGGAACATCCAAGTCCATGTAGTATAGGCTGAAGCCTGCCTCGTAGCCATCCAACAGCTCGAGGACATCTAGTAAAGACCACGTGAAGTAGCCTCTCGCGTTCAATCCGTTCCTTCACGCACAAGAAATCTCATCACACTACTACATAAATTAAGAAGCACCTCTGCTAGTATTAGATAGGATGCTTTCATTTCAGGTCTACTGATAGCAGATACCTCACAGAATCAAGCAAAGCACCAATATATCTGTGCAAAGATTTCACCCTCGGCCAGTCTTCTAGCGTAGCATTCCTCTGTATCCATTGACCTGAGAAGAGGTAATGACTATTTTAAATGAGCTCATTCACATGAACCATGTCCACAGTAGAAAATTGGAGAGAGAGAGAGAGAGACCATTTTCATGGATGAAAATTGGAGGATTCCCATAAGTTTGCTTGAAGTAGTCCAGAACACCTTGCAGACCCCATGGAGTAACAGGAAACTGAAACCGCTTCGCAAATCACTCTCTCTTCAATAAAGCGAACAAGTTGATACAGACCCACAAATAAGCTCTTACCTCGACCAAAGGTAACAATTTATTGTCCTGCACAACTGCCACATAAGACGAGGTGAGGTACAAGATTTTGAACCAGATGATTAGTTTAATCAGCATCCCCGAGCATTCTTGAGACACTGGTTAGACATTTAGTTTGACTGAGGTTTAGCTTAGCATTTGTGCTAGGGAGGTCTCAAAGAATTAAGATCCGGACAGCAAGTGGAAACATGGGCTGACATCAGATGTGTTACAAAGAACACATACATTTCAATTCGACAGCTGTATCTGCACTGTAGTCCCTTGGCTCCATCTTTAGGATTTCGGGATTGTCCTTGACATGCAGTACATTGTAAAAATTGATTCCGAAGAAGTCAGTTGGACCCTTGATTCTTTCAGATTCGGATGCCAGGAAGGAAGGGAGTCTCGATCCCGCATTCTTCTTCATCACATCGAAAAGTCCCCATATACCAGGGGACCTGCGAACCTGCAATGGTGAGAAATAATGAACCATTAAAGCTGATCGAGAATTAGATGATGAACTAGAGGTTCCTATCTAAAAGCTAGATAAGAAAAAGTACAAATATATGGATCATAGCAACGCAACACAGAGGTCAAAGATTAGCTGAAGCTAGTCAATGGTAAAAGGATGGTTATGGAGAGATGGACCTCACTCGGATTTGCAACTCACCATCCCACATAAAATTCATTGGCCCTTTGAGTCGCGATGACGTCTTCAGTTTTGTTTGTGAAAGGAATGAACCAGTAAGAGAAAAGGTTGAAACCTATGAATCCCGTCTGTTTGTACTGCAACTCAAAATAAATAAATATATATATATATATCTATCTTAAGAGCCGCAGGTAATTCATTTGTTAATTGTCTAGTCCATGAAGATCTGTCCAAATTAAGAAGAGACAGACATTAGCTGTTCCAAAACAAAGATGCTATGCAGAAGAGTATAGGAGACTTAGAGAAAGCTTAAGAAGGCAAGGGCAAAGAGCTTGTTGCTGCAACACAATCCTTTAGGCATCAGAAGCCTTGAGGAGGGTCTTTAAAATTTTTAGCTTCCTTTAGTCGAGATCATTCCATTTATAAGTTGACAAAATGTTGATATATGAATAACTAGAAGCTTACCTGGTAATTCTTCTTGTACGGTCTAGCAGCCGATGCATGTGCTAACAGGATATTATGGGCCGCCATGCAAGGCTCAGTGGAAGTGTTGCCTTTGGAGCAGTTAAAATAATATCCAAATGGAAACGAACAATGCATCGGCGGCAAAAACCCGGTGTCGTAACCTGCCAGCATAAAAACATTGGCCTCATTGAAAGTCGTCCAGTATTTGATTCTGTATCTTCAAGAGCCTGCGGCAGATCTGCATGGTGTAGTGTCACATGGGGTTCAATTCCTGTTGATTACAAACTTTCACGATAACCATCACATTATGTTCTTTCTATCACACTTTAGAGATATCTGCCTCTTATATTAAAAGAAAAATGCTTTAAAAATGGGAAATGAACAGCAGTTTAATCTGTAATGAGCAGTGGTGATAACCGTGGCTGGTTAATTCGTTGATGAGGTTGTTGTAGTACTGCAAGCCCTTCGGATTGATAGATCCTCTTCCATCTATGAGTAGAACAAGAATTACAATGGATATAACATCCAAAAAAGCTCGTTCTTCTTCAGAATATAAGTGCGACATGATTGATCATGCTTGGAATGAGCCTCGACCATGAGATAGAGAATCTGTACGTGTTTAAGCCTGTCTACACCATGAGTTGGACATCTTCCTGCATTGCATTTATCGGATATAACTCAAGATAATCACGTAACAATCATCAAATAATGTCCTCATTGGATAGTTGGTTACTCATGACCATCTAGTTGACGTCAGAAATGAATAGAAAACACGGATTATTTCATTAATATGATTATTAGACACTTAGACCCATAGCTGAGGCCTCATGAGCAGAGACCATTAGCCGAGGGTAGTCCTGACTGCCTTATATTTGTGATACTGATCACATGCAACATCGCCGTTGGCTCCACCCATTATTCCTAAAGTATTGAGGGGCAATCGAACATTCAAGTTGGGTGATGAAAATAAAGATGCAGCATATGTTAGGAACTTGTAAGATCAGTTGTTTCCCTTGTTTACAAGCTTTCAGCAACGGAACTTGTACCTTTTCAGGACAGATAACGATTTCTTTACGTTTTCCTCATCTTTGTATGAGCAAATACGTTAAGTATGCCATCAATTTCGGTTTCCTCACTGCCCTCCTTTATCAGAAAAATACAAATTCAATCAAAGGCCAGGTTCAAAGAAAAGATATGCTCAGATTTCTAAGCTCCAAATCACTCTCGGCATGGTCCTTTCTCACGGCTTACCGTTGGATTGAAACGATCAGATGTGAATCAAGTATATCATGTGAAGAACACTCTCTTATAAGTAAGTGCAGAAAATCACACAGATAAACATGGGAAAGAACCTTGCTTCTGCCCGTTGAAGATTCGAAATGCTTGAAGAATTCCAAAAAATTTCTCCAAAAACATGATCATGCTTATCAGGGAGGAGATAGGGATTACTTACCTGAATGGGCAAAGGTGTCAAATATACTTGGAGTCCTCCCATCTTGGTTTGCTGCAAGCCTGCACCTTCAACCTTGAAAAAGGAAAAGAGAGAATAATATTAAATTATAATGTAAACAAGTACCAAAATCTACATAAACAAAGGAATGACACAGATCGAATCGGGGATCAAGATTAATGACCCAACTGCTTATTGAGAGAGAGAGAGAGAGTGAGTGATTGAAGACCCACTTGATAAGCTGAAGTGCCTGCACCAAACACAAAGCCAGGAGCGAAGTCACGTCTGCTGAATTTGTCTGCAGCAGAAACTGCAACCACCAAACTCACCACCAAAAGCTTCAAGAAACACACTTTCTTCAACATTTCCTTCCACTAAATGATCGCGTGTTGTCCTCTCACGTAAACAGAGCAACTTCCCTATCTGGGTCTCTCTCAAATAGCACACAGGCCTATGTTGCCACACTTATATTTGCTACGTTTATCATCTCAAGGTTTCATGTTTTCTCTTTGGTGAAGAAAAAACAGAAGGCTGAAAGCAGAGAGAGGGATATGGCATTGAACGCTAGAAAATAGTTCGCTAGCCCCCGCTGTGTCGGAGGTTTAATGTTTTCTTGTCAAAAAGCAGGGCCACAATTTATTGGAACCTTTTGGCCAAAGATGGAGTACTTTGAATTTTGTGTATGACTCTTATTGGTTCCATGCGAATAATGTAAATCCTTTGTCCTGTCCACCATGTATGTCAGTGGATAGCATCACAGCCAACCATACAGGAAGTTCGTTGGTATTTATTGCAACACACAAATCTGCGCATAAATTTCCAATTCATGTGAAATTCCAAAGCTTCACTAAGTGCTTGTCCGCAATAAATAGCTAGCAGTATATCACTTGGACATTTCATTCTCATTTAATAAGCGCTTTAATGTTGCAGTAACCATATCTCTCTAATGGGAAGTCCAGTCATGGAACTAAGCTCCCAAAACAATTTGTGAATCCAATGCAAGAAATAGGTATTTCCTAATCAAGCAAAGATATCAGCAGATTTAATTTGCAAGGAAAACGAGAAGGACACCTTCACAGTTCAAAGAATTTCAGGGGAGCAGAACATGTCAGCAGCGAGACCATAATTTTCTCAAAAGCTTATTAAGAACAGCATCGGTTTAACTTGAATGTTCTGTGATGAAACTTGAAGAACTGAACATTTTATATAATCTGCTTTTTGATTTTGAAACAAAAGGGACAAAATGGAACAATCTGAACAAGACTTGAGAGATCCATATTTTGGTACGGTACTTGGACCACAAAATATGGTGGGTCAAGTCATAAACCACCATTGTAACTAACTTTTGAAGTTGCTTTTCAACTTTTATCTGCTGAATGGCATGAGAAAGTTTGTAGCTTTTCACCCCTTTGGTGATGAAACAGCCTTTGCATACTGACATAGCAGATTAAGAATTCATTTATACATAGGAATCATATACTAGAGTAAGATCATCTTAAATTCCTAAAGTGTCTGTGTTCGATGCTTTGTAGTCCTGTGACCATCTATCTCGTTATGCCGTGTGCCTCGGTGGCTGCTTCGTTGTCTGGAGTTGCTCTAACTCGGATAGGACTTCAGTCATGGGTGGTCTATTCTTGGGATCTGTATGGAGGCATTTCTGTGCGAGAGCAGCCGTGCCTTGAGCCTCCTTCTTGAAGTATTGACCTCCCAACCTCATGTCCATGATTCTCAACACTCGCCTTGTGTCATTTAGAAACGGCTTCGCCCACTCCACGAGGGTCTCGTCCACAAACCCACCTCTCTCATCATCCATCACCCGCCTTCCTGTGAGCAATTCTAGCAAGACAACGCCGAAGCTGTAAACATCACTCTTTGGGGTCAAGTGACCTGTAATTTACAATCAGTTAGCTGAGGTTACAGCTCACAGTTTTTGAGGCATCTGCTTTTCATCTTGACAAAACAGTGGAAAGTCACATGCACGAGGTTACATAAGAGAATCGAGCAATTTTGGTCTGCAGAATGAAGAATTTGAGTAATCATGGTCCGAGGAGTAAAGATGCCTCTCCAGAAATTGAAGTATATAATGGTCGACAGATTGTTTTGCCTCAGTTTCTTATTTCACTTGGAGGCGACAAAGGAACCTTGAAATCTATGTGTTCTCTATAAAAAATTATTAAGACAATTGACAAAACCTATCGGTCCCTGCTGATATCCATCCCTTGTTGTTTGTAGGAAGGCCATAGAATGGTCATATGCAACTGAGATAGATTGGCCTTTGGCATCAGCTGGATCTCTCAAAATGAATGAACTGATGTATAAGCATACAGAATAGCGGGGATTTGAAGCGTATGAAACAAGAGAAATGGATGAAGAAAGTCAGCTACTAAAATAACAAATTTGAAGGGTGCGGTCGGTTGCTCAATTACGCTTTCAATGATAAGATCACAAATCATTTATGTCATGGAAAACGATTTTGACCTGTCGCAACATATTCAGGTGCCGCGTAACCCCGAGTTCCCACCACTCGGGTAGAAACATGGGTTTCATCTCCACTAGGGCCATCCCTTGCCAAGCCAAAATCTGAAAGTTTTGCATTGAAATCCTGCATACACGGAGCTACTCAAGAACTGCATGAAATATCAAATCCATATCACAGATCTACAGTAGAGTAAATCAAAATTTTCACTGATGAACCATACCGAGTCAAGCAGAATGTTTGACGCCTTCAAGTCACGGAAAATTACATTTGCATCTAAACTATGTAAGAAGGACAGTCCACGGGCAACACCAATTGCAATATTCATCCGCGTAGGCCAAGCCACAGGTTGAACACCTTCTGCACTAAAACACAAGGCAATCATGTGAGAAATACTGCTTCAAGCATAGGAAACGTTACCATGGGAACTGAACTTTGCAAAAGTAGGCTTTTCTTTTAAACCAATAGATAATGTCACCAATTGGTGGAATCACAGCTATAAACCCTCCTCTATTGCCCTTTTTGCCGTGTTTTCCCAATGCATCTCTCTCTCTCTCTCTCTCTCTCTGGAGTTTCGAAGACACAGGCATAAAACATTTGGTAAATAGTATCGGCATACTTGATCACACTAATGAGATAATTATCCAGATTGGTTGGAAGACTAATAGGACTATTTTGCAGTATTACCTCCCAACTCACCTTATTAAGTCCCCCAAGCCCCCTCTCAGGAGACAACAAACAATTATACGAACTATAACTGTCATGCACGAGTTCATAACTGAACAGCAGGTCACAGATTTTTTTCCCTTTCTTAAAAATATATATATAATTACAAGCTTCTTTCTTTCTCACTAACAAAATGTATGCACAACAAATTCATCAATATATTCTAGCTCTTGTGGCTGCTGACTCCCATGGGTTTGCAAGCGCAAAGAGAGTAGGTGCCAATTCTCATGACTTGACCATAAGGATCATCCTATCTGCGAGAACTAATGGTAGTGACATTTTTATGGATTTTGCCTTCCACATTAATGAAATAGTTAGAATCTTTGATCATGAAAAACAGTGCAAAATACAAACCAGCAGACGGTAATCGCTAGCTAATGGAAAAGAACTTACTTCTGAACAAATGGTTCTCCAAACTCCCCTTTGGCATGAATTCATAAACAAGAAGTCTATTGTCTGACTCTGAGCAATAGCCAATGAGTTTTACGAGATTTTCATGGTGAAGCTGACCTAAGTAGTTGATCTCAGCCTGCCAAGTTGGATGTCAAATTTACTAAATAGCATAATAAAACACGAAACCAACAAAAAGAACTTGTAAAACAAAATTTGAAAGAAATGAAAATACATACAAGCCACTCCTTATGGCCTTGGAAGCTCTCTGGCTTGAGTTTCTTGATGGCCACCACAATCCCGCTTCCTGGCTTAGTGGGGACTAATGTGCTCTCATCGATCCATCCCTTGAAGACAAACCCGAAACCTCCCTCCCCAATTAGACTCTCTGAGCGGAAGTTCTTGGTGGCATTCTTTAAATCGCTGAAGCTGAAAGACTTCAGATTGATAGGGGCAGATGTAACGACTTCTGATGTAACAGGAGATTTTTCTGGATTTGCAGAAGTCGGTCCCTTGAGATGAGGGGCTGAGGCTGAATCCAATTTACTATTGCTACGAGAATTCGCACGTTCTGGATGAGAGGTGGTACAAAGCGAGCTATGGTAAATGTTCACAGTATCAGCGAAGATAAAGTGAATGCTAAAAAGGAAGGGTTAGCAGAAAAAACAGGACATGAAAATGATTTACTGACAGATACAGAGAAAATGTACATTGTATGCACATATTTGGGACTTTCCAATTGAAACCTTGCTACTCTGTTAAGCTAATCAAGTTCTGGAAGGAAATCAAGAGAACATCATAAATAATAAAGCTCAACTTCAGAGAACCACAAATACACAAAAGATGAAGCAGGGAAGGTAAGAATAGAGGAAGAAGCATGATCAACGAACAGAACAGCCTAGTTTCTTGCTAAAAATCAACAGAAAACATTTTCCATTCAATTGTTGATCCAAGCGACACAGCCCAACGAGAAAGGAAGCACATCATGATTGAATACATTTCCAGAGAAAGAATCAGAGAAGGAGGCCGAGGAGGAGGCTGACCTGAGAACTTGTTGGATGATGCATGAGCACACTTTGCAGGTTTCCTCCAGCAATTTCCCATATGCAGTACTGGAGGCTGTTTTCTTGGCAGATGCCTCGAGACCCACTTCAAACAAATGTCAAACAAAAATTTAAGACGGATTCATTGTAGACTTCAAGAAGGCTGCTAAATGTGCCCATTTGAGGGAAGGTCAATGTGAATTTGGAGGAGCATAGGTAGCAGCTAGTCAAGATGGAATTTTCCCATGAATTAGAATAGTCTTTTTCCTTGCTGTAAATACTGCAAAATTGGTTCTTGTATCGGTCGCACTTTTGATTTTAGTATGTTGGCACTGGGCAGGAGATAAGACTTGCCCAATTATCTCTCACCCAACGACGACCAAGAGGCTGACCAACCCTCCCTCCCTCCCTCTCTCTCTCTCTCTCTCTCTCTCTCTCTCTCTCTCTCTCTCTCTCTCTCTATGTGTGTGAACATAGAAACTATTATATGATCATGGCAACCTTATTCGTAGGGAAGAGGAAATTTCAAAGCTCGTGCGTTTGGATCAAGACGGGCAATGTATCAGACAGGAACGAGTCAATTGGTGGTCTCTGACACGGAAAGTTCATTTTGACTTTCACTTGCATGGCTTGATTAGTAATATATTTGCTCTTAAAATGATCGTGAAAGACGCAAAATAGAAACATCAGCCCTTCTGCATGCGTTCGATGCTGTGTAAAGTCCACGCCCGCCGTGGCTTCGAGCTGCACAATCCTACATTGCAGTGTCCCAACTTGAAAGATTTAAAACACTAACTGGCTCCGACATGAGACCTCTGTAACACCGTGACATGCCGAATTGCTAAGATCGGCTATCTCGGTGGCATTCAATGCCTAAGGGCTAAGACCATCGATGTCCTTTCCACGATATCGGACATCGTTAGAACTTTTCATTAAAGTATGTCCGACCTTGGTCAAAAGAGAATTGGAAGTACTCCTCACCAAAAAGCTGTAAAGCTTTCACCCACTGGAGATCTAGAAAGAAAGCATAGTTTGGACCACATCCATCATTACGTTTTGGTACTCTCCTTTTCTTTCTAGTTTTGCATGATTTTCTCTAGTTGATCAAAAGAGACGCAAGTTACGCCTCGGAGGGTTGGGCTATGATGCTGTGCTTCCCTCAATCACCAAATGAAATTTCTGAGTCACTTCATTCGATGTGATAAGCCTAACTTCAACAGCGAATTCTAGAATGACCATTGCGAGTTTTGACACAGAATTCTACTATACGAGACTCTCTTTTACCCAAAAATTTCAAGAACAAGCAACTCTTTTTATCTCGAACATTTCCAAAAGAATTCACTCACAAAAATGAAGTCCCTTCCACGGGGTATAAACATAATACAAGATTTTCCCTTGGCCTCAGGTGAGGAAGACAAGAACAAATAATATAATGAACAGAAGTAACAAGAACAGTATCATCATAAATTGCCCCTTCGCACCAGCCTTCTTCATGACCATGGCCACTTTCTTCTGCAAAAGGTCATAATGTGGGGTTAAAACAAGTGAATAGTCATAATTCCCAGTGTGGTAATTCCCGCATATATTATACAAAAATTACTTTCTGTTAAAAAAACTCCACCTTGAACCCAGCTTGCAGAGACAATCTTACCTGGACAAAATCAAGCCGATTCGACGTACTCTCCATTTCTGTGCCCAAGTCATCAATAATCCGGTCCTGAAGAACCATAGACTGGACATCTTAGTATAATACCGATCAAAGGGACCAAAACTCGCCAACATTTGGACAGGAAAAGGCAACTACTAAAAGCTGTGAAAATGAGACACAATATTGCTTGTAATTGTAAAAACACATGAAACAATCATCGGAGGCAATTCTTGTGAAGGACAAGAATGATGGACCTGGGCAAGAAGCTCATCGTGTATGGTAAGCCCAATTCCTCCTATTCGCTCAACACTTGCACTCAATTCATCCAATTCCTCATCCTGCCGCCTACAAGAGCAAGAAAAGAAACAAAAGTAAAAGTCAGCTTTCTGACATTGTCAACGCTATTGTGACCGAGTCTGGCTGAGGAAGAGTTACGAGGTCTAAAACAAAAAAAAAATGCTGATTCAGTACCATAAAGAAGCGGCAATCAGAGAGAGCCTTGACCAATTTGAAAGATCATATGATGTGGTTGAAATAACTGAATTTTGGGTGTCTTATATTTGGAGGTCTAGGCTTGATATTACTTACCAATCCAATTAGGTTCTATAGGAACTAGACGATCCTATTTGGTCAAGTACCTAGCGACAAACTCCTATGTTCCTTTCAATACAATATTTCTGAACAAGTTCCTGGAAACCATGTATTTGAGGGTATGATTAGTAATTTAACAGCAAAAGCTATAAAAAAATCCAATATAGAATATTATTGCAGTGCCACCAAATACGATTGATTAGCAAATTTGTCAGGAATAACAAACACTAAACAAAAGATAACTACATGAGGAGAATGTATCACACCAAGACAAGCCTCCAGATCATAGAGACATGTCCCCATACACGCAACCAATTACAAAGCACAAAATGCTAAGCATTTCATTATCTCACACCAATATTTTGTACTCCATGATCGGTTGGATGACTGGAAATGTTATTTCCAAGCTGTGAAAATATCGACAGTGACCACCACAGGTATCATCTTGTCTTCCCCTAACAGTGTTCTTCTATAAGAATCATTCAATCTACCCAGTTTGCAAGCCGGTCCACCATTATGACCAACTAACATCCCTCTGTTTTTTTCTTTTCTTTTTTGCCTGTAGTTAGATGGAGTCACTAAAAGTTACCTGCATCAAAAACTTCTAGAACAGATATGATTCATGATGGCATAATTGCCAAATGCATGTCAACTGTAGGGTGAGAATTAGAAGAATCCAATGGAAAAGTTTGTGCAGATTATTGTTGCCCCACATGACATGAAGTGTCTCTATTAGTTCGCAGAAATGACTGCAGTAAAGATTCCAGTAATGTGAAAAATGCAAGGTTTTGGCTGGTTATCTTGATTAATATACCTATCTGATGCAAAGGGGTTTGCTACTTGTTCAATAAACCAACTGACAAACCAATAAATATCAGAAGCAGATCTCTTGCTGACCCAATAAAGTAGAGCATGAGAGGACGAAAAAAACAAGAACATACTTAATGAGAAGCATCTGCCTGTCAGATTCCAATGCTATAAAATCATCATTATCTCGAGAAACATATTGATCAGATCTATTTGGCTGGTTAGAATCTGGAAGCCTCAATAGCTCTCGGCGCATCCCATTAGCACTGGCAATGCTCACGTTGATCTCTTTTCCCACTATCACAGCCTTTTTCACAGCTCCAACCTGTAAGGAAGTTTAGCATTTAGGGAGTGCGGTAGAAGCTGAAACACCAATGCAAAAAAGATTATCTCCAGATACTTTTTTGGTTGACAACAACAGTTTTTCATAATGCAATTTTCACTGAAGTCCTCGTGTTATAAAGACAGTATGCTCTTCAGACCATTTTCAAAAGACACTGGGAACCAATTGAACATATCTACATCCTGTCAGAGTATTGCTGCGTGCGGCTTTATAAAATATACCTGAGCTCGAGCAGTGGAGGTCCATCTCCTTCGTTTATCCAGCTCAAAATCATTAATTCCATACAGAGAAGGATCTCTTGCTGCAACAGCAATTGTTTTGTCCAACTCATCCACCTACATTTAGAGACAATAATCCTGTACTTTTAGAAAAAAAAAATATAAGTAGTCGAAGGAAAAGAAGCAGATGTACTCTTAGCCGTTCACAAGGCAGGAAAAAAATGGAAAATATGCACCCAAAACAGAAAGGTACAACCAATTTGCTTTATTGCAAGACCTTTTTTTTTTTTTGGTAAAGAATTATTGCAAGACCTTTTTTATGACACTTAATGTCAATAATAGCAGAGAAGATCTCTCACAACTGAGCGAGTACAGCAAAAGAAGAACAACAAGCATATGTACCTGCCACTCAATGCTCTCACAATTAGCCAGCAGCTCCTTGGTAAGATGTGCACGCTCCCCATTATCCGAAGGTACACGTTCCCAGTGGTGAAAAGCAGATTGCAACTTATCAATCTATCCGAACAGAAGATCTAGTCATCACTTGAGAGGGATATCCAAAGTCTCTATCACTACTATGCTATGTGAAAAAGACTTCAACACATTGCTCTATATAAATCTGCAAAGAAGTCAACTAAGTCTCCTTGTGTTATGTGTGTAAGGCTCTTTGGATTTAAGTGACGTAAGAAAGCAAGGCACTACAAGAATGTTACGGTATTTTAAGTTTGAACTAGCTGAACATTCATCGACTAAGGGTGAATAAGAGATCCATTAGAAGATATCTAAAAGTATTGCACATGGATAAGAAACAAACTTACAGTTTCTTGAACCTCCTCTTTCACGATGTAAAATGGATCCTGAGCTGAAGACATCTTGTAGAAAACTGGCGAGTCTTTATCCTGAGAACGAACAAAGCAAAACCTTATTACCATCGGAAGGGCATGGTCATCAATTGGAACATGCATGTCCATACTCATAATTCACGCACCATGTCATGCCGGTTTGCTTGCAAAACATATACAAGTGCCGCCTAGATTGGACAATGGACATCACCTAAACGTTTTGATTTCTAACACTATTCCTGCCAATATCCATAACTACACCAAATCTACCCTTCATCAACTATCCTCGACGCAATAAGCCACCGCAGCAGCCAACATGCTGAGTTATAAACAACTTCTTCGCGAGATTTGACTCAATCCCCTCACAAACTCGATCTCCACTATCGGGATAAGAAAGAGATCTAGCAAAACACGGCAAAGAGAACTTCAACTTCGCCAGAGCAAACACTTGTTCCGCGTCTAGATCAAGATCCATCGCATCGATTCCACACCATCCGACACACAATTTCGACAATCACGCCATGAAATCGCCAACACAGCACCCGCGCTATCCTCTTACGAATCAAATCGCGAGCAATAACTAATTCCACTCCACCGATCCGTCGTCCGTGCATAATTTCACGAACCACACTCTCCGGACTTCCGCGCCTAGCGACTAGACATCCTGGCAAACTTCGCATCAGGAAAACCGAAAGGTCGCACGAGTGCCGAACAGCTATCCGTACCTGAACGCAGGCTATCCGGTGTTCCCGGCCGTCGGCGAAGATCCGGCCGCCGGAGGAGTTCTTGTTCGGGGCCGAGGACGCAGCGTGCGACGAGAGTCGCTTCCTTCGTCGCCGCCGAAGAGGAGACGACTCGATTCGCGGAGGAATTCAAGCTCGAGCGCTGCGATCGATCGAATCAGCCATGCAGGAAATTGGGCCTTCCGGAGAAGGGGTGTTTTGTTTCGAACGAAAGAACTCATTGCGGAAAAAAACCGAAAATTTTCTTTTTCTTTGCCAAAAAAGAGTTTGCGTTTATTTTCCGAAAAATGAATAATTTAAAATATTTATTTATTTTTTAAAATAATAATTTATATCATTTAAAAATATGAATGAAAAAGCATTTCATAAATTATTATTGATAAAAAAAATTCACTAATTAATTATTTTAAATGATACAAATGATATTTTTCAGAAAATATTTTTTAAATTATTAATTTTCTACAAAATGAACGGACACAATATTGTTAAAGGATAATCTTGATTAGGAGTTCTTCAGGAAAATGAAAAATCGATGAATTGACGTCAACCAACCCAATCACACTGAAATACTTAATTTCTTTTCACTTTTTTCACATCGAACCAAGCTAAAAAGTCGATAATAATAGGTCCATAAATAATTCATGTTGATCTATATAAAGTGACTTTTACTTTTAATTCTATACAATTAATTTTTTACTTTTTCAATTTTTATGGTACTTATGCTTTGACTTTTATTTAATAAAAATGCTTGAAAATTTTTTAAACATATGACTATTTGTATGTAATTTTGCACATAGCCTCTTTTATAATTCTTCAAAAGTTAGATAATATTTCAAACTTCGACAAAAGAATTAATATTGGCCATTACTGCCACTTGCCATTGCTACCACGTCACCACCCTGTGCCCAAGTAGCCAACATCTGTTGCTTGCCACTCAATTAGACACCGACAAGGGCCATCATCGCCGTCTCATTGGCCTTATATTTATGAATATGTTCATCGACAAAAATTCCTTTTTCTTACATGCTTTAAATTCGGAATCAAATTCAAAGCCACATGGTAAGAACTACTCTCGGCCACTCCATGGAATTTTCTATCAATTTCCAAACGCTTAAAGTATTTCGATTGCTTTTGAAGGAATGGAAAATACATGAGGATGCGTTTGGGAATGGCTTTGCCAAGTCACTTTCGACATCAAAAACCCATTGGGCTAAAATTTGGAGAAAACCCATTAAGAGAAAGTTAGCTTTGTGAAAGCTAAAAGCCCAAGGTAGCCCTCTCGGCATGCAACACTCCCGAATAAGTAAAAAAATATTTATTTCAAAACTACCCTCATCTATTTTTGATTTTTCAATTTTGCCCTCGTTTGTCATTGCTCATCGTCTTCTCCACTAAGTTTAACAGCATGGTTGTGAGGGGACAGTGATAGGCTGGAGAGAGGCCAGCATGATCGCACAACCCAGCGGCTGTTGCCTGGGGTCGCACAACCGTCGCAACAGGCCACGCAACCTAAGCGATGGCCACCTGAGGTCGCGTGACCTAAACAGCCCTCACCGGGAACTCGCATGACCTCGAAGAGGCACCGCGTGATTCAAGCGAGGGTTGGTTAAGGTCATGCTACCCAAATGATTCTCGAGGACCGCCGGCACCAGATCTGGGTCATTGGCGGCCGCCTACCCTTCGTCAGCTTCGGTGAAAGGTTTGAACTTTTCTTTAATAAAAAATATAAAAAGTGCCTTGCAAAAATAATTTTTCCAAACATTATTTTCCCCAAAATTGCTTTGCAATAGACTTTTAAGTTACAACTTACCAAACATAATTTACATTTTGGAAAACTCCTACCGTCCTTTACATTTTTTCAAGGACTTTCTCTCAAAGTGTTCCCAAACATAGGTTAAGTAGCCCTTGAACCATTGTGGCCCAATCCACCATCAATACATGACTCGCTGACCTTTTTGCTGTAATTGGGCCTTTTCCGAAGGTGACACTAGATTCAACTTTAGTACACTTTTCAATTGAATTTTTTTGGCGTTCATATAAGGTGCATGTTCTTTTTGTTTTTGTGTGTGTTAGAGGTGCAAAGGAGCGATTAGCTCATGACCCCTTTGTACTTTATCATAAAGGTTTGACGCTTGTTATGAAATGTTCGGTTTGAATCATGATTACTCGATCTATTCATAGGTATGCAAACCCGTCACTGTAGCCCCACCGGTATACCAGAAGCCAAGAAGTCTTGCCGCATGAGGCAATATACACTTAAGGCACAAGTCACCCGAATGTTTGCTCGTGGAAGAGGCTTGAACTTGCATGTCCCGTGCCCAACGAAGGAGCATTTTTTTTCCGTGAACCCAGATTTCACGGGCTTGGTGCATTCCAACTATCCGATCACCTGGACCTCACACAAAGGCTTGCACAATCTAATAATTCTTATGGATTGAAAGCATCAATCCGGTCCGCACAATAAAAGTTTGAGAGAATGACAATGTATATCGCACGGCAGCTATGCCCTCTCACAACGACTTGCGAGAAAACAAGCCAAACGAAAAAGAGAGATTTCGAAAGTCAAACTTTGATTGGGATGTATATCGAGCAGTCTGTGCCATTGATTAGTCGCATTACGATCAGTCGTGTAGTCAATCGTGAAATTCTTTCTCATGGCGAAGGGGACAAAAGAAAAGGCCCAAAAAACCTTTTTGAGAAAGGCCCCCGGGTTCATCTTTTCTTGGCAAAACCCCCCACTTTAGCGGTTCAACGCTTGCACCGTCCAATGATTATTCAATTGCAACAGCACCGACGGTTCTAACAAGTACAAATATCTCCGATAAAAGCACCCCAGTTTCCTAAACTTTTTCTAAATTGTTCAATTTGATCATCGAACTCTTTTTTAATGCAACTAGGTCCTTAAAGTAGATGCCTTCTTTATTCAATTTGATCTTTCCATTAAGACGTGGTCGTCACATCAGTACCGATTGGCAATTTAATGCTTGTGTAATTTACTCTATTGCCGATCAGATAAAAAATTAGAAAATTAAGGGTTTGTTTGCGTTTGAAGAAAATGAACAATTTGAAAAATATTTTTCTGTAAATAATTGGTTATAACGCTTGGAATAATTAGCCAACAAAAGAAATATTTATATTATCGATAATAATTTATGTCTAAATATTTTCATAAATGATGAAAATATTTTTCATCCATTTATTTTTATAAGCGATATAAATGATCCTTTTTTGAAGATTGTTTTTTTCAAAATGTGAATTTTCAAGGAACCTAAAAGAGAGAGAAAGAGGGAAGAAAGAGGAGGGTGCAAGCGGCGGCAACGACAATGGCACCATGGAACCGGAGGGCCATCAAGCCAGACCATCGCCGGCAATTACGAGTCTTTTACCTCCATATATTCGTAATAAAAATCACCACTATAAGATATTTTGAAATATTTCACATCGCAATCATTGTCCAATCATAACTTTAGATAAAGAAAAACTGAATAAAGAAATGGGAAAATGATACAAATAGTCTCTGAATTTTGACCCAATGTGTCAAGCTAGACCTTCGCTGGCAATTACGAGTCTTTTACCTCCATATATTCGTAATAAAATTCACCACTATAAGATATTTTGAAATATTTCACCTCGCAATCATTGTCCAATCATAACTCTAGAAAAAGAAAAACTGAATAAAGAAATGGGAAAATGATACAAACAGTCTTTGAACTTTGACTCAATGTGAAATTTGGTCCCTAAATGTTTAATTTGTTCAATGTAGTACCTGAACTTTAATCTTTCTTGATAAATATGTACTAAAAATTTAGAGATTATATTAAACAGATTAAAGGTTTAAAGATCAAATTAAATATTAGGCTAAAGTTCAGAGATTATATTAAACAAATTAAAAGTTCAGTGATCAAATTGCATATCGGGTCAAAGTTCGGAGACTGTTTGTTTCATTTTTCCTAAGGAAATCAAAGAACGAAGAGAAAAGAGCCAAAAAAAAATAGAAAGGAGGGAAGTAGAGGGGACAAAGATCGGCCAAACTTTACGCGAAAACGCGGAAACCCGCAAAGAGCCAACATAGGCGACGGTTCCATGCCTGTTTCGACGAATTTAGAAGGAGCAACGGCCCCTCTCTTGGGTCTATCCACGAACTTTCCATTTTCGAAAAAACTAAAATGGAATGGCCATTCGCAATTGGGTGGCGCAGAGGAATTGCCACGTCTCCCTCTTTCGCGCGATTCTCTGCAATTCAGACCACAATCGTTACCCGGTACCGTGAACAAATAAATGAAATGAGTTTTTTTCGGTCGAATGAGTACTCCCAAGTTGGTCGGATGAGAATAAATTGTTAGTGATGGAACTTTCGTTTCGAGCGGTGGGCGACAATCGCTGGTCCGATCCTTGTCTCCACGTGGATTTGGCGAATGTTTCTGGGGCCGCCCAGCTTGGCACGATTCTCTGCAATTCAGACTACAATCGTTGCCTGGTATCATGAACAAATAAATAAGGTAAGTTTTTTTTGGCCAACTAAGGGCGCGCATGAAATTTATTATGGAATAGAAATTCTGCTCCAGAATGAATTTCGGAACAGAAATACGTTTGTTAAAAAATTTTCGGAATATATTCTGGAGCGATTTTTGCATTCTGAAATAAAAATGCGTTTGTTAAAAATACTTGATTCAAAATGTATTCTTGATTCCAGAATACATTTTTTATTCCAGAATGAGGTTTTGGGCATAAAAAAAGAAGTTACTTTTTGTAGCTTCTCTCTTCTAGAATGGATTCTCCCTATTTTCTCTCTTTTTCTCACTATTTTTTTTAGAAAATGCATAAAAATTTAAAAATTCCAGAAAAATTCATAAAAAATTTTCATAAAATAAAAAAAGTTAGATTTTAGGAAAATAGGAAATTTGCTGAATTTTTTTCAAAAAATATAAAAAAATTAAAAATTTCAAAACTTTACAAAATGGCTTAGAATACCTTTGGGCACTCACTTTGAGTAAAATTGAATTTTTTTTTAAGATGCCCAAAAAAATCAAAAAATTAAAAATTTCAAAACTTCACAAAATGACTTAGAATATTTTTGGACACCCACTTTCAGTGAAATTTAATTTTTTTGATGTGCCAAAAAAATAAAAAAATCAAAAATTTCAAAACTTCACAAAATGGCTTAGAATACCTTTGGGCATCCACTATGAATGAAATTTAATTTTTTTAGGTGTCCAAAAATCAAAAATTTTAAAATTTCACAAAATGGCTTAGAATACCTTTGGGCACCCACTTTGAGTGAAATTTAATTTTTTTTAGGTGCCCAAAAAAATAAAAAAATTATAAATTTCAAAAATTCATAAAATGGTTTAGAATACCTTTAGGCACCCACTTTGAGTGAAATTTATTTATTTTTAGGTGTCCAAAAAAATAAAAATAGATTTCTGTTTTAAAAATTAATTTCTGAAGCAGAATTAGTCATGTTTTACCAAACAGATTTCCCATTTAGAAATCAATTTCTAGCAAAAATTTCATAAATCAATTTTTGGCAAGAATTTGATTTCTGGAGCAGAATGGTTACCATTTACACCATAAGTTAGTTGGACAAGAACGGATTGTTAGTGATGGAACTTTCGTTTCAAGCAGAGGACAACGATCGCTGGTTCGATCCCTGTCTCCACATGGAATTGGCGAAAGTTTCTGGGCCCGCCCCAGTTTGGCATGATTCCTAGCAATTCAGACCACAATCGTTGCCCGGTACCATGAACAAATAAATAAGGTAAGTTTTTTTTTACCAGCTGAGTTGGTTGGACGAGAATGGATTGTTAGTGATGGAACTCTCGTTTTAAGCGGTGGCAGTGATCACTAGTCTAGTCTCCGTTTCCATGTGGATCTGGCGAAAGTTTCTGGGGCAACGATTCTTTGCAATTCAGATCACATTCGTTGCCCAATACCATGAATAGATAAATAAGGTAAGTTTTTTTTTGCCAGCTAAGTTGGTTGGACGAGAATGGATTGTTAGTGATGGAACTTTCGTTTCAGGAGGTGGCGGTGATCGCCGGTCCGATCCCTATCTCCACGTGGATGTGGTGAAAGTTTATGGGCCGCCCCCATTTGGCACGATTCTCTACAATTCAGACCACAATCGTTGCGCGGTACCATGACCAAATAAATAAGGCAAGTTTTGTTTTGCCAGCTAAGTTGGTTGGACGAGAATGGATTGTTAGTGATGGAACTTTCATTTCAAGCGGTGGCAGCAATCACCGATCCGGTCCCCGTTTCCATGTGGATCTGGCGAAAGTTTCTAGGGCCACCCCAGTTTGGCAGAGCTGGGAAAGACGACGTGATGACCACAATCGTCTGGACTTGTTTTGTATGGATGGCTTGCCTTTGATGTGATCGGTGAGGCCTCTGATGATGCGTGAGATACCATTAAAAGAGCAAGTAATATAAAAGAGATCAACACGACATCTTTGGACCTAGTCATGTAAGAGGGAAATCTATAGTCATGTAGTTATAGAGGTCAAAATAACAACAAAAACATTATCCAATTGATCCTAAAATTATTGTACGGGTGTCAATCCAGTCATAAACTTTCTAATTTTGCTCATTTAATCCTAAACCTTTACTTGAAATTTCAATGTAGTATTTCCGGCAAATTTTCGTCGGAAATGATTGACGTGGCGGTCTATCCATGGTCAGTCATCTTACGTGGTACATCGATTTATGCCGAAAATCGGCTGGATGACTACTTTGGAATTTTATGTAAAGGTTTAGGACTAAATGAACATCCGTACAATATGTACAGTTAGACAATTTCCCCTAAATGATAACAAAGCTCTTGCAATCGAGATCATCGACGAGTCCATAGTTGTGCGAGATATATTTCTATGGATTTTTCAATAGTACGACATGTTCGATTCCTAATTTTCTTTCTACCAATGCAAACCAACCGTTCGGTTTACACACCAACCGTTCGGTTTTCTTTCGATGAATAATTTGGTGAAGCCGGCATGCCATCGGATGCTCTCGCAATAGCCCGACAAAAGGTCGCAACCAGCATTAAAATGGGCGGCGTTGGGCAGTTAGGAATAGGTGAAACGTTGACTGTGCGAGGGACTCTTTCATGGCCGCTCGATCCCATTCCCATTGTTCGTTCATTCAACGTCCCTTTCGCGACGAGCTCGTATCTTCGGAGGAGAAATTGCGGTTCGAATCCCACGTATTCACAAGTATATGCCTCCAAGGCCAGCCAAAATGATGAGCAGATGCCGATTTGACATCAACCACGGGCTAGGATTAATAGATTCTATTCGATATGATTTGCTACGTAAGCTCCACATGAAATGAGTAGACTTTTGCGGCGATAATTCATTATTAAAGTCCCCTCAATGATAGGAAAAGTGAAATGAGAGAAAGTTTTCATTGGCCTAATTTCCTTAAAAAATCTCCAATTTTATGTCCGGTTCCAAATATGTCTTGAACTTTTTTTATCTAAAAAAGCCGCTCAACTTTAGATTCGGTACAAATCTGCCTCAAACTTTTTTTTGGTTAAGAAAGAAATCACCAATTTTAACTGAAATTCCAAATCTGACACCGTTAGCCCTCTGTCTAAAGTTTGGCATTAGTCGTTCCTAATTTCCCTAATTTTCATATCGACGAACGGTTTCGTTTTTCAGGTAATTTTTCACGTCGCATTACTGATGCGGATTTATTGCCAATGGGGAAATGCCACATCGAACAACTATTTGCAATTTTTGGATGGAGGGCTAACGAAGGTAGATTTGGGATTACATTCAAAGTTTGCGATTTTTTTAAGACAACAAAAGTTTTAGAGCAAATTTGGGACAAAACCTAAAATTGAAGGATTTTTTTTGTAAAAAAAATCAGAGCAAAATTAGGACCAAATCTACGGTTGAAGGTCTTTTAGGAAATTATGCCTATTTTTATCAGCTAACATTTCTCGTCATGTTATCGGTGCATTTGTTTCGCAGAAAACGAATGATTTGAGAACTATTTTTTTTAAATAATCACTTTAAAAAAATGAACAAACAAAAAATATTTTCATCGTTCATGGAATTATTTAAACATAACTTATTATCAATGATGATAACAATATTCATCAATTAATTATTTTAAGCGACAAAAGCGATCATTTTTTGAAAAATATTTTTCAAATTATTAATTTTTCACGAAACAAATAGAGCTTATAAACACGTGAAATCGGGCAAACCCGTAACATCCGGTGCTTGCCAATTTGTGAGTAATCAATGGAATGTGGTTCGAATGGGAGCAATTAAGAATTCTATTACATTTTTCAAATCATTCATTTCCTGAAAAACGTACGAAGCCTACAAACACGTGAAATCCGGCAAACCCGTAACATCTCGTGATTGCCAATTTCAATGGAACGTGGTTCGCATGGGAGCAATTAAGAATTTTAATTCACTGACCTTCTGGAAAGGGACACAAGAAGAATAGTTGGTAGGAAACTTTGATCAGATCAAAATGGTGAAGCCTCATCGTGAGTCATGACTCCCAAAGCAAGCCAACTTTGGTCAGACTAATAATAGGTTTCATACCAAGCAATCAAACTTGAATGTCCACGCCATTCTTTTCACGCACACGTTTTTTGATGAATTGATTAATTTAAAATGGCCTTACGCCCCCCCCCCCCCCCCACGTGGTCCATGTGAAACAATAAATTTCAATTCGTCGAAAATAATTAGTAAATTCCAACAATAGACAACAATGAAGTGAAGTAACTTTTAAGGAATGTGGAACTGGGCTATTAGCAACTGTTGCATGTATAACACAGGTTTTCCATCCAACGATTTAGCAGGTACAGGTCGTGGCTAGTGATCGGGGCAACAAATTCTATTAATGTTTCTAGATGTATGACTGAGCCGAATTGAGGCTTGAGCAAAAACGGTGTTAAGTTTGAGCTCAACTAGACTCATGTGTTGATGTTCGAAATAGGATTCGAGCTCAATTGGGCATTAATCTCCCACTCTAATTCGACTTGAATAAAAAAATCGAGTGCAATTATAAAACGGTTTTCCATCCATTAATTCAAGTTTAAGAATTGTATTGAATATTTTCATACAGTTCATGGGCTATATCGAATATGTATCAAAAGTCCATATACTGCATTGAATAAATTAAAAGTTTAGGGATCAAATTAAATATTAAATTAGAATTCATTGACTTTATTAAACAATTTAAAAGTTCAAGAATTACATTACACATTCAAAATTACGTACAGCATCCCAAACCAATAGAAATTAACCTATGATCTGGTCACCTTATTCTTGCCAAGAAAAAGAGAGAGAGAGCCTTGCTCATGTGAAATAAACCCGCACGAAATCCCTAATGACAACATACAACGGTATGCGCCGGCCAAAATTCCCCAGATAGATAAAGAAATGATATATTTACCTTTCGTGAACATGAGAAGAGGGACTTATGGGTCCATAAACGTTAGCCCACGAAACCGTAGAAACACCCCTAGACCAGCTGAAATCTATCATGCCCCCGTTCACGGATGAATTAAAAACGGAATTGCGGAAATGGAAAGAAACAGCCTCGACAGCGACAAGCACAAGCGACAGCACCGACACATGGACCCCGATGTTTCTTCCTCGAAGTCTCTCTCTCCGTTCCACGTTTTTACACCCCCCCCCCCAATGGCATCACCTCAGGCACACACTCGCGTGGTCCGTTTCGACCGTGCTAAAACAGTACGACAAAGAGCCACGAAAAATGTCAAGTCATGTCAATCGTGATGCGTTTACTGTAAGAAAAATCTCACCCCTAGAAATCCGCTTACGCGGGACATCGGAAAACAGATGAAGTTGACACTGTTCATGTAAGTACAAATTTGAAATATATTGTTATAAAAAAAATTTAAAATAAATATGTTGCATGTTACTAGAAAATTTATGCTCTTCCTAACATGTTTACTTTAAATATTTTTTTATGATACAAAAAATCATAAATTTATATTTATACGAGACATTTATCTTTTGTCAAGATTTTGATTATCCCCATGAATACCGAAAGGAATAAAAATACCGTTGTTATGATTTAAAAATCATCTGACGGAATCTATATGTATAAATTTGAAGGTTTTTTTATGTGGTAACAAAAATTTTATGGTAAATGAGATCACGGCGGGTTAAAAAAAATTATGGTAAATACGTTGGATATATTTCGGGATTTTTTTTATCAAATAGTAAATAAAGGAAACGTAAAAGGAAAATTTTTTTTTAAGGAAAACAGACGAACGAACACGTTCTGCCTCAATGCAGAAAATGGTGTGCAGAGGCAAATTTGTCTACTTCCTCCGGCCAGAATCATCGCATCGTCCTCGTCGTCATCCCCCCTATCCATCATTGTCTTCTTCTTCTTCATCTGTATCTCAGCGACGCTCCAAGCAATCCGAAAGCCATAAGCCTCCCTCCAGCGGAGCTAGCTCGCTCTCTTTCTCCCCCGAAGACCCGAAATAGAATTCTCTCTCTCTCCCTTCTTCTTCTTCTTCTTTTCCTTTAGTGTTCTTGAGCTGGTCCACCGTGTGTTGTTGGGCTTAGACTCTGCGTGCGAGTTCTCTTTGGGTAGATGCATGCAATAATTGCACACGTTGTGTTGGTGTGCGTTGCCCTGTTATCAGCAGTGATGTCAATTCCTTTGAAGTTCTGCTCCTAAGCTTTGACTGTTTGTTTGATTTCACCCCTTTTCCCCCTTCCTCTGCTGCCGTCCACTACGTGGTCCTGATCCCATTTAAAGCTCCATCTTACTGGAATATTAAATTGTGGGTGCTCCCTCTCTCTCTTCGAAGTATCTTCCATCCGATTGGTTCCACATCGACCGTTCGCCTTTTCAACTCATCAGTAGGAATTCTTGGTTTTTCTCCCCAATTTGCTTGTTGGGCATTCTTGGATCGCGTGTTTGGGGGACTTTGCTCATGGTGGGTCTTCTGGGTAGAGCGGGTTATCCGAGCAATTGTTGAAGCAGTCTCTGTTTGAGGCATTCTAGGACTTCAATTCTGGGAAGGAAGCTGCCGATAGACTCTTGTTTGCGGCAATCTCGAGCTCTCTCTATACTTGTTTTGCTGAAAATTTGCTCAATTGGTACTATTGCTGAGAAGCCAATCTTGCAATTTTACCCAAGGAACGAACTCGCTTCGTAGTTTGAGCGAGCACGCTTTGAGGGTCTTCCCTCATTTCGAGCTGTGATTGCGTGGAAGGATCGGTTCTGAGCATCCGCCATCGAGCTTCCTGCCCTTCTCTCTTCACCTCTGCGTGAGCTCTATTCCATATCTTGCATCTGTTTTGCGATATTTTCCGTCTCTGTGAACATCCTATAAGGTTGCGGATATTTTTGAAATTATGCTCACGCTATTTTGGAACGGTTCTTGTTCGTAATTTTTGTGTCTTTTTCGCCGCTGCGATGCTTCTCATTTGGTTAGTCGCGACGATTTTGATTTGTTTAATTCCAGTGTAGAGTTTTTCCGTCAGCTAGTCCTTGCTCGTCTTCTATGCAGTTCATGCCTCATGAAATGGAAAATAGTAGATACTGATAGCTTTTATCTAGTTTGAGTACTCTTGGTTAAAAATGGAAGGCTGTAGGTCATTTTTGTCATTGATGCTAGTCAGACTAAATCAAACACGTGAAGTTTCTTTTGACATTCGCATGCATTCTTTGCATTTTTGTTACACATGAGTCATGACGGCAACAGTTCATGCTCAATGTGCTCCCTGACTGAAAATTTGCTTGTAGGATTCTGTAATAAGCTTGATCAGTTGACTAACATTGAAAATATATGACAGTAACATTTGTCCAATGATCAGTAATTAGTGGTTCAACGCAAGAATTTAGAATGAATCAACCTAAAGTCAAGCGCCGAGTGGGCAAATATGAGATGGGACGGACTATTGGCGAGGGAACATTTGCAAAAGTCAAATTTGCAAGAAACTCTGAGACAGGGGAACCGGTGGCTCTTAAGATCCTAGACAAAGAGAAGGTTCTCAAACACAAAATGGCTGACCAGGTCTCTTTCTATTGTCCATCATTGGTATTTGGTTGCCTGCTCAGGTCTCTTTCTTTGTTAGATGAGACCGGATTTTTTATGTGTGAGAGGCTCATCTTTTGTCTCTGACCACTTATTAGACAACAAGATAATGTTTTGGTCATGAAATTTTGTATGTCTGGTTCTTTGTATTATCTTTCTGATTACTTGTATACATACAGCACGGGGTTTCATTTGTTTCTATTTCATGCATGTGTAGATCAAGCGGGAGATAGAAACAATGAAGTTGATAAAGCATCCAAATGTTGTACGTTTGCTCGAGGTCTCTCTCTCTCTCTCTCTCTCTCTCTCTCTCTCTCCATGCACTCGTGTGAGGGGCTTCTGCTCTTTAGATCACTCTCATTGATGTCAGGAAGATCTTTTCTTCTTTCGTATGAGACCATCACCTTACTCGCCACAATTGTATTATACGTTAATTTGTTTGTCCAGCGCTCATTTTGCGGTGATGGTGTTTTGGATACGTAATATCATTGATACACTATATTTCAGTTATGCCACTTAAGTAGAGCTTTTAGTTATTGGATGGAGGGCCTAATGTTTCGGTGAATCATTTTGAGCATTTTAGATGAGTTGCTTGATTATGCTGTAAAGTAACCAGTGTTTCTGTGACTGCTTATCCACATTAAAAGCAACCTTCTAGAAGATTTATGGGGAAGTTGATCTAATTAAGTACGAAAATTGGCTTTGTTCGAGGGAGTCTAATATAAAGCCGGTGCTCCTCTGACAACTTGCCATCTATAGTGAACATGTAGATCATTGCATAGAATTAAGTCATAAAAGTCTTGTTCGTACGACTACTGAACTGCCAAAATCTGGCATAATTTCCAGGTCAATGCCTATTTTCATGAACGTTCATTGCTGAAATGATATGGGGAAGATATAAAAAAGAGGTTGTAGAATTCTAAAATACTCTTCTTTTCACTTGACCTTATCGCCATCTTTTGCAATTTAACTCTGCATGAATCTGCACAAGATGCACATTGAGATTCTCTTGAGCTAATGTTAGGCTCTTTGGTGGAGAAATCTAGGATCATTCACAAGGTGTGATATGCCAATAAACTTCGAAATTTTCATTTCAGGGGGTCCTCTTATGTCAAATGTGTCCTATACAACATGATAAAGAAAATAGTTGACTTTGCATATTAGCATCGTTTTCATATATATACTAGAAAACAATGGAACTTGCATCCTGCATCGCGATAATAGATATTTCTCACCATGATACAAACTTTAAAATGATCTGATGGCATCCATTTATGCGTGTTATTGTGGTATTTGCTGATTGATTCGCATTGCAATATTCCCGCAAATGGCACAGTGTTCTCGAGGGCTGAGCACTGCCAATGCTGAATAGAAAGTGCCTTTACTTACTGCATATGATTTTCTATTTGGGTAGGCATTAATGTGGGAATGAACGGAGCAAGAATGTTCATTGGATGTGTTAGACAAGACTCGTTACTCAATTGACCTTTTTGGACAAGATAAAGGATGCATGGTTGATGAAAGAGGTTGGTTCCTTAGGAGTAAATTGTGCCAATTTCAAGATATCTAAGATGAGGAACGGGTGAATTTTACATATCACAAGAAATTGAAAATGCAAAGGTTAACATTTGACCCTTTCAAAGTACATGATACACAATAGATACCCGAGGGACACTTGTTGACCTTTTCCATGTGTTAAATATGAAAAAGATTTTTCGCTTGACTTTAGTGCATTTTGTGCTTTCCTCTTATTTTTTTAAATTGCTCAATTTCAGGTTATGGGCAGCAAGACAAAAATATTTATAGTCTTGGAGTTTGTAAATGGAGGGGAGCTTTTTGACAAGATCGTAAGTAACGATGACTAGTAAGCTTATTTTGTGTCCCTTTTCTTCCCATGTTTAAGAGGCTTGGATCTTCCTTAGGTGAAATTTAAAGAATCGTGTATGGTTTCTACTTCCTTTGCATGTTACTTTGCCGGTAAACCTTTTTTTTCTGTAGAAAAATCTTCAGATAATCATATAGTATCGCAGACACCAGGCAAGTTCGCGCGACAATCTCCACAGCACAGTAAATAGTTTGTTTGGAGATTGTATTGTGGAGCTTTCTGGTCCATTAATTCCTAAATTCTTTCTCAATTGATTTCTTATACTGCATTTCTTATTGTCTTCATTGAACAATATCTTTTTTTGTGAAGGTAAACCATGGAAGAATGGGAGAGGACGAAGCAAGGAGATATTTCCAGCAGCTTATTAATGCTGTTGACTATTGTCATAGCAGGGGTGTCTACCATAGGGACCTAAAGGTGGATGAATAATATGATGTTGACTGATACTCTAACTATGAGTGAGCTATTGCGGTATAAAGAAAAGACTCAGTAAATCTTTTTTTGTGTTGGTATGTGTCTTTGCAGCCAGAGAATTTGTTGTTGGATGCATATGGAAACCTAAAAGTATCTGATTTTGGTTTGAGTGCATTATCCCAACAAGTCAGGGTAATTATGTGTCTTCCATCTCTATCTGAACATCCTTTCTTGTCATTAATGCTCTTATTTAAATCAATTCCTGTTGTAAGATGACTGGTATTAAATGGATTGACTTGCATATGGTTAACAATGTCGTAATTGACTTGCACTTTATAGCCACAGTCACAACTCCTTGGTTTGATATGGCTTGCCGGGGCGATTACCAATTCCAGGAAAATTATCTTATCCAAATGCTTCTTAATCTGACTTTTGCTAAGTCATGCCTCCATCGTTCCGGAAGTCCTCATGGTATCACTTATTGTTGTGAGACCATTACCTGTTTTTATCCATTACTTGATATGGAAAAATAGTTTAGACAATGTCTAATCATCCCAAGCACTCATCTCACATCTTTTTCTTCTTCTTTTCTTTGACCACTCTGTATTCGGTGCAAGCTGGCTAGCTCTTCGCATTCCCTTGCTCTGCCGTGGAATAATTTGTCCCTTTGATTGCTTTGGCAGGATGATGGTCTTCTTCATACTACATGTGGAACTCCAAATTATGTTGCTCCTGAGGTTTGTATGTTCTCCGATTCCTGTTACCATAATGACACTTAGTATAACTCTCTGCTTTTTGCTTTGGCTTGTAACCTGAGTTTATCGACTCTCTTGTCTCTTCTTTTCTAGGTCCTTAACGATAGAGGCTATGATGGGGCAACGGCAGATATGTGGTCTTGTGGAGTAATACTCTTCGTATTGCTTGCAGGTTACTTGCCTTTTGATGATTCTAATCTTATGAACCTGTATAAAAAAGTGAGCATTCTTTTTATTTCATTTAGTGTACTCCAAGTACCTTAGGTCTTCCAAATTCTTAATACTTTGGCTCTGCCTTTGTAGATATCCGCTGCTGAATTCACTTGTCCTCCTTGGCTTTCTTTTGAGGCCATGAAGCTAATAACTCGAATATTGGATCCCAATCCCATGACGGTAACTAATTATGCTTTCATACATTTGATAATGAAGATTGTATGAACGTTTTTTTGCAAAACAAAAAAAGAAAATAAGTAAGGAAACACTTGGTATAAAACCTTTAAGTGACAAATTTGTGCTAAAGCTTTCAGAATAAGATTTTCTACCATCTGCTATTTTGTTATCTTATTTGTTTATCACCAGGAGTTACCTTGAAGTTGTTTCTCTGGAAATGAACATTTTGAAGTATATGAATGCATCAATTCTTTTTTTAACTGTTTAAAAGCACAGTATGCAAAATAAAACATGAGGTGGACTAATGTGGGATTCATACCCTACCCAGCTGCCAAGTTCTTCATTTCACCGCCTACTGGATTGTCTTCTAGACCAGTGCTATGGGAGATCTTCCTCTTGTTTTCTCTGTCTTTCATTTAACATTTTTGTTGTTCCCTCTATCTTAGAAATTTAGTGGAGTCAGATAACTGCCTCTGCATTTTTGTGATATACCTAAACTCTGAATCTATTGATTTCCTGTATATCTGACGAGCTGCATTCTATTTCAGCGCATTACCATATCCGAAATACTTGAAGATGCATGGTTTAAGAAAAATTACAAGCCCCCCATCTTTGATGAGAAAGACGGTACGAACTTGGATGATGTAGAAGCTGTTTTTAAGGATTCAGAAGTAAGTTGAAAAGTTTACTCAAAATTAAGAACTTAGGTATCACAAGAGATTTTGCAGAAGTTGTTTGATGAAATTCGTGCTGTTTGGAATTGTGACAGGAGCAATATGTGACAGAGAGGAGAGAGGAACAGCCGACAGCTATGAATGCCTTTGAATTAATATCCATGTCCAAAGGGCTCAAACTTGAGAATTTGTTTGACTCAGAACAGGTCTGTCTGTGTTTTTGTGTGTTGTTTGTATTAGTTTTTTTTCCTTCTCCCTGCCAACAATTTAGTTGGTTATTTTATTGAACTTTTGGTTACTAGAAGCTGTTTCAAACCAAATTGGTACTAGTTTGTGGGGAAAATAGCTTAAAGCCTATATCAAGAGAAGCACCTGTGGACCACCCAATCAGATTATCCCTGAACACGATTCATCTTATACATGTTTGACGTGGACTTCTAGTAACAGACATGCTTAGGAATAGCAAATCTGGAATAGGAAGATAAGTTAATCATCAAAGTTTCTACAATTTGTTGCTGGAACATTCTTTAATTTCCTAGCATGCTGCTGGTTTCACGGGTAAGCTAGAGCACATGCATCATTATCTTTTGTTCAGAAAGCTTCCTGCAAAATTGCCAAAAGTTCTCAAATTTGCACTTGATACGAGTGCCTTTTGATGATTATTACCATCTTCTAAATCCCTTCTGTGGGTATTAGAGTCAATGGCATTATGGTTGTTGTTATTTGCAGACTGATCATCCTTCCAAATCTTTTCTTTTCCAGCAAATGGCTGGGCTTCCTTGTTTGAATTATGTTCTCAGAGATTCACGGCTGGTTATGGAGTCAATTATTAGATAGTTAATTTAATAGAAAGAGCTTGGGATAGTTTCCAAAATTTCTTTGTCGGCATCGCTCTTTTTCTTCAGCGAGTTAATTCGTGTAACTTCATTGCAGGGGTTTAAGAGAGAAACGAGGTTCACATCGAAATGCCCTGCCAATGAGATCGTTCTTAAGATTGAAGAAGCGGCAAAGCCCCTTGGTTTCGATGTTCACAAGAAAAACTACAAGGCAAGTAGTGCATAATGGCACTTGAACATGCTCTCGTTTATTGGGAAAGCTGTCTTGATTTTCCTATGCACTGTTGTGGAAGCAGTGATCGGGCTCGTTATGGTCTTTTATAGCTTATGTGTATTAACACATTACTGTTTCTCATGTGTCTGTCAGATGAGGCTCGAAAATATCAAGGCGGGAAGGAAGGGAAATCTTAATGTTGCTACAGAGGTAAACAAGAACGGAATTTCAATAAGATTAGGGCAATTTGAGAACTATGTTTCTCACCATTTCGTAATTTCCTCATTGATTAGATATTTCAAGTGGCACCCTCACTTCATATGGTCGAGGTGCGAAAGGCTAAAGGCGACACTTTGGAGTTCCATAAGGTACGCTATCCTCCATTGCTTTTAGGATCGGCTTTCTATATAAAAATTGCACATAGCTACCTGCATCTGCATGGATTTTCGAATCAAAAAAGCCGAATGATGTTTTCTAGTTACAATGTCGTGTTACTGTCGAATGCATTGACTGATGCTTGTATCGTGAATATGTCATGTTCCATTCTCCTTTGCAATCTCATCTCATAACTTCTCATTTACCTGCCACATTTTCTGCTGCAGTTTTATAAAAACCTCGCAACGTGCCTCGAGGACATCGTTTGGAAAACCGAGGAAGACATGCAAGGAAGGAAGTAAGAGCTATCGCCATCCCGAGGCGTCGCTGTTAATAACCTTATGCCCATGTTCGTTTCGAACCGGCCACACATTGGGTCTATATCTTCATTCTTTGTGGAGTTTTTTTTCTTGGGCTTTGTTGATCCTCCTCTCGGTCTGAATTTTGGATGGTTAATGTCAGCACCAGTTGTTCATAGTGCGTGCTTCGTTACTGTCGGAGGAGTTGTAGAGCGGCGGGTCTCTCCTTGTCCCCGACGTAGAGAGTCCAGAGTCTGTGTTGTAATCTTCGAGGAATGGTCGGTAATGAAATTGATCCTCTGGTTTTATTTTTTCCATCGTTGTCCCCATGTCACGGACCGGCGGCAGCGCTAATCACTGACTAGCAGATGCCCGTCTCGACACGTGTCGAGAATGGGCGATCTTAGCTTGGAAATCGCGATCGACCGTGGATCGATCCGCGCTTTTGTTGTGGAATCGAATAGATTTGCATTGTGTTCTCGCTGCACCTAACGTTCTGATCGTGCATGCAACGACTTTTTGTGGGCTAGGCCCTTTGACCGGTAGACGTTGGTAGATATGGTTTGAAACTTTCTCGCTGGATACACGTGCATATAATATACACATACTTACATATATATATATATATATATATGTATAAATTATTAGTTACCGTTAATTAGATTTCTATGCATATACGCATTTTTCCCGCGCATGCTTACTAAGAATATCGCTTAAGAAAATGATTCGACAAAAAATATTTTTCTAGTGGACGGAAAATTTATGCTTAAATTCAAAAAAAATGATTACGACAAAAAATGAATTCAAAGAAAATATTTTTCACTTTAAAAAATTGAAAATTATTTTTCAAAATACGAATTGGTATCAAACGCTTCAGCCGAAACTCAACGATTCCCGATGTTCAGGATTAGGTACGTGGCGTCTGGGTCCGGATCCATCGAGGCGGGCCCGTGACGTCAGTGCCGATGCTCGGATCCCCCGGTGCCCACGCTTGGGTCTATCGAGGTTGGGCCCAGAGCCCTCGTGACGAGGTTCCACAAAGTTGTTTTTTAATCGAACGGTAAACAAATTCGCTTAACAAAATTCGATAAACCCGAGTTCTTTTTCGAAAGAAATCAACTCTGATTTGATAATTGCTTATTGTTGAGCCGGAATTCAAGTCATGTTTATATTATTATCTATTTTAGGCACTTAACATCTCAAACCACCACCACGCTCGAGTAACCAGGGGCTCCTCCGTCCAACGGATCGTCGTCTCGTCGTTGGCCTGCTCTGCCCTGCTCTCTGACCACCGCGGACATGGTGGAGGACTCGTCGAGGTCTTGAAACCCGCTTCGCTTCCCGCGCGTTTCCATCCCTCTCCATTGCTCGGCCGCCGCCGCCGCCGCAAGGATCGTCCCGGTAACTCCCTCGCCGGTCAAATCCGCGATCGTTGCGCTCCCGAGACCGTTGTTTTCTCGCCGTCTCGTTTGATGCGATTTGAGTCGCGTTCCGCATGCAGTCGATTTCGGCGCCCGCCGTTTGCCGATTCCGTCCTCGGAGACTGAGATCGTGAGTTCGAAGGTGAGATTTTCGCTGCTGTCTCGTGCCACTTGCCGTTTCCAGAGTCGAAGCTATGGCGCAGCTGAATTCGAGTCTTCGCTGATGCGTCGTACAGCTTTGTCCTCGGAGTTATTAGTTAGTTTCGCGAGCATGATCCACGTGATTGTGATATTTTTGGACCGAATCATTAGTATTGCTTCACCCGTCGTGAAAATTTGCTAAATCTTTGGAGCAGTGGATAATCTACTCAGATACCGTGTGGCTTTTTATGCTGCGAATTGGCAGATCGATAGCGTGAAATGTGGCCACCGACCGCAACTCCGCAGTTGTGATTCGTCTCGACTGATTCAAGGATCTTAGAACTGGGAGAAGTTAAAGAAAAAACGGACAGCAATATTGGTTGGTTTAGCATCGTTAATTCTTAATTCTTTGCATGATCATTAAGTAGGAGACGACGGGAAGTCCGGGAATATGCGATTGGGTTTCATTATTACGATTTTTGAAATATATAGTTGTCAATAGGAAATTCTGAATCACGTTGTTGCTTACGGGTCCTCGATAGACAAGATTCTATGTTCTTATTCCATGTATTAGAGATTTATATTGACAAGTTTTGTTCCTTCTTTTCCTTGCACCAGAAAGAAGTTGTATAGGTGTGACATATCGTTTCTGTCTGTAGGGTCTTCCTGCTAGGCAAGTTGTTGCTAACTATATCAATTGCAAAGTCATGGTAATGTTTCATGGAGCTGGTTTCTTCTTGATAATATCCCTTTGATGAGAAGAATGAGTTCTAATGGAGTGCTTCTGTATCATTTGCACACAGAATTTCCTGATTGGAGCTTTTAAACCACCATGTACTATTTCGATCTCATTCGCGGATGGAAGAACACACAAGCAGGTATCTCTGTGCTAAAATACTGATGAATATCTTGCAAAGTACAGTTGAGCCTGTAACGTGCAAACTAGTTCTTTAAATGCATGAAATTGTTGGTTGTTGGTTGGGGATCCTAAGGATAATCTCAGAGTAAGACATTAAGATCTGTACAAGGAGCTGATCTGTTGATATTTACAGAGTTCAGGAATTAGTTGAGTATCTGGAATTGACATAGAAAGAAGTTGTTAAAAGGATTGTTCTTAACTGAATAAATGGAACTTAACATCATTTAGCTGAAAATACAGTAGTGCTCATAAGAACTGTTAATACGACATATCATAATTTACTTCAAGAAACCTGTCATCATAGGAACTACATGTTGATATAAACTGTTCTCAAATTAGCAAAATCTCATAGTGCAATGGGTTGTTCCTGCTTAGAAGCTTTATAGAAGCTGATAAGAATGACTATCCTGTCAGCCTACAGGGGAAGAAGTTAAGCAAACTTCTATTGTCAGAGCTCTCCCTGGTAGCTCAAACCTCGTAGGCATGAGCATAGCATGAAAAGTATTTATCATCGATAAAAATTTGCATTGACTGGGTAGAACTGAATAGTTATCACACTAGAGGCTTGAAGTACTACTTTGTAAATTAAAGTTCTGGTTAAAAAAATTCTCATGGTTGAATCTTGGATTTTCAGCAAGCTTTTCATGGGAAAGGAATTTTCTGAAAGCTGTGTTTCTTTTACTGTGCATAATGTGTTCTGGATTTTAAATATGATATAGGTACCGTTGAAGAAGGACAATGGTCAAACAGTCATGGTTCCTCTCTTCGAAAGTCAGGAGAGTATAATTGGAGAGGTACTTCGTGGAGTTTGATAAAAACTCCTCTCATCAAGACTACATCTTGGCATATTTGTTTTACAATTAGATGTTTAGAATGAGGGTGAACTTTTTGTGGAATGCTTGTTAGGTTGTTGTTGAACCATTGCAAGGGAAGAAGGTTGAGCACATTGGTGTTAAAATCGAGCTCCTCGGCCAGATAGGTTTGCATATTGTCTTTTCTTTTCTCATTTCAAGACCAAAGAGAAAGAAGAAAAGCAGAATAGAGAAAGCTTTTCTTAAGTGTTTATGTTGTACGCATTTTAAGGTGTTGTAGATCTTTAAAAAAATTTCGCCAAATATACTTGATAAACACAACCTAACGAAGCTATGGCACAACACATTTACTACATGGCTTCAACTATATTAAATGGACTCTTAGTCTGTTAAACGAAGGAGGAGACGTCTTTTAAAGAACTAGATTGATTCTGCAAAGGGCATGTGCTTGCTTGAGGCTTTTTAAAAAAATCAAGTTACCATTCACCTAACTTGTGTGTGTTTCAAAGCAGTAGTTACATAACTTGTCTTTTGCATCCATAAGTAAAGCCAAATTCTTATACTACCATCTAGATCATATTACAAACTGGAAAGCACGGTACTTACCAATGTTTCCTGTGTTCCGGAAACTCGTATTGTCTTATACGGAGCACACAAAAAGGAGCTGTCTAGGTCAGTAATGGATTTTCTCTGAAAAAGAGCAGAAAAAGATGGCTCCACCACCAAAAAGTTTGAAAGACATAGGAAATGGGCACACCGTAAAGGCTAGAAGAGCTAATGAACTAGGAAACCAAAATTTCTGCATAAGAAGGGTGAGAGTATGGGGTGGCCTATAGAGCATGGATTTAATTATCGTGTTTGTTGCCTTAAAATGTCAATAAGCTGCAGTACACTGGTATCATCTAGTGGCTGATCCCTTTTCCTCTCACTCCCTGGTCTTAAATTCTCATATTAAGTCAATGTGGTTTTCCTTTACTCACTAGTCTCTACTTTCCTATACCATGATAGACCTCCACTGTTATAGAAGTTTTGTGCAAGTTATTTTTCTTTGGTTGGAGCTAAATAATCATGGAACAAAGTTGGAGAGGGACTAATGTTCATTCTTTTTCTTAAGCTATTGGGAGACTATCTGATCTATTTATCCGATAACTCACATGGTCAAATAACTGGAAACCTCAATCGACGTGAATTCTAGCCTCTTAGTAGTTTTTCTGAAGTGCTTATTTTTGTCACAATGAATTTGATCTTGTTCTGAATGATTAAATTGTAAATGATGATTGTATTTCAAATCAGGATTCATGCAGGCTTTTCCTAATATCTAGTGAATCTTCTGACAATAACATTTCTATTTCATTTTTGCAGAATTGTATTTTGACAGGGGCAACTTCTATGATTTTACTTCTTTAGGTGAGTGAAGGACTATACAGTTACATAGATCATAAGTCCTTCACGATGTCAATAATATGAGTCAGTCCATCAACCCATTTGCTGATAACTAATTACTCTGTGCTAGAATCTTCTAGTTTTTTTGCTATTCAGTTTCAGTTACTCATTGAATAATATTGGGTCCCAATTATACATGGCTGCCAACATAAATTGTGCAGTGCGTGAACTTGATGTACCCGGTGAATTATATGAAGGAAAAACGTACCCCTTTGAATTCTCAACTGTCGAGATGCCCTACGAATCATATAATGGAGTCAATGTAAGACTCAGGTAAGCATATACTGGGGATTTAGAGAGTCATTCTCTACTGGTTTTTTGGGATTTCCTTCTCTCCTGGGTAATGTGTTCATTCTTTAGGCATTAGATTATTTGCTTCACTTTCATATGTCTGGACATGTCCAGTTTTAGATATTGGTGAATCGCAATCCAGTGCACACACTCAGGAGACTTAATTATTGCGAAACTAGTGTGAATGTGCTCATTCGAAAAATTTAAGGGTTAGGCTATGAAAACAGTTTTTTAATTAGGTTTGCTTTCGCGCAAGCCTCATAAAGCTTAACATGGAAATAGGCGTTAAGCCTTATATGTAGAAGCTCAATGTCGTCCCACAATCAACGATGGAAGAAAAGTTATTCAATCAAGCTGAATTTCTTCAGGTCAAAACTCTTGCGACATTTACTTTTTAAAGTAGTAACTAAAGGAGTGCTAGGATTGACGTTGGCGGTAGTTCTCCTGGACCGATATTTTTTCTTTGTGTGAGCAGCCAACCTTCTTTGCTAGAACCCTTTTCATCAGTGTTGGCTTGAATTTGTTGAGTGCATCATCATATACTGATAGTTTTAATGTGCGTCCAAGAACAGAGGTGCCAGTTGGGGAAACGAACAGTAACAAGTCCAGCTCTTCTTTACACACTGCAGGTACATTTTGAAAGCAACGATTAGCAGAAACATTGTCAGCAACATTGTGGGGAGCCAGGATTTTGTGGTACTGACTGAACCTGCTCAATCAATTTCTCTGGGAACTTACGTCACTAATTGTTTAGAGCACATGCTAATCATGTTGCTGCAATAAATGCTTTGTGCAACGGCAACCTGCAAAATCATCAACCTTATATCTCTTTCATAAGCCTTAAAAGAAGGATTTTCTTCTTCTTCCCCCTTCTTGAAGGGAGTGTTAGATCGTATTAATTTTGTTACTTTAGTAGATGGGCTCATTCATATCTTGAACTGGCACTGAGAATAGGAAGTACCATATAATCCAAAATTTTCCCATGTTGGGTCGTGTCTGGACAATGGTAATAGGTTTTTTTACATCTTAATTTAATTAAATGCAACATTTGTTTATTTTTTGGGACAATTTCAATCAAATCAACCGGAATGAAGACGTGCACCTGATTTCTGAGATATGATCCTTCCTGACATCTACAGGATCAAATTAGATGTAACTCATTTCAGTACTTCACACTTAATTGCACTTGGTTAGGAATCCAGATAGAACCAATTAAGGATTGACTGGGCTGAATTTTTAGGATTTAACTGGGTAGGTGCTCTGCCAAATAATGCTGTTCTCTTCTTTTTCAGGTCCGGAATTACACCCCACTTCCACCTATCAATAACAGCATCAAGGTGAGGCATGTTCTGATGATTAGGTTATCATAATAACAGCTGATGGAAATATCATCGGTGGACATATAGTCTATACTTCCATCCTGCATAATCTTTTGCTGTCTTTAGTTGCTGTGTGACTTCATTTGGCTAGACATGTTGATTAATTTCTAAAATATTTTCTTCAACTTGTATCGATGCTAAGTAATCTATTCTGTAGACCTGGTCTATTTAACGAGTCAGACTTTCATGTGAAGTCTTCTTTAACTTATTGGATGCATGCAGGTCATCATTCTCAGGTCTTGATTTATATGTCATTGTCACCAAAAGCGTCTCCACTTCATGCTCTAAATATCTAAGATTTGGCTCCTTTTGTCTGAATCGTATCATTCTTCCTGCATTTTTTGTTGTGCACTTTCTTGTTGATCTGCTCTGTGGAGTGTGCAAAATTGGGCTTCTCTTCTTTGAACCATATTGTTCCCGCATGTTTTGCTTCTTGTAGATGGAAGTTGGGATCGAGGATTGCCTACACATTGAGTTTGAATACAACAAAAGCAAGTGAGTTAATACACTCCTGATGCTGATGGATTGATTTGTCATGAGAGCCTCCCAAGTTCCACATGAGGGTTGGCCTTCACATTTTCTTATGGTGCTTGGTAATTTCAGGTATCACTTGAAGGATGTTATAATAGGCAAAATCTACTTTCTTCTTGTAAGAATCAAGATAAAGAATATGGAGCTTGAGATCAGGCGTCGAGAATCAACTGGATCAGGCCATAATACCTACGTTGAGACGGAAACCCTAGCTAAATTTGAGTTGATGGATGGCGCTCCAGTCAGGGGTATGTCAAATAGTTTTGCAATCAATTTGGCTAACAAGTTTGACGCTACAATTGCTGCTTTTGACCAATAATTACAGAATTTCTAACCTCTTATTTTTTATCCAAGTATATTACAAAGTTGTCTGGTGCTGTTTCTAACATATCTTGGGTTTGTATTGACTGCTTTTAGGGTCTTCTATTTCCCTTTGTGTGCAGTTATTAAGGAAACCGTGTAGCTGGATTTGCTTGAAATGTGATAGTCAAGGTCAAGAGAGATGTACTCTTTTGGCAAATCGTCGAGATATACTAACATATGCAGTTCATTAATGTTCTTGCAGGCGAATCGATCCCAATCAGATTGTTCCTGAGCCCGTACGAATTAACACCAACATATCGCAACATCAATAATAAATTCAGTGTGAAGTATTATCTAAACCTTGTTCTAGTGGATGAAGAGGACCGGCGGTACTTCAAGCAGCAAGAAATGACAGTATACCGGCTTCTTGGAACTCCATGAATCTTTTCCCGGCTTGTACAATCTCATTGTTCGATTCAGGGAAGAGATTGAACTTTCAAACATCGGACTGGACCACTCATCCGGTTTTACCAAGGAACCAAGCACACCCTTGTGACATCTAAAGAGCCACTTAAACGAGAGACGGTCGATTCCCCGTTTTTGGTTTATCTATGGGCCAAATCAAGTAGACTCTTCAAGCTTGGCCCCGCCCTCGATTCAGCTGGAAGAGCGTCTTTGTTTCCTGTGGCTGTCGTCCTCCGTGTTGTGGTTCGGGGCATTTTTACCATCGGATCGCATTCCATCCGATCCCATGCGTCCTTTATTATTCCGTAGGGCAGCTTCCTGTGTCGACGGGAGCCTTCGCATCTGTTTTTGTGTGGTAACTTTAGATTCATACTCATCGAGGAAGACAAAAAGAGTAGGAGAATCTAATTGTGGACGTGTAGCATTTGAGGGGATGCACTTTATAGCTTACTGTACTTATACGCGCAGATTGAACAATGGTCCTGGTTTTTTGGAACGATGCCGATCGAGCCATTCTTTACTACGTAGATAACACGAACTGCTTCTGTACGGTCGAAGCAATACCGACCCCTTTCTCGTTCTTTAGCTAAGTTTGTCCGAGAGAAGTTGAATAATTTCGAAGGTGCCCACCTTTCATTGTCCTTTTTTTTCTTCTCTCTTTTTTGGGCAAAAAAGTGAGTGATGCCGACGAAGCAATGACGAAATCACACGTGGGGGGGGCGGGCGGGGGGCAGGGGCCCCTGTTTGGGCTATTCCGGGCTCTGCTATTTTGGGCGAGGACGCGGATCGAAACGGCGAATTAGAAATTGCCGACGTCGATGAATAAGAACTGCCGAGCGAGGCGGGATTTTCTGTGACTTTTTTGGGTTCGAAATTTCTGGAGCTGTGCATGATATAAATGGGTACGCGGTAGTAACTGCGGAATAATCGTTTTTTCTTTGTTTGGTCGAAGTAATTGCGGAGTAATCAACAAATGGAATACCACTAAATGAAAAAGGACCGGTATTTAATAATTCCGATTTGTTTTACGGAAAGGAAAATTCCTTTTTAGAATCGGAAAATTATTAGGGGAGAGAGAGAGAGAGGAGAGAACCGGATGGCGCTGGGGTGAGGGGTGAGGGGGCGAGGGCGAGGGCGAGGGGTGAGGGTGGGCCCACCACGACCCCTCCGTCAATATCTTTTGGGGGTGGGGGGAGGGGGCGATTATATATAATCTCGCCAGAGCGCGACCGTTTCTCACACACACACCCATTTGCGGTTCCAACCATCCTCCTCCTCCTCCTTCATCGCCATCATTCTCTCTCCCATTTTGAATCCCTCCCTCTCTCTCTCTCTCTCGCTCGCTCCATCTCCATACCTCCATCCCTTTTCCATGGCGGATCAGCTCACCGACGATCAGATCTCCGAGTTCAAGGAGGCTTTCAGCCTATTCGACAAGGACGGCGACGGTCTCTCTCTCTCTCTCTCGCAGCTTCTGTTCGGCCTTTCGTGCTTTCCTTTTCTTCTTTTTCTTTGGCTTTTCCCTTCCCTTCGCTTCCTTTTTTGGGCAGATCTGGTTGTTCAGTTCTATCGATCTCGCGATCGCCGTCCGGTTGCTCCGATTCGGTTTCGTTCTCGCGGTTCCTTGGTTGATCCGAGGCGCTCGTCTCGCCGTTACGCTTGTCGTTCGCCGCGCGCGCGATCCGAGCTTTAGTCGACGGAGGGGGTTGGGGTTGGGGGGAGGGGGAGATGGAGATTTCCTCGGTCGTCGCGTCGCTGTCGATACATGCTCCCTTTTTGTTTCCGTCTCTCCCTGTGTCGTGCGATTGGTCGTGCCTTCCCGTGCTTGCTTGTCGTGCGGCCGATTTCTTCCGATTCCGGTCGAATTCGCGGTTTGTTGAGGCGTGAACCTACCTACCTGTTGTGTTTGTTGCTTCGGGTTTCTTCTCCATGCGGTCCAGATTCGGAGGTGCCTTGTCTGGCTGGTTTGTTGCTTCTGGTCGTTCTTTGTTTTTCTCCGGTTCGTGCGTGACGCGTTGCGCTGTCGAGTCTTCCGTCACCCGCTGGTCGCTTGGCCTTCGTTTGATTGCTTGGCTGCACGATGCGGCTGAAGGATCGTATACGCTCTCGTGGATTTGTTTTCGATTTGATCGATTTTTCCCATGCGTGTTCCTTTCGGAGTTTTCGATCGTCCATATCGCATTCGATGTTGGAGGAAGTTTGTTTGGCAGTTTCTTGATCTCGAGTCTGTGATCATTTTTTTTTTCGAATGTTGAACTAATTTTTGGACTTTGCTTATTATGTTGTGTTTAGCTATGATGATGTCTTTATTTTAATGTTTGCAGTGTGATGAATATCTACCTAAAATGGCCCCGGTATGTGGTGTCTTGAATTTACTTAATCGACAGAAGCGTGTTGTCAATTGCTTCAATGAGAGAATCTTGAGAGGATTTTGCTAGTACTGGGACCTCTTCAGTTCTGTAGGTTCTGGAGATGCATAATTGCCAAAGCATCTATATGAGCAATTTCTGTGATGTGAATTGAATAATAGGATACTTAGTTGCATCAAGCGTTAGAGTCCGTACATAACGCGACGTGGACTTATAATTGTACCTACATTCTACCAGCACGACAGAATTCTAGAAAGGGTAACCATTCGAATTATAGTTTCTTTTTTTTCCTTTTATCATCTACTTTTCATCATCTTCAACTATACAATGTGACATTTGGTCTGACCGGGGAACCCTTCTCCCCCTTTGCTCTTACTTTCCTTTCCTGTCCTTTCGAGCCGAAGTCTCTTCCTAGTTCCCTCTGCTGACTCATATTGTATATACGGTGCTTTGTTTTCGTATTGGAGATAATGATGCTCATACTTTTTCGTTACAGGTTGTATCACTACTAAGGAGCTTGGGACTGTTATGAGGTCGCTGGGGCAGAACCCCACTGAGGCAGAGCTTCAGGATATGATCAATGAGGTGGATGCTGATGGTAATGGCACCATTGATTTCCCCGAGTTCCTTAATTTGATGGCTCGGAAGATGAAGGACACCGACTCTGAGGAGGAGCTCAAGGAAGCTTTCCGGGTTTTCGACAAGGACCAGAATGGCTTCATCTCTGCAGCCGAGCTGCGTCATGTGATGACAAACCTTGGGGAGAAGCTGACTGATGAGGAAGTTGATGAAATGATCCGCGAGGCTGATGTGGATGGCGATGGCCAGATCAACTATGAAGAGTTTGTCAAAGTCATGATGGCCAAGTGAGGACCCATCCTTTCAAATGCAGCATCTTAACTATCAAAAATCAAAAAATGTAGAAAAGAAGGGAACAGGGCAGATAAGTTCGATGAGATTTTGATTTCACCTTAGGCTTTCATCATCATTCACATTTTTAACTGTTGTCGGGTGGTCTATGTGTTCCATTGTTTGCTTTGTTTTGTAGCACTTCATTGCTATCTACTTGTTTGTTCCGTTTCTTGTTTAGCCTAAATGTATGGTAACGGTCGATATTCTGTCTGGCATTTGCCTTTTTCTTGGTATTGTGAACCTTGATTGGTCTTGAGAGGTTGGATGCTTTTGTTTGTATTGACGGATTGATCTTTATTCTGGTTGATTAAGTTTGTAAATTACTTCCTCTCTATGTCTAAGAATTCCTCCTGTTGATGATTTATCTTTTAACCTATCTCTATTTGATGGAACGTTTGGAGCTCCGCTTTATATATCTAAATCCGGATGCAAGCGCTTGTTGGTTTTAGGTAGACATGATGATCGAAATGCCTATGTCCGTCATTGAGGTGTTGGCACTGGGTAATTTGTAGTGCCAAGCCCGGGCGGATTCCTAATGAACCCAAATCTACTTTTTCCCCCTTCGAACCTGGTCATTAGAGATTGCCGTTTGAGTGATTTTTTTAAAATCTTTCTCCCCATTTTGTTGGAATGTGGTCTTTTAGAGGGGAGGGGAAGTGTCAAAATTAGTCCTGGTTTTGAATTCTTTCCTTGGTTATTTTGTTTGCTTTGGTTTTTCAGGTCGATTGTGATTATCTGACTTCAACGTGAAATATACCTGAACTGACTTAAAATGGAATTATGGAAAGCTACCGAATTAAATTTCTATGTGGAGAATCAAATCCCAGGAATTACTTAGCTGCCGTCCTCCATTGGGAAAGTGTCGCTCGTCTCCTCCGCTTTCCCATTGCGACTGAGATTTGACGATACCTTGTTAGAAAGGCACTACGTATGTGGTGATTGGGTTTGTCTGCCACTGCCAGTGTTGTAGGGCAGTTGCTTCTATTTTCAGAAAAGAATAGCGAGGCCTAGCAGAATTTTCAAAATACAAGCTGGAATCTGAAGTTGTCAAACGCTAACATTTGAGAAGCTGTGGGTGGTTTTTGCACGTTCCGATTTTTTTTCTATAAATTATTTTTTCAGACGAGCAAATTTAGTTGGAATCATATGGATTTTACTTGATCAAAGCGACATAGAGCTTGTTTGGTTCAGCTTTGGGAAGGGGCTTTTGGCCTCGAAAGCCCCTTTCCAAAATATTGAACCATTTGGTTCAGCTTTCATGCTAGCATTGGCCAAATGCTAGCATTCCACGAATGCTACTGTTCACGTTTCTTTTTTTTCTTTTTTTTCGGTTTGAAGCTGTTCATCTTCTTCACGGGCATCTGGTGAGGGCGGTTGGCGAGGGAGAAGAGTAGGCAAGGTCGCCTGGGGTCGGGCGATCGCCTAGGCGACGTCGTCGCTGGAGTCACTCGACCCAGACCGTCGCCGCCTGGGTTGCGACTCCAGGTGGCAACGGCCTGGGTCGAGCAACCCCGGGCGGCCGTCGCAGCCTAGTCGCTGGGGTCACTCGACCCAGGCTGTCGTCGCTTGGGTCACGCGACTCCAGGTGGCGACGACTTGGGTCAAGCAACCTCAGGCAGTCGTCGTCGCCTAGTCGTTGGGGTCGCTCGACCCAGGCGACGGCCGCCCGAGGTCGCGCGACTTCAGTTAATGGTCAACACACCTCAGGTGGCCGAGGGTTGCCTGGCCTCGGGCGACCGCCGGCAACGACAAATCTGGCTCGTCGGGGGTTGCCCGACCTTAGGCGGCGGTTGCCGGTGCAAGATCTATCTCGCCGGCGACCGGCTCCGGCAATGGGTAAGTTAGTTTTTTTTTTAATAAATAAGATAATTCTCAAAGACTATTGGCAAAAAAAATTCATCAAACACTATATTTTTGCCAAAGTAACTTTACAAAATATTTTTACCAAACACCATTTGCATTTCCCCAATGGGCCTTTACTCAAAGGTATTTGCATTCCCTCATGTAACATTTTCAAAGTTGAACCAAACAAGCCCATAATGTGGCTCGCCAAGCAACTGTTCCGTGTAGCATTTGGTGCTTTATTGAGTGGAGATGTGTTACGGAGGTGAATCGTCTTTTGCCTGCCTCGACTTATTTCTGAAAGATGGCTGAAGGATCGCACGGGGGATAAACTAATCAACCTGTTTTTGCTGATCATCATTCGGTTTCGCCTTCTTTTGCTTGTTTGCCGTAGCGAAGTGACCTTCGACTCGCAAAATCATCTCGACTACAGATGTGATTGGATGGTCCCTCAATAGGCTTTACAAGGACATGAAGATGTAGATCTCGGTTAACATGGCCCGCGCCTGGTCCCTGAAAGAAATGCAATAGCATTGCAACCAATGGATGGCTAAATCTCGCGTAATGCGGGCAATATGCCCGTTGTGGGAGAGTCTTTCGTTCGATTCCATGTTATGCCATTGACACTTTTTTCTCTTCCCTTCGCCAGTAAAACCCTCATCTCTAATGGCCGCAAAGAGAGAAACAAAAACATGTCTAGAGTCCACTGTTGTCAAGCAGAAAAGGCTATTGTTGCACCCGGCCAACCAGGTTCGTGAGCAAAAGAATTGCAGCAGTAGCGATAAGGGTCGCACAAGGCAATTCAGAGTACGAGAGAATGGCGATGTCCTCTCTACCGTGGTTGATTCTTTATCTAGACCCAGTCCGGGTTGGATCAGATGATCCAAGCCATCAGAAAATGTGTTAGCACGCACGCGAAATTCACCAAATCTCCAGACGACGACCGAGGACAGCGCGTTTATTGTAACGGTGCTGATAAATTTGGTTTTCGTGCTTTTCTTTTCCTCAGGAAACAGAAGCACGGGGAACAGATGAACGAATGATTGTAGCTGCTAGCACAGACAGGGCGAGGCAACATCTATATATGCTGCCGCTGATGTGCATGCCTCCTAGGCTGTCCTGTAACGAGACTTGATATATGAGATAGGAAGGCCAATAAATAAAGAAGGCAAGAGTCTCAATTTGAGTTTATCTTGTCCTGGGACTGGATCCGCTATTCGCCATGTCTCGCTGGAAGATGTATTAAGTTCATCCTGGATGAGATTATTTGCTTTGCTAGAACACGGAATGTCTACGGGACTAAAAGACTGCCGAGATACGGAGATACCGATGGACCAAATCGTCCAGGCAGTAAGCAATCGCTAGATGCACGAATGAACCCGCCCACCGAACTCAACCCACGATCTAAAGCAGTAATTCATTCAAGAACCAAGATGAAAGTGGTAAAGCTTTGAATGGCGCTTTCCATTGTGGGTCTAGGGCAAAAAGGATAATATTGAGGTCACAAACATCGACTATAATCAATGACAACAATCGCTCACCTTTGAAGAAGAATAGGAGATGATGAAAATTTCGAGAATTACTGTTACAAAAAGCATATTTAACAAAACCAGAAGCTAAATTCAAGACATGGAGACAAAAAACTAAACGTCGCGACACCACAGGACCAGCCACCCCCAGTAGGCTATCATGTTGGCAGGTTAACCTCCATCGGCGAAGGCTAGGTAATAAGCCAAAGTTCAGCAGAGAAGAAAAGTGCTAACCTATTTCACATAACAAAAGCGGTGCTGACGCATTTTTCGCGCTTTCAGCAGAAAATACGGTCCAAGACCGTGATTCTGAAGGAATACATACAACACTCCCATTGTCATACTCAAGTCAAATACAACGCAATAATTTGCTTGTTGAAATATTGAACAGATTGAGCTCGTGGAATTCATCAGGGACTGACAATCTGCAGCAAATGACCGCGGCATTCGTGTATAGATCTCATAGGTGACTAACCAATGCAAATGGCCCGCTTTCTTTTTCCCACCAATAAACAAATTCACCCATCGGTTTCCAACTAGGGATGCTCCAACAGATCCGGATTCTTCTCTATAGCAGGAAATAATTTTCATATTCCTTGCGAATGTAGAGTTAATTTACATCAAGGACAACAGCTTCAAAACGATACTCACCTTCAAAAGTCAAGCAATAAAATGAAACACAATGATTCTTGAGTACTACAGCCAAGCAGAGGGCTGTATATGAGAGAGTGTTGTTATTAACGAGACAACTTTGCCCAACAGAGAAGTCTTATCTTTACAAAGTCAGAACAAAACGAAATATTTACCTTCTGAGCTGCTTGTAAAGCACAACAGTTACATACTTGGACTGAAACCTATGAGTCAATCCCAAAGCAACTACAGACTGAGGGGTCCTTCCTTTCTCTAAGAAAAGGTGATTAAGCATGACATGTTGGGGCTTGACTGGAGCAGTTTCATCTGAATTTTCTGTATCCAGAACAGTTAAACGAAGCTGAGGAGGAACCACCACCGGCTCCTTCGCAAAATCTTCCTCAGCCGGAAACACTTGACTGTAGCTAGAATCAGGAGATGATGGAACCTCAAACTCAGCCACACTGTCCAAGTTTTCGGGAACATAATCCTACAGAAGTGATGGGACAATAATAAGTCAACTAGGGTGGCTAAAAGAATCTCAAATTACAAAGCATTTACCCAACAATACGTGTGTGTGTGTGTGTATCAAACATTAGCATCTATCACATGCATCTACAAGTTTATATTTTGCTTGCCTCCAGCATAAAAAAGTAGGCTATCACAAACTAGCCTTACCCCACTCCAATCAAAAAACCCCATCCAAAAGAAAGTGACAAGAAGATGGCACTGCTCAGAGTCAGTAATCTAGTATCCAGTTAATATTTGATCAAAATCTGTTCATTTAAGAGTGTACCAAAAGAAGTACAAAAATCATGAGAAACCAACCATAATAGCAAGATTAGCATTGAAAAAGATGTTATCATTTTAATAAACCAGCCACCACTCTTCAAATCTCTTTAATGCCGAAAAAAAAAACACTCTCCCTATCTGTTGTGACATTTCGGATTCACAATTTTGCTTGCGTAACTGACTTGATCAATGATACTAAATTGAAGAATAGGCCCCCAAATATCCCATGAAAGCTAAATTGATCCGCCAAAAACCAAGTCATATAAAGTGGAGGTATCATCCGTCAAAAACAATATCACTTACACAAAGCACACGTCTCGTCCCCTTTAGATGCTGACTGGGTACAATTTATTAATGCATGAGAAACAATTTTGAACAAGGCAGTACTTAAATCACATTCACATGCACACAATGTACAGTGACACAAGCTCCGCAAATTTATAAAGTACTCACATCGACCTCCAGTATATTACAAACTTGGCCCATCTCATCGGTAGTATGGGGGAGATCTGGACTATATCTCCATTGACCATCAACAATGAACTTGTAATGGTATACGCCAAATCGTAAGACCATGAGGATAGAGTAGTCTTTACCGGATCTCTGTAGTTTTCTCCTGCAATATAAAGTAATCAACTAACCGGCTTTAGTCAGCTCCGACACTTTTTCTTCCGACTGGATTTATAGAAGCCAATAACCATAACAAACGGAAAGATTGCAGTCCTCACCTAGATCCCCAATTGTCCCATGATCCTTCTACCACCACATCACTGCCACCATATTGCCATGCAATGACCGTGGGAATTCCTCCCTCAGAAGGATTATGAACAATTCCTTGAGACTCATTCTGCCTACTCTGATTAAAAGTGGCGGGGCCATCACTTTTCTGAAACGGAGGTGTAGGAATCTAAATATGACAAGATGGAAAGCAGCTCATCAATTGAAAGCATTCTCACGAGTATTCATCTAAAAGTTTAAGACACAATTCACGAAACATATCCTTGCAACCCATCTTTCGAACAATAATAGTGAGTAAAAATTCAGATGTGATTCTTAAACACGCATGCAGGGATTGCAGACAGTTCAACAAGTACAAAAGTAGGCAGGTATATGAGGAAGAACAAGCACCCTGCAGAAAGGTAATGCCCGTGAAATGTAAAGTAAACTCAGAGCAAGTAAATCAAAGGCAGATGAGAATAATTATAGAATCAAAGTAGAGTCTCCCGCTTGCAAACTACAGAAGTTGCAGTTGTTACAGACTGACGGCAAACTCCATCACGATCTTCATCTTTTTTCCTAAGACATCACAAGAACATCACCCAAAAAGAGAGAATGTAGCTCTTCACACTGTAAAGGGGTAAAGCTATGATCTTATCCCGACGAAAGAATCGCCAAAGAAACTAAACCTTCACACTCTCGAGAGAGTACCTGTCAAGTAAAGGCGCACTGACAAAAGCTCCTCCAACAAAACAAAACGAAAAGGGTAGCTCGCTAAGGTTCTCCAAGCATCTCTAGTGACGGTAAGATGCAGACCATAAAAAAAAGAAATTTTTTTTTTAAAAAAAGAATAGATATACGATTGCCCACAAAGCTATCATAAATCTTCATTTCTAGGGGGATAATACACGAATATTATACACAGCATAGGGCATTCACTATCCTGAAAGGAGCACGAAATGAAAAACGAAACGCCCCATGAATTAAACGGAGGAGCCAAAGATCAATACACGACAGCACGTCGTACTCATCGCCGACATATGTATGCACCCGATCGGAAAACAAGCACGGACAACACAGCCATAACACAGGCGCACACTACATCCAGCAGCAGAAACAACATGATCGATCGACAGGTCAAACAAAGTCGACCGCGATCAACGCCCGGTATCACACGGAACAACGACCGTACACGCAAACCGCGCGGCGAGCGAGAGCGACATGGAATGACCTGAGGAGCGAAAACGAGGGGCGACGGAGGAGCGCGCGCGGCGGCGGCCGTAGCAGGAGGAGGAGCGCGGCTCACGGATTCAGAGGGCGGCGGGTGCAGGGCCGGCGCGTGGTTCTCGCGGGGAGCCCGCCCGCCGTTCGATCCGGCGGGGGCGTCGTCGCTCCCGGCGTCGTCGTGCGGGCCTTCCTCTCTGCCATTAGCGTTTCCCATGCCTTCGCTCGTAGATCTGCAGATCGCGGCTCCGACTCGCACCAAGCCAAAGCTACGGCGGGATGGAACGCAATCTATTACACCATTCACGCACACAGCACCCCCTCGGTTCCGATGCGTAATATATAGATATATATATATATATATATATATATAATAATCACTGGTGCAGCTTCAGAAGGAGAAGAAGAGAGAGAGAGAGAGAGAGAAGCGAGGAGGAGGAGGTGCGAGCGGAGCGAGAATGGCGGGCTGGTCCGGCGATCAGAACCGTCGCATTCCGATTTGCAGGGGGCGACGATCGTTCAGCGCCGCCGCAGCACTGCCGGAGACGAAGATGCAGGCTTTGAGAGAGAGAGAGACAGAGAGAGAGTCGTGGGAATGGATAAACTAAACGAGAGAGAACAATTAATGCACGTCACTATAAGCTCACGCGCCTCCCCCGGGACGCGCCACCCACCCGCCACGCTCGCCGGCGCGGTGGGGCCCGCCACCGTTTTTTTTGGGGCGGTGGTGCGGCTTTCCTAATGGAAAGAGTGGGGGCTAAATTAATTCCATTTTGAGGATTTGTTGCGAATTTCCTATTGAATTTCTAACTTTTGCGATTGAGTGCTCGGACTCTCGCGGACTATAAATTTATTTTGTTCGAGATCAAGTGCCCCGCCCCCCCCTCCTTTTTTTTTTAAAATTCTGCAATCTGATCTTTCGAATTTTATTTTATGCAATTAAATCATCTGACTGGCTTTTTCGAATCGTGCGAGCAAAGCTTCTAATCGACCACCTCCACTTAACATCAAATAGTTTAATGATTGGGGTAGAAAAATTGCAAAATTATGTTAGTTCGACCCTAGATGATCGTGAAATTAGCAATAAAAAAATGAAATTTCATAAATAAATAAAAGAAGAAGAAAGAGCTCTAGTTTGACGATGTTAGTCATGACGGATTAACAACGAGCTCGGTTGCACAAAATAAAATCCAGATTGCATTAATCGAGGAAAATAGCATTTGGTCATATAGGAAAAAAAAAGTTCATAAGATAAAAACGCATAAATAAATAAATTAAGGGTTTAACTCTACATTAAGGACGGTTTCGATGGACTTTTTTTTGCTTTTACGTCTAATTTGAATCACATGACTCGCACACTCCGACTTTTTTTTTAGTCCGAAACGATTAGGAATTTTTATGGAATAACGCCTATAACTATTGAAAATTCGCACACGGAATTCTATTCGTGTTTTTATTTTTGAAACGCGATAACAAATTTTAAAATTATAAAGAATTTTTCTGTATGGCTTAGATGGAAAATTTAAACGATAATCCATTATTATGTAAAGATCTTTGGTCCCCCACCTGATTTAGGGTCGCGGGGGGCCGGAGCGCACGTCGTTTCCTTCTGTTTTTCGGGGGCCTCAGAATTAATTTTCCGTACGAGGTCCGTGCGGCGGCGCGTGGAGCGTGGGGGGGGGGGGCGCGATTTATATTTTCATTTTTTTATTTTATATTTTTATTTTTGGGGTTGGTATTGCGGGGATACTGTGACTGTAGGGATCAGATCGGCGTGCGCCTGACGTGGCAGGAGCACGTGACGAATCGGGTCGCGGGGCCCACGGCGATCGGGGGTTGAGCGCACGACAGATCGCGTGACGTGGCGAGTGGGGTTTTCTTTCCGGATAAGATCTGAGTTGGAAGGACGGATGACTTTATCGACTTTCTCTTTTCGTTTTTTTTTCTCTTTTTTTTTTGGTTTTGGGCTTCCGAGACGGCGGGCCAATCCATGACGGCCAGCTCAGCAGGGCATTTTTCGGTCCTTGCTGTGGGACAACATCATTGGATAACATTAATTCGGGATTTTCTTCGCTTTTCAATTGTTGTTTTTTCTCGAAAATTTGGAGGATTTTTTCTTCGGTAATAAAACAAAAGGCTTCCATTTTTTTTTCTTGTTTTTTTGTTTTTTCCCCCTTAGAATAAAGGAATATTCCGTTTGCTCAATTTAGGATGAGAGGATTTCTTTTTTTTTCCCGTGCTTTGTTTGGAGAAAAATAATTTGATTTCAGTGTCGAGGAAACCGATATCGAAATAAAAGCCGGACCGCATTTTTGGGGGGGCGGGTTAAGAATGTACCAGTACCGGTCGTTAGTAGCTGTCAACACAATGAGAACCGAGTGGGCAGACAGATGAACAAGAAAGCCATGAGAATCAACGAAACGGCAGGAGTTACTGTTTTCGCCACATTAGAGAACGGTCGTGCATTTTTTTTTCAGATACGTTTGAAGTGTTGTGTTAAGATAAAGCCGGACTGCATTTGGGGGGATTAAGAATGTACTGGTAGCGATCATTACTAGCTGCCAACACAACGAGAGTTAGGTGAATCGACACACGAACAAAAAAATCACGAGATTTGACAAAATGGCAGAGGTTGTTGTTTTCACCACGTCAAAGAACGATTGTGCATTTTTTTCAAGTATGTTTGAAGGGTCGTGTTAAAAGGTCATGCCATATATGTATAGCCAAATGCTTCAAGAATATTTAAACACTCGGTGAATTTATGAACCGTTTGAGACTAATTAAATAGGTTCATATATACATTTTAATAAGATATGAATAGTCATCTTAAGTCTGAAAAAGACAAGCAGAGAAAAATGCAGGGGAAATTGGTCATTTGGACCTAAACTTTTTGGTTTTATCAATACAGTCCAAAATTTTTACACAAAATTTCAATTTAATCATTTCGATCGATTTTTGGAAATTACCGACGTGGCAGCAGGCCGCATAAGACGTCCAATGATGATCTGATCACCATGTTAAAAAACTGACCACAAGGATTACATATGGCGTTTCGCCCAAATATTTATAATTAAATTGATAAAATCAGTAAGTTAAAGATTTAATTGGCATCTGCACAATAAATTTATGACTAATTAGGTAATTTCCCCTTTTAATTTTTTCGAAAAATGTAAGGAAGTGGCTTCGAGAGAACCCATGGAGTATTCCTCTTTTCTTTAAATCAACACATAAATGCAATCCGAGGGTTCATCCAACGCGTCGAATAATAAGTTGCGAAAAATAATAATATTGCGTGCGGTCGATCTCTGAATCATGTAATCTTTCTGGCATTATAACCGGAATTCATCGAATAAATCAAATTTAAAATTGCGCCCCACCCCGGAGTGGGGGGATCGAGCAACGATATGTAAAAATTAAAGAAAGAAAGAAAGAAAGAAAGAGAAAATGATGCCAAATTATAATGACGGATAATGTATAATAAAAGTCTAATTGTAGTACGAACAATAGGCGGGACCGAGATGTGCATGAAAATTGTGCCAAAGCTTATCCTCTTTAGCTTTTCTGTCCTTATCCCCTCGCCTTTCCCCTTGTCAAACTCCACTGTTGTCATCGATTGAAAACGACACCGACGACGAAGGAAGAAGGAGCAGAAGAAAATGTATAAGAATAAAAAAAATAATAATAATGATGTTAAGAAGAATTCCATCGTTGTTATTGGTAAAGAAAAAACTATTCGCGACCCCGTGATCAAAAGTAATTCCGATGTGCCTCTGGTGTTTGGTAGAACCATTGAATATGTGATGGGAGCGTTGTATCCGTTTTGACCGTGATTGGTGAACGGACGGTGAAATCAACCGCCGCGGCGGGGCCCCCTCCCCCCCCCCCCCCCTAACCGGAATCGCTCGGGCAAGGGGTTGGCGACGGGCGAGCTTCAACCAAGCCGCCATATACAAGATCCAATGCAAGGCCGGGATCGCATCGAGCCCCCCCAAGCCGAGTTTTGGACCCGAGATGGGATTTTGACTAGAGAGAGAGAGAGTCGTCGGTGCCGAAAGACATCGATGGTCGACCGAGTGTGGACGAGCGAGCCGCAGACCGAGCTTTGATGGCCGGAGAAGGGGCTGGCGGCAGGCAGTCGACGACATCATCAACAAGGGTGGGTGGCTCAGAATTTAGTTGAGTTAGTCTCACTTGATATAATTATGTAACCTATTTATGATCAATTTGAAATCCATTTCAGACCCATTAAATTGTCAAGTAAATGATCCACTTAAGCTTGTTTCTAAAACTAAAGACAATCCATTTATGACCAACAATTAAATATGAATTTTAGACCCATTTTGCCACCCATTTGAATTAGAGAATGAGAACTGGAGAAGAGGTAGAGAGGGGAGGAGAGATTTTTTTTTTCTTTTCGTTTATTAGACGGGGCTCGCGCCGCGAATTCAACAATGTATCGTATGATGACGGTACACGACACAACCACAGGACCCGGGAAGAGTGTCCCTACACAACCAATACCCCGTAAACACGACTCGACCCGACACGGCACAACATCTAAGCATAATAAATTAGTAGTGCCGTGTAGTTTATACCTTCCAAGTTCTTTATATAATCACGAATGGCGAGCCTTTTCACGGAGCACTTCTAATAAAAAGGGGCTCGAACTTCCCCGGTTTCATCAACCTTCCCAAGGTTTGATTCTGCGCCCGCAGTTTTCGTCCCGCCAATGAAAGTGAGAGCTAGCTAATGATCCCAAGAGACAAAATGCGATAACGTCGACGCGTATCTCGACAGCGAAAACATATGAAACACCAAAGATTCTTCGTGCACGCGGGTTATCAATCATTGGATTAGGTGAATCTCGAGTAGAAACCACCCGGATCCAAAGATTCGAGTGCAGCGATCGGCCGTAATGGATCCGATGCACCTAAGAATGCCTCCAAACACAGGGCGGACTTCTTTCACATATCAAGGGCAGGTATCAGACGAGGCCATACAAAGCACTGTGCCAAGGCATAAAATTCACTTCGCTTTTCCTACTCCTTTCATCGGTCTGAACATACACTGCCCGGATTCTATGGACACGGCATCTTTGATGCCTCACAGCATATACACGTTACGATAAGTTAACTAGCAAATGTACACGAGAACTCACTCTACGAATAGATGTTGCAAGGACGGACGTCTGCAGTTCAAGAAGTAGCCGCAGCCACTGACGGTTCAAGGACGCCACCACGCAGAGGAAATGGACCGAATAGGATTCAAAAGGAGGCTGAACTGCTTCTGCGAAGCTGATATCTCGGTTCCGGCGATGCTTCGTTTTGAAACTTAGTCTCGAATTCCTACGGGGAAGAACAACAGCCAGTGTAACAAAATCACCGATGCTTCCTTCTTTTTGTTTTTTACCGTCATGCGAAAGGGTCAAGTTGTAAAAGAAAATCAAGAATAGATCATATATACTTGGAAGAATGGCAAAACCAAGGACACGTGTTGCAACATTCCACAAAACCAATCAATCATTCATTGTCGCAATAATTCGACTCTTAAGCATGTTTACTAGATAATATATATTCCGGTTAAAACCGTCAGGTCATGTTGATGTATGCTCAACGCTATCAACAAAAAGTCTCTGCAGCTGCAGACTAGATGAAAATCGTGTTGAAAGAACAAAATCACATATTTCACATATCTTCGGTCCCCCCCTAGTGCACAGTGCAAAACCCCACATTCCTGGAATTGTGTTTCAAGTGACAGGATCAAGACTGGTTGCATCTAGATTAAACACAGAACAGGAATGAAAAACCTTCTCTGCTAGGATTTTCTGGGGGTTCCCGTATTCATCGCGATCAGAAAACACCAATTGCATGAAGTAAGTAAGTTGTAGGATGAAGAACTAAGCATCTCCACACTCATACATTGAGATTGGTAGGCATAGTATATACCATTAAATTCCGTAGATTAATAAGGCCAAAATTACAAAGAGGACATAAAATGATTAGATATCCTCCCATCAGGAAGGTAGATGATATATTTTGATGCCATTCTGCAATGATTACAAGCTGCTACACAAGTGCCCATCAACCTAAACTGACTGACAAGTCTTTCTTCAGCACACAAACTTTTTTCCTTTGGCCAAACTTTAAGACACTAAATTTCACAGCCACTGAAATAGTGCACGCTCCTCTCAGCAAATGGATGATGGCCAGAGCAATAGAAAAGGAAAGGGGCAATAACAGATATGGTAGCAAATGGACGCTAGGCAGAACAATAGAAAAAAAAGAGGGGCAATTACAGATATGGAAAATCCTATTTTATATAGAAAAAGCATCTAAACATAACTGCGATCAGTGGCTGCAACATTTCAAAAGTGAAAGCATATTATCAAGACAATCACTGAAAAAAGGTAATTTATCTATAATGTTCACACCGCATAGCCATGCTAAATAACAGATGCTGTTATCCCCTAAAAGACTGTCTTAGTCCTCTACGTCACAAATCTCGATTCAGGCGCGCCACTGGTGAGAGAATTACTGACTCATAATTCATCCTCATTTTCATTGTATGAAGGATCTCAAACATTAATGCCTTGTCAAAATTAAATGGTTCTTTTACTAAAATTGTTTAATTCTTCCAAAGTTGATTCTTATATAGTCTAATTGAGGCACAAACCAGTAACCACAGCCAATATTGTGATTCGTGGCCCATTTGCAAAGTCTATAAATAAACAGCATCTACTTATACTAAGTTTTTATGGACGTATAAAATCATAGATAACATCCAAAAACCGAAGCAACTCTTGTGACATCAAACAGCCCACCTAAGCAACACCAAAACTAACATGTCCCCGTATAGAAACGCCCATCAATTTGATAACAAACTGGATTTCATCCGTGTTCTCAGGTGATAGACAAGGTACTCTTGCCAGTGGATTTTATCGTTATAGAAGTACAAGAAAACCATACACAGTGATTAAGGTTACAACATATCTTTAAAGTCTCATCATTTTAGTCCCTGAAAGAGAGTCATTAGTCATATAGTAGTCATAGCACCAACACCTAGTGTGCAGTCGACTAAGTCTTATGCAAGAAGGAGATCAAAAACTGATAGGAAAGACCACAACAAATTAGGTTTTAGGATAAAGGAAGAATCCATAGATCCGTGGAACAAGTTCTTAGTTTCCATGACAAACATTATAATCATCATGGTATGCCCGAAGTTTTTAAAAGTCGCTAATCACTCGTACACAGACACGTGGATAAGATTCCCAGAAACAGGACACCCCAATCATAAAAATTAGTAAGACGGAACTAAACTCTGCCTCACATAGTTTGGCCCTTGTTATGCAGAAGCATTTGCCCGAGTGTGAAATCTATCAATCACAGATAATATAGCCATGTCAGAGGGTCCAATTACCATTATTATTCTTACCAAGTACATTAATCAGAAATGAGAGTACTTGGAATTTAATGCAAATTGAACAACATACAAATATCTTATAAAATTGATAGCTTAAGGGGTTGTCAGCGTTGGTTGTTGGTTCTAGCCTTTTGCTGTGGCTTTAACTTTTACAGTTTATAATCAAACCTCTATTCGCTATTGAACACTTCAACCCTTAAAAACTCTTTGGCTGGAAAATCAAAAAAACTTTTAAGCGGTCCTCATTAGATGAATAGTCTACTTAAAGAACTGTTTCGTCTATGCACAACCTAGTCTTACCTTGTCTTACAGAAACAAGTAGTTGGACAGCGCATAACTTCTTTCTACAAGAGCATACTAGCCCTCACGGACCGAGCATTATGATCAGATTTACCTTCTCATTCTTTAGCTTTATGTTCTCCTCTTCTAGACGCGAAACCTTGTTCACCAGCTCATTCTGGTAAGCCTGCAGTTTAACATGTAAGGTAGTCAGAAGAATGATAGAGGTCAGAATCACGTCTTAACAAACAAATCCTCAAGATTGCAAAAGAAACAAAGGGCCAACCTGCTTTCTAGCTCGTGAACGTGCAGCCGACTCTCTGTTCTTGATCTTCCTCCTCAACCTCCTTTCAAGTGTCCTTTCATATGCAACTGGGTCACCCCTTTTCCGCCTAGGCACCGACGTATCCGATAGCAGGCCCGTCGAAGGAGCCGGAGACAAACCGAGCGGCGGGGTAACACTCTGAGGAGTTGCTGGCTCCGAGAGGTTTAGATCCATTGAAGGACCCAAATAAGCATCGGCAAAAAGCCCGGCTTGCACCAAGAAATCCTCTAGAGTCATCTCGCCAAGGTTCTGGTCCCCACCCTGACCCCTCACCTCCAACCCGCTCCTCTTCTTCTGCCCCTGCTGGATCTCCTTCCACACCTCCTCGACCGTCTTCCCGCTGAGCGCCCTGGGCAGCGTCGAGCTGGCCTGGTGCTGCAGCGACAACGACGACGGGGATGCGCCACTCCCGACGGGATTCATCCCTGCACACCGACTGTCTTCAGCAGTCCATACATTTTTAAGAAGCTCATCCAGGTTCATGCTACCTAGAGGTTTCTTCCCCGGATCACCCAGTTGGGTCACAACTTCTTCGAGAGTGAGGTTATACCACGAGCCTTGCCTGTTCAGTGATGGTGATGAGGGTTGCAATTGCAAATGGGTCTCTTGGCCGTTACTTTGTAACCCCATTGTTTGAATCCCCATTAAAAACGAAAGCAAGGGTCTTTCTCTCTTCAACCCAATGACCTATCACTGTACAAGGTAGCGAGCTTACAGAACTGCCTGCTGCAATAACCAAAAATCCGAAAAACACCCTTTTCTTCTCCCTCGTTTGTCTCATCGATTCAGTTTACAACAATGATCAAATCATCTCCTCGATTCAGTCCCTCACTTGCCCACTCTCGAACTCCCAAATTCAAACCCCCCCCCCAAGAAAAGAAAAATCTCATCTTCACTCAAACCCATGACTTCGTTTCTCCCGCTCTCAGCTTACATACGGAGGAAACACAAGCACCGTGATCAAGCAAAAGCAAAGCGACGCAAACCCACGTTCCGCTCAACGCGGGCAACTACAAACTGGCAACAGAAACGGTACAAAACAGAGCCAAAAAGAACAAAGAAAACGATGGTGGACTGATAATCCGAAGAGAGAAGAGAAAGAGGCAGGCTCAGAAATCTACCTGGAGGACGAAGGATCTGACAATTCTCGAATCTAGACTCCAATTCGAGCTCCGTCGTGGCCAGGGGATGGATCCGCTCCACGTACCGTGTGTGTTCCGAGTGAGAAGCGATTAATCGGATGCCGTTTCTCTCTCTCTCTCTCCGCTCTCTCTTCATCTTTTGATTTTGTATTTTTGGGTTGTTTGATATGGTTATGTCACGCGAGGCGCGCGTGATGTGGCTCGGCCCATTGAGATTTCTCCCTCTTTTTTTTTTTTTCATCTTTTCCTTTTTGTTTTTACTCCTCACGTTTGACTCTCTTTTTTTGTCCAACAATAATCTCAATTAACTAAGACAATAATTCTATTGAGGTTGTAATTCACTTAGACCACTAGCTTGGCGTAGCTCCTTGTAGTTCTTGTTCTTGAGCTCGATCAAGACATTGATAAATCGAAAAGTCTGGTGTCGGATTTCGATTTTCTTTATAATACGTGACAGGCTTGAGGTTAGATCTCTCGGGAGCTAAATGGTGGGCGAGCTTTTTGCGTGTGTGCACGCGTGCACGCATTCCCAGATTTCAAGGGGCGTTCGGAATAAATGCAAGACGGCAGCTACCGTTATAGCTTGCATAAGACTAGAGTAACGTGCCCAATCTTTCCGACATCACGCCGGTTCTGTCGAACTGGTCGCCGGAAAAAGCATTGGACCCCCGACGACGTCGAGTCGCGGCTTCGTAGAGGCACGATCGAGCGAGATGCCATTGCTGACGATGCCCCTTTTTGCGAGTGATTAAAATATCATTAAGATCTCTGTAGAAAAAGCTATTGGGCCTAAGCGGGCCGGGCTGGGGTAGAGTCCATTTGGGCCGATGGGTCTCGCAATCGGCAGTATAAAAGCCCAATACCCAGAAGCTCCGGCCCAGTCATAACCAACAAGAAGGGTCGGTGTGATTCTCGTCGACGTGACCGAAGCTTTCTCCATCCCAATCATTTGCTGAATTCAATCCCGATTCCGCCATCGCCAAACCCTAGCTAAGCTCCACCGGAAAGCCAAACCCCAAAACCACCAACACCGCCACCGCCCTCCCCGCCATGGCCAAGAAGCGAAAGCTCCGATCCTCCGACCCGGCCCCGGCCAAACCCGCCGAGCCTCAGGACCAGCAAGAGCCCTCTCAGGCCGGCCAGCCCGAACCGGTCCCCGAGGAGGCGGCGAAGCAAGAGCCGGAGAGCATGGCCGTGGAGGACTCTGCGCAGAAGAATCCGGCGGCGTCGGAAGTCGAGCCGCAGATTGGGGAGCCGAAGGCGGAGAAGGTGGAAGGGAGGCCGGAAGCTGAGGAAGAAGAGCGGGAGCAGGAGCAGGAGGAGCGGGCCGATTTAAATGCGCCTGGCGGGGGGGGCGACGGCGGCGGCGGCGCGTTGGAGCCGGCGCCATCGCAGGCGAATGGAGCTTCGGAGGAGGATAATGAAGAGGAAGAAGACGGAGACGAGATGGACGACGAGCCCGTGGAGAAGCTTCTGGAGCCGTTCACGAAGGAGCAGCTGACTATGGTTCTCAAGCAGGCCGTGGCTAAGTACCCCGACTTGATCGAGAGCGTGAGAGGCGTGGCGGACGCGGATCCTGCTCACAGGAAGATCTTCGTGCACGGCCTCGGCTGGGACGCCACTGCCGAATCCCTAATTTCGGTCTTCGGCAAGTACGGGGAGATCGAGGACTGTAAGGCGGTCACGGACAGGGTCTCCGGGAAGTCGAAGGGCTATGGGTTCATCCTGTTCAAGCATCGGAGCGGGGCGCGGAAGGCTCTCAAGCAGCCGCAGAAGAAGATCGGCAACCGCGTCACCTCATGCCAGCTGGCGTCCACGGGCCCAGTCCCGGCCCCGCCTCCTAGCACGCCTCCTGTTTCGGAGTACACCCAGAGAAAGATCTTCGTGAGCAATGTGTCGGCAGACGTTGATCCTGAGAAGCTGTTGGAGTTCTTTAAGCAGTTTGGGGAGGTTGAGGATGGTCCTCTGGGGCTCGATAAACAGACTGGTAAGCCGAAAGGTTTCGCCTTGTTTGTTTACAAGTCCGTTGAGAGTGCTAAGAAGGCTTTGGAGGAGCCGTACAAGACCTTCGAGGGGATTACTTTGCACTGCCAAAAGGCAATTGATGGGCCAAAACCAGGTAAAAACTTCGGCGGGCATCAACAGCATCACCAATACCACCAACCGCAGTATTCCCATCCAAGGAAAGACAAAAATAAGTATGCAGCTGGTGGTGGGTCGGCTCCAGGACATTTGATGGCGCCTCCAGGACCTTCTGTCGCATTTAATCCTGGGCCAGCGCAGGCATTCAATCCAGCACTTGGACAGGCCTTGACTGCTATTCTTGCCACCCAAGGAGCTGGGTTGGGAATTGGTAATTTGCTGGGAGGTATAGGAGCACCTCCGATGAACCAAGGTGGGATGCCGGGAGGATATGCTAGCCAACCTGCCGGAAGCTATGGGATGCAACCTGGGATACAAGGTGTTTATCAGAATCCACAGATGGGTCAGGGGACTTCTGGTAGGCCTCCGCAGGGCGGCGGACCCCCATACATGGGACACTAGGTGAGTAAGATCTTACATCTGCTGCTACTTGTGGAGTATTTTGATATCATTTCATTTTCCTCACTTCCACCATTCCCATCGTCCTTCATTTTAAAATGTAATCTGATCTTTCGGGTGGCCTGCCATCATTGTCCAATACACTTGCTAAGCATGTCCAAAGTGTTGCGTCGGTGCAAAAGAAAGGCCACTTTATTTTGCCTTCAATTTGAAATGACAGGATCAATGATCAAAAGATGGTATGGTCAATTGATTGGCCAGATAAATAATCAAAGGAGCTGACCAGATTAGTCGGCCATGTTGAAGTTTTTGTTCCCTTATTTTTTGTGTTTCAAACTCTCATCAATCCATTTTTAGTCCCAATGCACATAGATTTCATCTAACAAGTTGAATAGTGAGATTTTTTGCAAAATTTGTGTTGATGCATGTATTGGTCTGCATCATTTCATGGATTAGAACAGTCTATTGTATCTTGCTAAGTTTGGCATTTGTATGCTTTATGATGTGGGTTGGTTGATATTGACCAGACAATCTAACACACTAAGCCTTGGTAGTAAGAAACATTTATTGCAATGAGTTCAATACGTTCTTTACGCATTTTTTTGTTTGGGTTCCTGCTGGGTGTCTAGAAGTCTTAAAACAAACATTGGCTATGGTACCATACTGAAAGTGATAGACTTTTTCAAGTCCAGCATGAGTGGTTTGATTATGTTCAGAAAGGCCTTCAGTTACAAAATGACCTGTCTAGACTAAGAATATCATATGGATCGTGAAAACTCCTTATCTTACAATGTATAAGCCTTGTGTTCCATGTCTCATGCGAAACAAACTCTATTTGATTTACATGTAAAAGGACCTAATAATCTCAACTGGATATTGCTTTGGTGTTCTGTAATTCAACATTGTGCTTGGAGCTGCCTTCATAGATGTCTCACTTGTCAATACATTCTTGTTCTTGATATTATGTTTGGATTATTATGAACAGGTATATTTGCCGCTGCACTCTTGTTTTGCTTGTTAATGCTTGTATAGTAAATGCAGGTGATGACATCAACAGATTTAAAGATAGTGTAGCGTTGTTGTTTGTTCAAACTTAATATGGTTTGACTCTTCGTGTTCTTGTCCCTCTTTGAAATCTGTTTGTGCTCCTCTTTTTTACATACGCTCTTAGATGGTCTGCTAATATATGAGATTAAGATGTTTTCATCCTTTTGAGTTGCTAAAGGTATGGTACTTGATCCAAACTTGTTTAGTCATTTATAATTAGTATTTTCATGCTTTGTATGTTCATTGTGCAGATTCCTTCATAGATGCATCAGTCATTTAGTTTTGGACTCTGGTGAATCTTCTGAAGTTCCAGGATCTCTTGCAAAGTATCTTTAAATCTGATTAGGAACTATTTGTCTTCTATAGAGATCCCTAGACCTGAATCTCAAACTTGTATCTTAATTGCTATTCCAGTACTTTTCCCCTTCACTTGTTTTTAAAACCTTTATAGTTCTTCATTTCCATTTTCTTGTTACGTTGAAAGTGTTGGGGAACAGGTAGAGTTTTCAAGCAGAGAACATTTCTTTAACTAAAAATTCACCATCATGCATGAGGCTCTATTATATTATCCTTTGCCGAAAATATTTAATGCGCTGAATGGCAAAAGAGTTTTTCGTGAACCTCAGTTGTTTAAATAGTTGTTCTGTTCTTTGATGGCCAATTAAACAAGTTTTTGCAGTCTTGTTTCGCCCTTTTGCGTATTTTTGTTAGAATGAAAATTCTATACCAGCTTGATGGGGCTCCGCTTAGCAGCCATAGTGATGCTATGCTTCTGGAAGCAGATCCATGTCAGGTGAGGATATATCTTTCATAATTCTTAAAGCAGCTCGAGTGCTTTGCACCATGGAAGGGAAAAAAAAAAAGGGGGAAAACCTCATTCACTCCTGTTTTCTAATAGTTCAATGCGTGGCTTCTCTTCTCCATGATAGGAACTTTCTGCGGGTAATTTATCCTTTGTGACCTCTTGCTACCTCGATCTCATTGCATCTAATTCAAAGGACACCCACTTAAACTTTTTGGGATTTTTTTATTAAACCCTTGACTCTATTGGCCTGGCAACCATTGCAAACTTTTTATAGCATGATGTACAATGAAAAAGTTTTTCCCCTCGAGTTGCTTGGCGACATACCATTCCGATTGTCCAAGGACACCCCTAAGATCCTTTTCTCCCTTCACCTCAACATCATCTTAGATTTTGGTTTGTGGTCTCTGGAGTTCTGCTATGAACATGTAGAAGTTTCTTGGGGCTTTATCTGTGATTCCTCTCAGGGTTATATATACTGTAGATGCTGCAGTTGATATGAGTTTTTTTATATGGTTGTTGCAAAGTGTGGAAGCTTGGCGAGATTTGATGTTTCCATGGACTATATGTAGCTCTCCAAATCTGCATCTCTGTTGCTCTGCACGACCTATGTTAAGTTGTCTGAAGTAAGGAGGAGACAGGCAATGCAGTCGGTCAATTTGATTCGACTTCAAGGACATGAATGGAGGATGCGTAAGTTGCTATATTCTAAACCCTATCGGGCCAAGTGCTGTCGGGTTTTTATAGTGTTGAGATTGGAGCTCCTTTTATCATTATGTGTCTGTTAGGATGAGGGGGGTCACTGGTGCGAGATCTTCACCTGCCTAAAGAACTGAACTAGGAAAGTAGCAGTGGCGCTGACTCCTTCACGAAATAGAGTCTGTCTGGTTCATTGTCTTTGATTTGAATAAGATAGGATAGATTCTGTATGTCCTGTGAGCAACCCTACATTGTCTAAACAACTTCGATGAGTGCTAATCTGATATCTCAGTTCGGAGTCTTGTCCTCTTTTGGTTAGTCAGTCCCGTACCTTGTAGTGATGTGGCGGGTTGAGAACTTGTGCTTGGTTTTATTTTACTTGGTGATAGCCCTAACAGTCTGTTTGATGTTGATATTTGCCGTTGCCTCCCAGCCTCCTTCCTTAAACCAACTGTTGAAATCGGGATATTAGTTCTCCAAATCAAGGGGTTTTTCTTCATTGAATTCATGTTCTTTCCCACTGTGAAAGTTTTTTCAGCTGGGGGGCCAGCAACAGAGAACGAACACGAGCTTCATCCTGGTCTATAAGATTATATTTACGCATCCTGGTTCTGGCAAAAAATATGTTCGGAAGTTCTATACTTTGTTGCAAAATGTGTTTGAATTCGATACTTTGCTTGGATGGTCTCAATTGCGTGATGCGCGTAAAGGAGGGATTGTGATGTCAAATCAGGTTATGATTGTATCTCGTATGCGACCCCCCCTCCGACAGCATTAGCAAACCATTGAAATCATATCAAGGGTCTGTTTGTTTAAACTTTAATAAAATGAAAAGGTACTTTTATATTTGTACTTTCTTAAGAAGAATTAATGGGTATTCAAAATTTAATTAAAAAAAAAGGATACAAATGCGCTTTCGCAACTTCAAATATTTCGAATTTTGAAAAAAAAAAACGTAGCAAAATATTGGGCAAAAAATTAGGAAGTTAGACAGACCCTTGCACAGCCAGCCAAAAATCACGATTTCTTGGAAATGCACGGAGGGGAACAAGTTATCTTTTAACCTTCAAGCTCATCCTTTTTAATGGAATTCTCATTAAGTCCTTCGTCCTCATTCTCGGTTGATGTCAGCCTAATGTAGGCGCGAACAAAGAAACAATGTCGCTGGGAACAGTTTAAGTGGTGTCAGCCGGTTGTTAAGCGTCGAACTATGGACTTTCGTTTTTAGTCGGGAATGGTAATGAGAGAATTTTTCTGCTGTTCAACCAGAGGAAAGAGTAACATAATAGCAAGCAGATTCAGTCTTCTTGATGTGGATCAGTACTCGGAGGACCTAAATACTAATGTTGTGGAGATATCCCACGTCACGGCACAGCAAGAATGGTCCCTCAAACGACATTCGCGCCCTTTTGTGATTCCTAACTCGATGGAAATCCCTGAAGTCGCCAATGTTTCCGATCACTTGCTGAGCAGCCGGTGCAACAGCCACTCCGTGCTGCCCCACCCTGAGCAAGGCAGGTTCTCATTTAAATAGTGATCGGAGTGTATATAGCTGGAATAAGCCCCTCGTCAGTACCAAAGAGATGCATCCATTTCCTTTCTTAAGGAAATCTGCGATTCCACTAGTAGTAAGAAAAATGCATGCAGTTTGGATTTCGTAGCATGGTGGGATGGGCCAATTCAGGAGCAAAGTCAAACCTACAGAGGCATTGAAAGCTCTGCGTACAGAGACCATGGCGATCCCCGACGCATATGTGACAGGTCATGGAAATATTAACACCATACTGCAGACCGACTCCAACCAGAGCCATGCAGAGCAGCTAGAGCACAAGCATACATTAGAAACATCCTAGCAGTTTTTACCAAGTCACATCCAGGTCAGGACATATAAACACATTATACAGACCAACCCTACCGTCAATATAAGTTAATATTAGGCATTATCCACAGGGAAAAACCCACGGAAGCCCCATGGAAGAAGACGGACTACTGTATTCCTACCACATACAGCTGAAACTGCACCTTAGCTTGCCAACGGAGGCCAAAATGATGCACAAGAGGCTTAGACAAAGAACATGGAGCTGCTGACGTTATCCTGCAGTTTCGGCATCTGAGGGACGGGAACGGCTCCAGCAGATGTCAACCCACCATGGCTAGACGATGTCTCTGATGCATCCTCACATTTGATGAAATGCCCCAGCTGGGTTGCCGCCAAGTGGGCATAGCAAATCGGAGCGACTGCACATGCAAGAGAGATTTACTAGGTGGTGCTAACTAGATTGAAGGACCGCTCAGAAGCTGACAAGAATATGTCCAAGAAAATTCAATTGCCACATAATGATCTCATCGTCACACGCAGGTACGATACAGACTGACCCAAGCAGATCGCCCACTTGAGTTGACCCAAAAAATACCCAGTTAAAAAACCCGTTCTTGGACAAAATATTCTTCAGACGTTCAAAAAATGAAATAAGTATGTTTACCTACAGAAATCGCAGTTGTGCTTCTCTGATATCTGCAAATGGTGACAAGGAAAGTTAGAAATTCCAGTGATTTAATTGAGAAAAGTCGATCAAGATGGAAAAGACACTTACACATATGATAGAGCATGTACGAGTTCTTGCAAATCATCTGCTGAATAACCGACCTCGTCATATAGCACATGGTAGTGCGTAGGCCTAGTGGTTCCCTGCAAAGTATCAAACAAGATATGGAAGATTAAGAAACAAAACAAGAGAAAAAATTGCCAAATTTTTTCGTTCTTGAAATGCATCTAACATTTGGAAGTAAGCTGGAATGAGCAATAAAAGACCATTGCAACATTTGGCAAAATCTGCTTCAGCATAGCAATCAGGTTACTAATAGTTAAACTAAGCTTTAACTCCAACCAATCCGTCAAAAAGAACCTATTAGTTGTTGGTTCTTAAATCTTTTATGAAGTCACTTACAGCCATAAAGCAAGTTGTCTACCAATTTCATTCATAACCAGACAATGGCCATGAATATCTGAGAGTATTTGAAATATCATCTCATTCAAGAGAGCTGGCTATAGAACATGCATTGGCAGGTAAGGTAGGCAAACAAGAGAGGACAATTACTCCGAACCAGTGCAAAGTAAATCCTATAAAACATGTCTAGTTGCAAAGTAAATGGTAGCGGATTGCATTGTTTACCTAATCAGGCACTTTTTGTGTTCAACTACATTTTATTGTGCCAGTCCCCAAACAAAACTACTGCAGATGGTGCACAGCATTGCAGCAGGAATTAAACAAGACTGAAGTTAATGCAGGAACTTACTATCATCCCGGCATGCGCACAAAGATAGAAATCATTGTTCCGAGGATGACAGACTTTGTTGTCTATGACAGTTCCTGCAAAGTATACAAATATGTGGAACAATACTCAGAACCAACATTAAAATTCGGCAGATCCACTTAATGGAGACAAAGGTCAAGCTGTTAAGCAAAGGCTTACCAGGAGGAACATTATTTTCTGGAGATCCAGACTGGAAGAATTTTGTGTGGTGATTTTTCTGAGCAACAATCACCACAAATTTGGGGCACCACTTCTCATCAAGGAATTTGCAGGCCTGAAGAAAAAATTCCGAGCATAAACACTTTAATCTCATAAATATGTGGAACAACATTGAGAACCAGTGTTCCACTGCGATCCAGTGAAGACTGTACTGACCTCAATGATCTGATCCAGTTCTACGTTTAAGACCTGCATGAACTGAGACTCGCTGACTCCATCCCTGAAATAATTATGGCCTTTAGGGATTGACTTTGCAAAAGGACAAACCACAAGCCACATAACAGTATTAATTTGACAACTGAAGGCATTTTTTCAGCTTTGCTCACCATATCCAGCAAAAAGTCATATTTCATTATGCCCTATGGTCGTCGGGCAAGTGCAGAAAATCGAGTAGTAAAAAAAACAATAGCTCAACTCATGCCATCCCGGTGCAAACACTCGCGAACAACTCAACTTTTAATCCAAAAGATTACCCATTAATCAATGAGATTAAACTTGATAATTTCTCACGAGAAATGTGGAAGAACTCCCAAAAAATACTAGAGCACACTTATCATTTCCCTTTTATCTATGGGTGAGCAAACTTGAGTAAGTGAAAGCGAAAGTACAATCGCTCATGCATCTCCCTTATGCTCCTTTTACTTAGGTCTAAGACAATGAGAAACTACTACTCATCCCTCTGGAGAGTGCAATCAATTGTACTCCTAGTCTTCTTAAAAGAGGATTAGTAATATCAATAATGCATAAATGACAGGCACACTCGAGACATCACATCATTAAAGATACAGACCTGAATATGATAATCTGGTCAGGTTTTCTTTTGCCGGAACTCACATAAAAGTCCAGTAGAAGCTCTCTGAAATTAGAAACCAAAAAAAAAAAAAGGCTTGATATATTGGATGAAGAAAACAAATTATTGAAGCTGCACACATGGTCATAGGACATGATCTCTCACATGATTCAAAATTACGCAGAACCACTCTTTCCCATATAAATATAGTAGACAACAGAAACTGACCTTATTATACCTTCATCCTCGTCATCAGACACCTTTTTAAACAGAGAGTCTATCATTTCTACTTTAGGGGATTGGGTACGGACAGTAGCTCTGTAGCGAGAAATTAATGGCCATTGACGAGAGCTTACCACCTGAATTTGAGATGTAATTGACAGAGAACCTTATAAGCCACTAAGCCCCTGCTACTATCTACACATTAAGTAATTACATGAGCTGAATTAGCACATCACCGCAGCAATGGACGGAATATCAGAATGCCCAGGAGAGCCATGAGACACATCCATTCCAAGGATCATTGTGGGGACCTTGGAAACCACAGGAATATTAGGAGAATGCTCCACCGTCAGCAGAGAGTTCAAGCCACCGAGCTGCAGGAAGAAAGCATGGGTAAAAATGTATGGTTTGATAATCATCAAGAAATAACGGTTTGATAATCATCGAGCAATTGGTTAACTTACAACACAAAAAGGATCTAAAAGAATTAATCATTAGAATTGTTCACCTTTGCATTAATCTTGAGAAGAAGATTGGTGAGGTATTGGTCATTGATCCTCATGGGACAGAGGCACTGGGTGATGATTCCATAGTCGGAAAGATTCTTCTTCTTCCATGGACCTAAAGTATCGAATGAGCACAAGGAATCTTAGATATGTAGCCAACAATTTAGCAATACAAACAAACAGATGCAGTGGACTATACCATAGATTTCGCAGTTCTTTCTCTCTGGAATCAAACAAAGAAGGAAGAGTGGTGCCCCAGGTAGTTTAGCCTGTATCTCCTCAAACATTTTATCCACTCTAACAGCAGGAGGGGCTCTTCTGAATTGGGGGCTTTCCTCAAACACGTCAAAAGGTTGTTCGGTGAGCTACACGATGGCAATCGACTATCCATGAGCATATGGGAATTGTTGCATTATAATTGACATTAGAGAAGATACAAGAAACACAACCGACAGGGCAATCAGGGGATGAGAAAGGTGTCTATCAGTCATCAAGGCAAATGTTGCAGCAGACAGGATATGAGACTCACAAGTCCTTTCATTTCAGCTAATCTAGTCAGATCTCTTATAAGCCCACGCACATCACAACGAGCAGAGAAGTTCACCACAGCCCATTTCTGTATCTTGGCTGGCTCAACAAATTTCTGCAGAAGAATGAAAAGATAGCATAAACAGACTAATTGAGCGTGATAATCGGTGGTAGATAATTCAAATAACCTTATTCTGAAAGCTCCACCGTCCATTGCGGGGAAAGAAATCCTCTCCATTGCCCACTTTCAGCTGGGAAGGAAGCCCCAGAAATTTGTGTTATTCCAGATGATTGTCTAACAGTCCATTGCAAACAAACTGAAATTTTTTTATCCAGAAAACAAAATGCAAAAGGGAAACGAGCAGTGGCACCTTAGGAGCCGGTAGAATGCGGCCTTCAACTTGAGTAAAGCTATTGCTAATTGTGATGCCGCATGAACGTAGCATAGGTTCAGAATCATAGTTGCTCCGCTTCAAAGCCTAGAGAGAACCATCAAATTTTACATAGATAAGTACAACTTAGCTAAAGCCGCTGAACCGATAAATCAGAAACAGGCGACACGTACATCTGATAAAACCCTCATCCTTTCTTGGGGCTTCTGCCTCGACTTCTCAACCAGCGAAGCTCTTTGGAAATTTGTTAAAGATTTTGTGTAACGTTGCAAGGACACCAATGAACAGAGCTAAAACACAAAATATTCTCAGATAGTTTCCCCCGGATAAGTAATACAAGACATTTCACAGTCTAGCCAAAGGAGATAATGTCAACCCTAGCGTTTATTTACCTCCAGTGGTATGTAAGTTGGACGCTTTGGTTTCCCAACATTAATGCACGGAAAATCTCCAGAATAACGCAAATCTATCTTCCTATGGTTGACAAAATAATCATAAACAGTGACTTCCACAGCCTGAACCTCCCCGTCAGCATTTCCACTCCTCTGCTTCAGTGAGAATCTGTGACATGAATAGTTGCGTAATTCTTTAACGTGCACTATATCTCTCAGTACGTACAAGAGAAGGAAAAAGGAGAGAGAGTAAAATAAGGATGCGAAAGCATACAGTTGGTCCTTGCACGGACTTTCACTTAGTCCAGTTATCTTGTACTCGGCATTTGAGGGGCTTGCCTTAATCCGAAGATTCTTGAGCGTCCGTTTTGCCTGTTGTGTTAAAGTCGGCAGAAGCAATTTCAACGATCATAGGAGAATGAATGCAGCAGACATAACCTCATAGGAAGACTATAAATCACCTTCGCCCAGTCAAGTGAGTAAGGATCCTTCACGTTCTGGTTCGCAATTAGAAAATCAACCACTGGCCCAGGTTGTATGATCATGGTAGTCGATACATCTAGAATAAATATACTGGTTACTGGTTAGTCGGCAAAAGTCAATGAATTATCGAATCATTGTTGCAAGTATCAACCTATATTAAGGGACAAGCCTCCCTGGGTAGTTCTGAAGCTCGAATGAAATCCTCTACATCCAAGAACACCACCCCCCACATCGGCAAAGTTTCTTGGATCACCATGAAAGAATGACTGGCGAACAAGAAGGCATCCCCTGCAGCAGTCACCATGATAGCATTGACTATAGAATATCCGAAAAACAAACAGGATAAAAGAGAAGGAAAGGGAAGAAACATGACTGGCTTACTGCTTAGCTGCATGCTGCCTCAGTATTATATCCAGCACCCTAACAGCTTCCTGGAAATTCTCCGATTCTTGACCCCGCAGAGCATTAGCAATCGCCTGCATGGGTATCTTCGCAGCAAAGCTAATTTCTACTTTAAAAGTTTTTGACTGATAAGGCCGCCGCATTCTCTTCCGATCGCTGTGATTTGGACTTCCATGAGCATCGGGACTAGCATTTCCATTATTCCTACACAAATCACACCTAATGAGGATCAAAATAATTCAATCCACGGGTGGGGGAGCATCATTAGAATGCAGGAATGTTTACCTGCTTGATGATACATCCTCAAGAACCACCGTGAATTCAAGTTTGTTGCATGGAAGAGGCCCAATGGTAAACAAACTCTTCTCTCCATCATATGCAAAGTCCTTCCCGGATAATTCACTGCTATAAGTCTCCTGCACTCTGTCCATCACTCGTCTTCCAACGCCCTTTGCATCCACAGGGCGACCATCTTCATAAGACACGGCTACCTGAGTTACAGATTCAAAAGATTAATGCAACGTCAAAACCAATATCGACATTGCCATCAGTTAGTCACAAACAAGGTATTGAAATGAGAGAGTATAAAACTAAAACATTGTACGTACAGAATAATGGAAGAACTGGCCATCAACATTTGTAACATTGACTTTGAAGTGATTTGTCAGAAGGGCTATCTTTTGGCCTTTGGAACCGAGCCCTCGCCTGGCTATTGGAACCCGTGCAGCCTTTTTCTTCAGTGGTGCAGGAGCATTTACTTCCTCCACTTGACCGGGAACATCATTCGACGGGACATCAGATGAGGGAGGTCGCACACCGTCGTGCGCCCCATTTCCCTCGGGACCAGAGGGTTCCATGCTAGATCCTATGTGGAAAGAAAAGGCACAGTGATATTAACTTTGCAGATTGGAGATTCTAGAATAAGAGATGCCTTACCAAAACAAGCTGGACATGATTAATGTGCAAAGCCCAATTGAAGTTTATGAAGAGTTACTTCCCGCCCTTTTCCATTAGTGCCCCACATTCAATATTTCATAATTTACCAGAATAGGCATGGATAAAAAACCAACTTCCCCAATTACATATAGTTGAAGTAACTTCCTCAACAGCATGTCTAATTGTATTCAACCGCCTCAATCACGTTGCTCAACGTTCTCGAGCACAGCCACACGGATGTCAAAGGTTTACAAAATTAAAGAAAAGTCGCATCAGCGGTTTAACTGAAACCAAACTCAAAGGCAGCTACGGCGTAATGCGAATCATAGTCATACAAAAGCTTACCACTGTAAGCCCATCAACATGTACCAAATTAGCAATCTGGCCAGTTACATAGCTTAGCAGGAACTTCGACCACGAAATAAGAAAAATGACAAAACCCACTCACCAACGATCTACTCCGACAAAATATACATGGGAAAGAGTCAAACGCTGCATCGGTCCATTGAAGCCACACGCAAGTAAGAGATAAACCACATTATAGAAAATATTACCTCACCAAACGAGAAGCTGCATCCGAAAGTCGAATCTTGGCAGAATCCTACAACAACGAAAGACAGAGCAGAGAAAATAAGCAACCCTACCTTAGAAACTCGGCATCCCCGGTACTTAAGCCCAGTTCAGGTACGCATGCAGCGAACAACATTCCACGAAATCGCGCTTTAAAATGCTAAAAGACGAAAGAAAGCCACACGAAGAGAACGAACGACAAAAGAAAAAAAAAAAAAAAGAGAGAACAATCTCGAACAACAGAAATGACACAGCTCTCCCGTCTTCGCATGTCAGCAGAGAGCGAAACCACAGACCATCAGCGAACTGACAAAGGCCAAAATGAGCTCGAAGGGAACCCAAAAGAACGGGGAAAAAAGGGGGGAGGGGCCAAAGAAAACCGATCGAAAGAGCCGACCAGAGGAGCACAAGAGAGCTCCGACCCAGAGCGAAACTAGAGCAGCATTTCGAAAAACCCAGAAGTCAAAATGGCCCAGAAGAAAGCAGACGGTGAAAAATCGAGCGCGACAAACACCGCCCCCCTTTCCACGACCACCAGGAAGACAGCATTGCGCAGGAGCCAAAGACACGAGGCGACGACCGACGGGTCGGTGCCTCGCGGCATTACCTCGGCAGAGCCGAAGGAGAGAGCCAAATGAAAACCCTCGAACAACGGAAACAAACAGTGAAGAAGAAAGGAAGAAAGGAAGAGGAGGAGGAGGAGGAGGAGGAGAAGCTGTCGTCGCTCACTTGCCTCTTTTCTCTCCCCCCCGCCCCCTCCGACACCCCCGTTTTTTTGACCTCGTTCGAGCTTAACGACGCACGGTCTTGCGGCATTGGGCAACTCGGCCACGGGGACCCGGTCCCCCCCCCCCCCCGGAGCCCCGATCCTCTGCGACCCGCTCGCACCGTCCCCCGCCTCCAGGATGAGGCCCTCGGGAGCTTGGTGCGGATCGTGCGGTCCATGCGGTGGACGCGTGGGAGGACGCTGCCCACGGGGGTGGGACCTGCACCTCCCGGTGCTGGATTTTTTCCCCAGCGGATAGAGCCAGAGGTAGACCGGGACGAGAGTGGGGTTACCAAAACGTCTACCCCAAAGTGAACTTAAAGCTACAATAAGCTCGATGGGTCAGGCGACGCCCCCGGGGGGGCCCGCACTGTGGGGGGCGAGACCGCTACGTTTTTGAATTAATATGCCTTTACAATCGATTTTTTTTAAAAAAAAGAATTATCGACCTAATGAATGGGACGAGGCGTTTAAATTATTCGGCTACGAAAATAATAATGCCATGCGCGATATAATTACGTGAGCACTTCAATTGTGATACATCGAATTATTATATCGGATTATTTTCCGTTTCCCTCCAAAGATGTTAGCTTCCGTCGCATTAAACATTTAGAGAATCGCGCTCCGCTTATAAAAATCACTCTCCATCTACATCTGATTCGCGGGATTTCCGGCGGTTGAAACGAGCGCGAATTGATCGCTTTTACGACCGTTTTTATTATAGTGTTATTTGTTTAGGGGGAAAACTCGTGTTTTTTCTTGCTGGAATTCATCTTTCCTGATTTTAAGCGTGCATATTTTGTTCTACCGAAAATTCTTTTCCATCGAATGTGGGCAAAAGGCGAAGAAGGTTGACGAGTGCCAGCACTGGCGGCGGATGGCTTCGGGCAAGAGCTCTAGGATTTTATTGGGATTTTGGAGATGGAGGAGAGGCGGACTGTTGTGATGGCGACGAGGCGTTGATTATCTCACGGGTGGTTACGGCGGCGAATGAGGAGGAGGAGCAGGAGGAGGAGGCCAGGTCGTGGCTTGGCTGGGATTGCGGTTGTAAATTTCAATTTTTTTAAAACTAACATTCTTCATATCTGTTTTTGGAAAAAAGAAAAAAAGAAAAGACTTTCGCTCGCTTCTAGAAACTATTTTCGATCGGCCAATCATTTTCAATGAACCAAACCGGTAAAAGTGTGAAAAAACCAATTTTCGAAAACACTTCCGCTTAAACGAACACACCCCTTAAAAATGAAAAATTATTTCCAAAATAGCTATGATGCTTAAACCCGAAACTCTACGCTTGAGCACGGAAAGGTCAACCGTGGTTCCCGAATCCTTAGCATCCAAAACCAAGTCTCCGCACGTGGGTCAATCAAGGCGAGGCCCATGACCCCGATGCTCGTGCTTAGGTCCCAGCACTCACGCCCGAGTCCCTCGAGGTCGAGCTTGGGACCCCAATGCCTGCGCTAGAGTCCATCGAGAGGTTGTGCTTGACAACCTGATGCCTTGGCAATTGGGCCCAAGTCCACAAAGGCCGAGCGCGAGATGCCGATACCCAAGCTCAAATCCCAACACCTAGGCCCAAGTCCAGAAAAGCCATGCCTGGATCCTTGACTCCCACTCTAGTCCTTGTCGCTCTACCTGGAGTCCACAAAGGCCATGTGTTGAGTCCTCGGTGCTTGGGCTTGAGTATTTAGTGTTCGAGCTAAAAGATCCTTCGAGGTCTAGGCTCAAGAACCCGGTGCCCGTGCCGGGTTCCATCGAGCCTGGCCCTAGGACCTCAGTGCGCGTGCCTGAATCCATAGAAGATGGGCTCGGTACCTTGGGGGGCTCACGCCTCTGTCCATCAAGGCCGGGCTTAGAGCCTAGGTGCTCAGGTCGGGGTCCATCAACGTCGGATCGGGGACTTCGGTGGCCGTACTCAATTCCCCAACTGCTTATGCCCAAATTATTAGTGCACGTACCCGGTTCCATACCAAGCGACGGAAAAAATATTTTTCAATTCATTTTTAGGCCTCAGCCAAAACATCGAAAAACATCGTCATTTATCCAGAAAAATTACTCCTCGGAAAATATTTTTCCAAAAAACGTAACATCTTTCGCAAAACAAACGCATGGCTAAAGAATCCTCAACTCCATAGTGCCTTAGCGCTACTTCTAAGTTCATTCTCTTATCCCATCCCATCACGTAAAAATGTAACAGAGATTGATTTGGCTTATGTATTGACCGGGCCAAAATGATCTTCTCTTCGTAAACGAAACACAAGGATCGTGCAAGCAAGATCGCAGCCTCAACCGGCAAGCCCATACCCACAGAATTAACAGGGCTCGACATAATGCGGCACGAACCCTTCCCGGTTGCTTTGGGAGGAGTCAGCCCAAGGCTCGTTACCGACCAGCCCATGCAAAATATCCGGCCGATGACGTGTAAGAAGCACGTGTACCTTTTGGTTATTTTTTCGGGTTAACACAACGAAAAATCTTAAACTGATACACCTGTAATAATTAGGGGTGTCAAAATCGAACCGAAAAACCGAACCGAGATACGAACCGAACCGAATCGAACTGAAAATTTCGTGCATTTCGGTTCGATTTCGGTTTCTGCTCGGATCATCAAAATAAACCAATTTTTCTTTTCGATTTGGTTTATTTTGGTTCAATTCTGATCGGTTTGGATCGAACCAAACTAAAATAAACACTTTGATTTAGGGCTATTTTGCCTTCTCTCTCCTCTCTCCTCTCTCTCTTCGCTTAATGAACTTGAAACCGAAAACTAATTCGAACCAAACCAATTTTTCGGTTCGATTCCAATTCGGTTTGGTTCAAATTCGGTTCGGTTCAAGGGGGCATCCTTAATGGTTCGGTTCTGTTCGGTTCGGTTTTTTTAAAAAACCGAAACATTTACACTCCTAGAGATAATTTTACCCCGAGCTATTTTTTTTACCACAAAAAACCCCAAACTGGTACACTTATGATAAATTATCCCGAACTATTTTTTTGACCACCAAAGACCCCAAACTGGTACACTTATGACAATTTTACTCCAAACTATTTCTTTGACCACAAAAAACCCCACACTGGTATACCTGTGACAATTTTACCCCCGAACTAATTTTTTGACCACTAAAAACTCCAAACTGGTATATTTGTGATAAATTTACCCTCCGTTAGTGTCCGTTAAATTATATTAATATCACAAAAAATCACAAATTAGTAAACTTGTGACAAACAGAGGACTAAAACCCAAAGCCTGTACATATGTCAATAAACTTAGCAATTTGACAGTAAAATTTAACGGAAACTAACGGAGGGTAAATTTATTACGGGTGTACCGGTTTAGGGTTTTCGGGGGGTAAAATCGTCACAGGTGTACCAGTGTGGGATTTTTTATGGTCAAAAAAATAATTCGGGGTAAAATTGTCGCAGGTGTACTGGTTTAGGGTTTTTTGTGGTAAAAAAAATAGTTTATGGTAAATTTGTTACGGGTGTACCAGTTTGAGGTTTTTCATGATATTAACTCTTATTTTTTCTAAAACTCGAAAATTGATTTCTCTTTTTTTTGTCATTTACACATCGTTGGAGAATTATATTTCCTAACAAAAAGTCCAAGAACGTAACCACACGTTTACATCATCTAAGTCGTGATCACGAATTGTCGCGATTATGCTTTGGGAGCAACGAGAAACCGCGCGCGACTTGTTTTTCACCTATTATTTCATAGCACGAGTTCACCCGTTAACAAAATATATATATATATATACTCGTTCGTGCCATTTCGTATTGAAGTCTAAACCAACTTATATTCTCTGATTTAATAAAATAAAATTAACGTGATCCCACCCTGGTGGACAACGTTCAGTGGATTACGCGCACCATTGAATTTATCGATCGGCGATGATTTGTTCAGGTATCGGTAGGGGTATGTAGTTTTAGAATAGATCAAAGTTCCACCTGGAACTTAGAACTGATTCTCAAATATGTTGAACCTAAAACCTACCCTATATATTTCATCTCCAATGACCACTGCTTCTTGTTAAAATCAACTGATCATAACTCATATTTAGACGCATGAAGAATACGAAACATTAACAAGTCAAAAGTCATAATCATGGATATTGCCGGAAATGAAAATTCAGACCAATGATTCTATATTACGTGCTCATCATCGGATGCCATGAAATATCGCACGACCGTGCAAATATAAATAACGAGAAAAATACAAAGGCTCGTTCCAAATTCTAGGTTCCAATCAAAACCGATATTCCGATTTTTTGGAACTTGGAACCTGCGGCACGTAACCCGAAACCAATTCGGTTCTTCAGTTCTCGGCTTCACCCCGGAATCATGCTCGGCCCTAAATACCAGGGCAGCTTGCGATGGTCCTAAGAGACGCAAATAATCGAATTTCTCGACTGGCTCGGGACGGCCGGACCGATGGCGCAGGATCTTCGAACGCCGGCGAGATCGCGAGGGACGAGGCCGAGGGGCGAAAATGCCTTCGATTTCGGGCTAGGTTCGGTCTTTGAGAGAGAGAGAGAGAGAGAGAGAGAGAGAGAGAGAGAGAGAGAGAGGGGGATTGGCCAAGCGCTAAGAGAGAGAGAGAGAGAGAGGGGGATTGGCCAAGCGCTAAGCACTAAGCACGAGCAGTTGACACGGCATGGACTAAGAACAGTAGGAGCAGAAGGAAGACAAGGTTGGATCGGCCAATGAGAGGCCAGTGTCGAAGGAAGGCTCCCTCGGTCAACAATGCGCGTGCCACGACTGGAGGGGAAGGAAGGAGGGGCGGGGGTGGTGGTGATGACTTTCAAAGGGTGGTAATAATTCATTCGAGACTCGAGACCCCAAAAAGGAGGCGCATACATATCTTGATTGGAAAAATTTGAAATGGAATTATTTTGTGATTGAAAAGATCCCATTGGAATTCTTGCTTCGTTTTACACAAGCACGGAGGGAAAAAACAGAAAAGCTTTTGCACTAGCGTCCGAATGAAATGGTAACTCTTATCGGCTTTTAAAGGACGTTCGTATGCGAACTTCATTTTGCCCTTTCGCTCCTACAACGCCGGTTACGATTGGAGTAGTGGTTTGTCGAGCGGGTTAAAGAAACACCCTTTGCAGCTTCCATCCTAGGTGGGGGGGCGACTTCCCTATGCAATGAGCCGGCCCGGCGAGGCCGGTGAATGATCATCGATGTCGGAGCGATTCGAAATGGAATCCGTCCCGGCGAGTTGCACATCGGGGATAGAACGAGGGTGTCATTGGGAATAGACGGGGAAATCGTGGGAATGGGGGCGCCTAGTTTATTATCGGAACTCTATGATCGGCTTATTCACAGGAGAACCCAACAGGGACGTGTCGTCTTATGGCGAAACGCTCGCCCGTACACAAAAGCACGGAGTTGCGTGATGTAAATGAGCGGCGTCTCGAACGAGTTCCGACTCGAGGATCGCCGGAAATCGAGCTCCTCTTTTACCGGGCATGCTTAACGAGTGGCGCGAGACGGATAGATCCGATCCCCGCGTTCATTTCTAAGCCGGAAACGAAACGAGCAAAAGCAGTAAAACAAAAATTACAATTCCCTTGGTCCCGAAAATAAAATAATGATTTTCCCCGAGAGAATTTCGGAAATGAAATGAACAAAAGAGATTAAAAAAGAAAAAAAAAAAACAAAAATTTACACTCCCCGCCCCCAAGGAATCTATGCCCGTCCTTTATGTGTTGGAACCGGCCAACAACTACCCAAAAACACCACTCCTCACGATGATAAACAAAAGGCGAAGAAAAAAAAAAACCAGAAAAACAAAATAAAGAATAAAAAAGAAACCTGCGAATTTTTATTCACGAAAAATAAATAAAAAAAAAGAGGAGAAGGAAAAAAAAAGAACGAAAAAAAAAGAGAAAAGCGCCATGATTCCCTCTGTAATTCCCAAAGCCGATCTTCCTCCCCACTTTCCTCTCTCTCTCTCTCCCTCTCTCCAGCACGCAACAAGAGAAACTCTGCAGTCTTCTTCCTCTTCCTCCTCTTCCTCCTCTTCGCCTTCCCCCAACACCGGCGAACCCACAGCGGAGCGAAACCCTAATTCGAATCCCCGGACCGGCGCGCGCCTCCTCGTGTTCGGAGCCGAGCCGAGCCGAGCCGAGCCCGAGGTTGGGAGCGCTTTGATCTGGGCGCGAGGGCGGGAGCGGCATGGAGATGCGGGCCGGGCTGCGGGGCTGGAGCTGCTGCTTCGTCGTCTGCGCGTCGTGGCTAACCCTGGCGACGGTCCGGCTGGCGGGCGCCAACTCCGAGGGGGACGCGCTGTGCACCTTCCGGCGGGTCCTGTCGGATCCGGACAACGTGCTCCAGAGCTGGGATCCGACCCTGGTCAACCCCTGCACCTGGTTCCACATCACCTGCAATCAGGACAACCGCGTCACTCGAGTGTACGCTCCCTTCCCTCTCTCTCTCTCTCTCGCTGTCTGTACTGTTTCGCCTGTCTGCCCGCATGGCTCGCGTGGGGATTCCTAGCTCTGTAAGGCTAGCCCTGTTTTGGGTCGAGCTCGATTGGCCGTGCCGCCGCGTGATGACTGGTCTCCATGTTTCTCTCTGATCAATCGGGGTTGACCTTAGGTTGACTCTCGATTGAAGTCTGTGGTTTCGATTTCTGGATCATGCTGTTTGCTTTTGGTGGGTAAAAAATCATGTTGCTCTAGCATTAGATGAAGTGGGTAAGTTGGTTTTTCGTTTTTTTCGTTCTTAGTACTTAGTAGAGAGGAACTGACTCTTTGAAGCCTTGATGTAAATTGGGGGATGGATTACATCACTCTTGAAAGCTTCAGCTTCCTTTTTGGAGAGCCAAGTTTGCATGATCCTGTTGGATTTCTTGCTATTTATCAGCCTCATAAAAAGGATTCTTTTCGTGGTGCGTTCTTGTTGAGCACAAACCAGTTAAAAGATTTTGACTCTAGATTTTCATCCATTCCCAAAGAAGATTTTGCTGGACTCTCCTTTTGTGAGGTCTACTCCCGTTGCCCTTTTATGATGTGTCTACTCAAGATGAAAACTGAATAAAATCAACTCAGTAAACGTATTGCGGATTGGTTTATGTAATGCTCGGATCGAGGGTTGATGGTGGCTCTTGTGCTGTGCACTTGCTTAAGCGTGCTCGGATATATTGATTTGTCTCTAAGTTGGGTGATAGCTCTCTCTATTTAATTCCTATTTTGAAACAGTTGCTTCATGATGACTCTGTGTACTGTGCTTCCACTTTTCTATGATCGCTTCTGATGATATTTAATGATATTTCTGCAGGGATTTAGGAAACTCTAATCTATCTGGACATCTGGTACCTGAACTCGGGAACCTCGAGCATCTTCAGTATCTGTATGTTAACTTGGAATTTCTAATTATCGTATATTACGTAGTTATCATTTGGGAATTTGCTCCGTTAAATCCTAATTCATATCCATACTTTTCTTGGTACAGCTTAATGTCACAGCATATCCTTGATTCAATTAATTTATTGAGCATTCTTTCTTTTGTTTGCAGCGAGCTTTACAAGAACAACATTCAAGGAACTATTCCAACGGAGCTTGGTAACTTGAAGAGTCTCGTTAGCTTGGACTTGTATAACAACAATATCACTGGGAACGTCCCTCCCTCACTGGGGAAGTTGAAATCTCTTGTTTTCCTGTGAGTTGATTTATATTTTCGGCATAATCGCACAGATCAATTTGATATAAATTGAGGCTGCATAATATGTTGAGCCATATGCGGGCATGTGTCATGTCTTGTAAGTCTTTAGCACACACACATCCCTTTAGATGTTAATAGCCTTGCTGCTCACCTTTCTCACTGTTTGTTTATTTGTTTGTTTCCCAGGAGGCTAAATGATAACAAGTTGACTGGGCCAATCCCAAGGGAACTTGTTGGCATTTCAAGTCTAAAAGTCGTGTATGTCTCATGGTTCTGGCACTGTTGTTACAGTAATTTTATTAATCCTGCAGAATCATTGACTAATTGCGAGAGTTTCTAATAATATTTCAGGGATGTATCAAACAACAACCTTTGCGGAACTATTCCTACTACGGGACCATTTGAACACATTCCGCTGAACAAGTAATCATCCCATGCTCTGCTCCTCTTTTTTATTTCTCACTTCTTTTAGTTTTAAGCAATTTGCTATGAGCTTGACCCACGGGCCTCAATCCTTTCTCTGTTATTCTGAATGTGTACCATTGTCTAAACACACTTTCTTCTGATTCATTTTCCATATAACATTAAATGCATCTGTTGTGCAATAACTCTCATCTTTTATCTCCGTGTTTCTCACTTTCTTCCGGCACTCTGTCTGTTCTCTTTTGGTCCTTACATTACCGAGGACTACAATATGAAAAATGGTGGCATCATTAAGGCTTGATCATTTTAGGTAGAAGGTAGGCGGCTAATGATGATAAAAATTAACCTTTCCTCCTTCCATGAGGAATCGAATGCACTATTGACTTGATATTTCACTAAAACCAGACATTAAGAGCCACGGCAGGAAGTCTCCATTGGTCGGTGCCTTCAGTTGGTTCATTGGGCTCCTTTTCGTCATTACTAGAAATTCATGTGTATTAGCTGCATCTTTGATTTACTGAATCTTTGAAATAGAAGGAATGTGCTTACCGAGCAAGTTGTGGGGAAGTATGTGCCTTTACCAAATTACTGTGGCCACAGGAATAGTGTATTAGGTGATAGTAAATATATGAAGCAGAGGGTGATTTGTAGCATGTCCGGACAACATTAAAGATCTTTGATTTCATCTTTTATTTGCCTTTGGATGTCCTTTTTGTTCTCTAGTCAGCGTGCTTGTTTCTATGTTTCTTACATAGTCGATTGAGATGTCTGAGGTAATGGTGCTGGATGTTTGGGAAGTAAGGTTTCAGGGGAATCAGAGAACTTGACAGTTATATCACATCAATGGACTCCTTTGTATGCGAACAAAGAGCTTTGGTGGGCTAGTTTCCCCGTCCAAAATCTGTATTGGGATTCCGTTGTTGATTAAGATGGTAGAGAGGTCTATTCACGATCTAATATTCGAAAGTGAGATCTTTTAGTTGGGAATTACTGGAGTCTTTTAAGCATCCACGTTATTATGCAGTACGAAGATAGAGTCAAAATTCATTTTGGCAGCGTCCTTGCAGTGAAACTGCAGAGTGGTTGGCCTTGTTTTTACTGATCGCTCTTTTCTAGATTTGGCCATTTTGCATTTTCTGACATGTGGGTGAAGTTACTCATCATTAGGTTTCTGCTCTCATTTATATCTTCAGTGGAGTCTGACAGTCTTTCTTCTCTTTTGCCGTAGCTTTGAGAACAACCCACGGCTAGAAGGACCCGAGTTGCTCGGGCTTGCAAGTTACGACACCAACTGTTATTAATGGGTTGCATAATGCGAAATCTCATAGTTGGTGTGGTCATGCAGTCTCAAGAGTCAGAAATCTATCATCTTACAGTGTAAAAGTGGAGCAGTCAATGCGGTCCTCATATGAGTAATTTGTATATTGTATTATACTTGAATGCTTTAGCATTTGGAACTCTGGGTTGTTATGTTGTTTGGGAGACATTCTAAGTTATGGATCTGTATTGTCATAGTACTAGTTGAAGCTTGATAGCAAAAAATCGAAGCGGTTTTCGGTGACGTGATGGTCAGAGCTGATGCTTTGACAATATCGATAGATTGATGGTCGGCGTCACCGCCAATATTGATAGTCGAAATGGGTCTATTTTGTTGCAGAAGTTTTTCGAGTTCTCGTATCAGATGGGAAAAGCAGCGTGTGGTGGACAATCTCGTCTTCCATTTTAACGTCGTACCGTTCTCTGTTTCTTAAATATGTTGAGGTGAGTGAACTTCTGAGAATATTCATGGTCGATAACCGACCGCATTCAATTTGATGTGAAGTATGATGAAAGTCGTCTAACAACTGGACCAACTTAATTCCAAATTTAGTAGGCAGTCTTAACATATAAGAAAGGCATGTTTCGACATGCCTAACTATCTAGATTAACTAATCCAATTAATTCGTATGTAATCTCACTATCGGATTAAGATAAGTGCTCTCTTAAAATCACCCTTTCTCCAGGGTTCCTCCGTTTGTACGAGTTCCTCATTGATAGTATTGGCATAAGTTTCACATTTGCATCTTCTTAAACGCGTGATACTGAGAGTTAGGTTCCAATATGTTATCTCTCATACCCATAGTTTTTGCCACCCCGATCGTAATGCCCCACATTGAGGATCGCCGGCAATCTGTTGTCAATTCGAGAGGTGAAGGAAGCAATCTGTTGTCGATTCAAGAGGTGAAGGAAGTGACAGAAGAAAACCAGGAACCCTAGAGCTCGAGGAAAAGGAAGAGTAGCTCGTGTGTTTGGAAAGAATTTCTCTCCTAGAGTCCTAGACAACAAGAAACTGTAGATTGTAATATTTCCTTGATCCTGCAAGAACCCTTCCTTTAGGAAGTTTTCTTTTGCTTTTGGGCGGGCCTAGGCAGGCCCATTGCCCATCATACAAATAGCACATAACAATCAAATAGAGTACGGTCAGGGAAGCTCAATCATATATTAGGCAGCATATCATGTCATATATACACAGATGCACACAAGAGCTATAGTTGTACAGCAAAAGAAGAACGAATATACCACAAATAATCATTAGAATGACCCACCCAAAACTGAAATTTTTACCATTTACTGAAGATCTCACTATGAAGAACACCTGCTTTCTTTTTCTTGGACTTGTGTATGAATGTCTAATCATCACCTTCCATGTCTACTGGGGAGTGGTTCACCAACTACACCCACATTTCTTCTCCCTACTTCTTCTTCTTCTTCCTTTCACTCTCTCTGATCTTTGAAAAAACCTACTCCACAGCACTAAGACAGAAGTAAAACGAGAAGACTCCATCGACCCACGTTGCTTGGTCAACTTGCAGGGTTATCGAGACCCTAGTGATGATCATCAACTTCATCACCATCCTACTTCTGATCCGACCGACTTTGCCTTTGGGATCCAAGACCAGGCACTTCGAATGGGAGGTCAGTTACATGTTCCGGTCGCCAGACTGCGTCGAGAACCTCGTGATGGGGATCAACGGCCAGTTCCCGGGCCCTACGATCCGTGCCGAAGCCGGGGACACCCTTCATGTGAAGCTCACCAACAAGCTCCACACTGAGGGTGTTGTCATTCACTGGCATGGAATTAGACAGGTTAACTGCATATGCTCTTCGCCATAACGAGCGTGTGTATGCTTATATGGTTTTGTGAATACTATTGAATTAATGAACGATTCTCCTTCTTTTTTACTCTAATTTCGGATTTCTTACACATTGTTATCAGCTTGGAACTCCATGGGCGGATGGAACTGCTTCAGTCTCTCAGTGCGTCATCAATCCTGGAGATACCTTCGTTTACAGATTCAAAGTTGACAAGGTCTCACTACCTCTCTCTCTCTCGCGCGCGCTCATTGTCGTGCAATTTTATCTTTTTCGGTTGGGCATTGCCGTGCAATTCACGAGCCACATTTATATACACCAATGACATGACACTACACCCACGTCATCTTCGATTGCACGACTTGTTTGGTATTTACTAAACTGAGTTAAATATATGAATAACATGGCTCCGTGCGGTTGAAATCCATTAAAATATCGAAGAGCAAGCACCTTTCGCATCACTGACCGAATTAACGACAGCTTTCCTCATCGAGTTTCTTTGCTCATCTCTCTGTAAGTAGTTGATAAGGACCGGCTATTGTAGTTGATCAAGAGAGAATTAAACATTTCTCCGAAATGGGCAAACTTGTATGCTGCATGCAAAAACAGACTACTTCCACGGACGAACTATCTGATGTGTAATGTCGAATTTATACAGAAGATTATCGTAACGATACGATATGTTACGTGCATGTTGGACGCAGGCGGGAACGTACTTCTACCATGGACACTACCGAATGCAGAGGACAGCGGGGCTATACGGGTCCCTCATAGTGGACGTCGCGGAAGGAGAGAAGGAGCCATTCGGTTACGACGGCGAGTTCAGCCTCTTGCTGAGCGACTGGTGGCACCGGAGTGTGCACGAGCAGGAGGTCGGCCTCTCTTCCATGCCATTCCGTTGGATCGGCGAACCACAGGTATATACACACATACACACTTCATCATCATCGCCAAAGTCGAGTTCGTATAATATATAATCTTTCGAAATCATCGTTTCGTTAATGAATTGCTGGAGACCGATCTCAACTTAAAGGCAATTCGCACGGGAAGTGTTAGAGAAATGGCACGTGAATATTCGTGATTTATAGCGTTCTACTGTCGATTTCCAAATATCAATCTTGCCTTTAATCATAATACTGTCGATTTTCTATACCTGTGGACATTGTTTTCTCTGTTGTAGGAACAAGAACTCACGTAAATTTCCACTTTGGTTTATTATGCATAAGATTTTCTTCTTATGGGGTCTGGAACTCTGTGGACCGAGAAAGAAGCTGAAGCGGTTTTGAGTTTCCTCTTTGACGCTGGTCAAAGGAAAATTCTGTTGTATGTTGCAGACACTAACTTGGACATGTATAGTTGACTGGAGCTCATGAGCTCACCTGTGAGGTTTATACAGCAAGTTCTGATATTTCTTCTCTTTTTCTTAATAAAGTAGAGATACTTATCTTATATTTGAGTCATATCTGATTAATGATAATTGAAAAATGTTAAACAGTATCCATACGGTACGTGTCAAGCCTTCATTAATGGTGCTTTGGAAATATAAATCTTCCTATACAACATAGGCGACTTTTCGGAAATGTTTTCACTCAATTTTCAAAATGTGTCGATTTGCGCTGATTCTATTTTCAATGGTTTTAAATATCAATACTAGGACATTCCTTGATAATACAAAAAGATCAATCTTATATTGGACTCGTTTTTGACAGATACATAATATTGAGAGATCAATAAAAAAAATATCCATCATCACAAAAAAGAAAAAATTGGAACATGCTTCACAAATGACTTAACATAATATAATTACCTATCATAGAAGAGAAAAAAAGTATATGTCTAGATGGTCCTATTTTATGATTGTGTAGATTTTAATAAGAAGTATAACCAACGGTTGCTATGACTGATAAGTAGTGTGAATACCCATAATGACAAAGTATTTTATCATACTCCATAAGTAAGTGATTCACAAATCAACAAAATAAACAAATAAATTATATAAATTTGTATTAAATTAGTGTTAAATGAGATCTTTACTGAGAGTTGAACAAAGTAGAAATATCTAAAATAAAATGTTGGTCTATATTTTACAAATAAAGATCCTACATAATTATATAGCATGCTAGCCCATAATTAACAAATAATAATACTAAATAATACCATAATCCGTGCTAAATAAGATGCTCATTAAGAACGATAGAAAAATAAAATCTGTCCGAGCACAAGAGCCTATATTTGACAAATCAGTGCTAGTTGATTAACACAAAAATTACAAGGAGCCAGATCCACCGAGCCTGTGTTACTGATTAGCTCGATAGTTCAAGTAGTATTAACGGTCTCCGGGAAAATTACCAAAAAAATTCTAAACCTATTGCAATTGTGTTGATTCGGTCACGCACTCTCTTTTTTTCCAATTTAGTCATAAGTCTTTTATAACCGTGCCAATTGTAATAGGCTTAGGAATTTTTTTGGTAATTTTTCCGACAGTCTCTTGCTTGCGGTTGTCAAACATGTTTGTGGCTAGGGGAGAAAAGCGGACAAATCTCTTAGTGACTTTGTAAGCGGTAGTTGAAGTTAGGCTTTCTAACTCCCGGTCGGCTACTAGGAGGAGTCGTCCGATAGGATAGAGACTAGAAAGAGCGCTCTCTTTTCCACCCAAAGCGAAGGAAAAGTCAAGAGAAGAGGTGGTAGCTATCCATGCAAGGGCATTGACGCAAGCTATTCTTAGCATATAAATATTTGAGCCAAAAAAGAAAGAGAAAGAAAGAGTATTTTGGGATTATCTAGATTGATGGTCCATTAGGGAAATTCTTCTTAATTTCTTGTGGTAATTAATTATATCTACATGGTGTTCTTAAGCGTGTGCTCATGCCTTTATGCTTGCGTTTGGCGCACTTTGTGCAGTCGTTGCTGATAAACGGGAGAGGCCAATACACTTGCTCGCTCGCGTCGAGCTCCGCCGCCGCCGCCGCCGACGGCAACACGACCACAGATCGAGGTGGTCGGTGTGGGTTTCTCGGGCATGAAGAGTGCGCGCCTCAGATTGTCCGCGTGCTTCCGAACCGGACGTACCGGCTCCGGCTCGCCAGCGCGACTTCCCTCTCCTCTCTCAACTTTGCGGTCTCGGTTAGTCCTGGCGAACACCTATCTATTCGCAATGTTATGGGGCATACGGCCGTGACTTCTGACATTAACAATTAGTGTTTGGCGCACGATATACATCGTCATTACTTTTCACCAAGATCGCATTACTAAGTGCACCATTATTGAGACAAAACAAATAAAATGCTTATACGATATTACTGGTAATTAAAATTTCACATTACGTGTGTCGAATTATCATGTGATTTATTTCGCTATTCTAATGAGCGCCAGATACGAATTATAATTATTGTGATAATTAAATTTAGTTATTCGTGAAAATAAATGATATTCTAATTATGAGATCCATGTCGGGACATGCATACATTTACATGCATGAAGCCTAACCAAAAGAGCGTGCGCTTCCCATTTTCGCAGAGCCACAAGCTGGTGGTGGTGGAAGCCGACGGCAACTACGTCCAGCCCTTCGCTGTCGACGACCTCGACATCTACTCCGGCGAGAGTTACTCCGTCCTCCTCACCACCGACCAAAACCCAGCTGCCAACTACTTCATCTCGGCCGGCGTCCGGGGAAGGCGGCCCAACACCACCCAAGCCCTGACCATCCTCAATTACAAGCCGAACCCACCCTTCAAGCCTCCTACCTTGCCGCCTCCGGCCACCCCTCGCTGGGACGACTTTGATCGCAGCAGGCGGTTCTCCCTGAAGATCCGCGCCCTTGTCGGACGCTCCCGGAAGCCGCCGAGGAAATCCAACCGCCAGATCCTCCTCCTCAACACGCAGAACACCGTCGACGGGCTGCTCAGGTGGTCGATCAACAACATCTCGCTGGCGCTCCCCGCAACCCCGTACTTGGGCTCGATCAAGTACCGACTGCAGCACGCCTTCGATGGGGCTCCGCCGCCAGAGACGTTCCCGGAGAACTACAACCTGGCGAGGCCGCCGGCGAACCCCAACTCCACCGTGGGCAGCCGAGTCTACCGGCTACAGCTCAATTCCACAGTCGACGTGGTGCTTCAAAACGCGAATGCGATGACGGAGAACGTTAGCGAGATCCACCCGTGGCACTTGCACGGGCACGACTTCTGGGTTTTGGGGTACGGCAAAGGGCGGTTTGCGGCAGCGGAGGCGGAGAGGCATTTCAACCTGGAGGATCCGCCGTCGAGGAACACGGCCGTGGTGTACCCGTACGGGTGGACGGCGGTGAGGTTCGCGGCGAACAACCCCGGGGTGTGGGCGTTCCACTGCCACGTGGAGGCGCACCTCCACATGGGGATGGGCGTGGTGTTCGCCGAGGGCGTGGACCAGGTCCGCGGGATACCGAGGGCGGCCATGACATGCGGCTTGACGGCGAAGACGAAGATGGCTGCGGAGGAGGAGGAGGGCGGGAATTGACGAGCGACTGAGTTGGTGATTCGTGTCTCGGGTTTAATTTCTTCTCGTCTAATGGATCAAATATTAGGTATGCTAGAAGATTGTAAAATCCGTCGTGTTCGTTTGAAACCGTTAAATACGCTATGTTCGAATGAAACCGTTAAATCAGTTGAGGTCATATGAAACCGTTTAATGTTCTCTTGTATTTCAATGATGCGATGCGAATGTACCCAGAATTCTCGCGCATGATCCACCGTAGTAATATGCCGCTTGATGAATGCCGCATGACCATGTTTAACATAGCTAGCAACCATTTCAATTTCGGAAAAAACGAGTCAGGTAAATTATTGATTACGAAATTAAAAGCGCATGCTCTGGTGTTGGTCACGGGGTGTGACCCGACATAGGTTTAAAAGCTTGTCTAAAGTGAAATAGAGTTATTACACCGTCCCATCGCCGGATCATGGAGTTCGACGAATTCCACCGTCGATGGAATAAATTCGGAACTTCAAACTAAATTAATTAAGCTACTAAAATAATCACACCTGTAGCATAATGAACTGGACCATATACAATATGCGTGATCACACTAAAATTAAAGCACGCTTTGAGGCACGTTCTTTCTTACAGTAACATATTTTGGGAGGTCGTCGTTAGATGAGAAGACAACGTGGGAATTGGCTTCTTCATCAGAATATTTGAAACGGTCTCCATCGTAAAGAGAGTTCTAGCCGTTGTAGCTATCGAGATGCTCTTTGATCGTTGATATCGGCATTGGATTCTCTCCATGGAAGTGTCGGTTGTGGCCAGCTCTCGTATTTGAAGCTTTACTTTCATTCAATAGGCATCGACGGAATCAATGCTCCACCATCAAATTCGGTAAACATATATAATGCAATAGCGATCTCATATGCAGGGACTTTCAAGAGTATTTCAATGAGGATTTGGATGCTCCAAGGTGACCTTTGAACAGAGGCGTTGGTTGTATAATCAAAGTCACCGGCCTGGTTTAAACTTTGCATGCTTCGTTTCGACTGTGACTTGGGTTTTTTTGCGCCCCGGACATCTTTGGTCGGCAGCATCCCGGAGGGGTATCGATGCCTCGGACGATCTTCCAATCCGCCTCCAAGAGTCTTTTGTCCGGCGTCTCGGCTTCCTCGGGAGATTTTCGCCGTAAATCGCCCTGAGTTCAGAGCGCAACCGAGATTGCTCACCAGCTTTCCCACTTTACAACTCGTCAGCGACATCGCTGCGTTCACGCACCAGAGAAGCCGATTACAGTCCGAGCATTCACAGCCATGATTTCTTCAATTGTACAGGACATGCCGAAAGAGGAATGCATAACTCAGCCTTGCAATGAACCTGTGACTGAAACTCAAGAGTAGCATACACTTTGCCAATCCTGGATATTCGAAAATTGATGGAATAGATACACAAGCAGTCCGTAAACTTTGGCTCGATATACAACATCATTCCTAAATTTTTAATTTATTTATTGTGAACCTTGAACTTTAGCCCGATGTAGCCCGATGTGTAATGTCATCCACGAATTTTTGATAAATGTTTAAATGCGACCCTTATGTTATCTTTCTATTAATTCGAGTTCAGGAACAATATTAAGTATTTTCATATAGTCTAGTAACTAAATTAAACGTGTATCAAAATTTTGGGGACCACATTGAACAAATTAAAAATTCATTGACGACATTGCATATTGAGTTAAAGTTCAGGGACCGTATTGAACAAATTAAAATTTCAGAATTGACATTGCACATCCGGTCAAAGTTCAAGAAACGTTTGTACCGTTTTCTCAAAATAGATCTATCGGGTTGAATGGGCCTAACTTGGAGAATGGAGAAGCAAAATTGTACGATGGCCCAACAAAATTAACTCACTGAACGGGCCCAACCCACCAGAAGTGATCAGAAACCAAAGCTGGACCTCCAATCCATGTATTGGATTGGCACACCAGATGTCGACTCCTTCTTTCGTTGCATCTTCAACGTCAGGTCACTTGTGAAAAGCATCTAATTTTTTTACTAATTAGAACTTTGGAACATTAGCCAATCCGCGTTGTTGTCGCCTTCGGGGTTCGCCCGATAATCGTGTTAATTAATTCGTGCCGATCCGTGTCGTCCCCTCATGTCGAGCTCTCGTGAAATTTATGTCGACAATCGTTTGGACTTTTTAAAACGGCCACGCGACCGTGTAAGTCGATTGACCTTGTCAAGTAGACGCAAACCTTCCCATTTGCCCAAATCGTTTAAGGTTCCATATGTAAGGATGGTAGATGTGCCTTGGTATTACCTTGGACAGGGAACAGTGCGATTCGATGATTCACGCTTTTATGGACCACAGGATGTTTTTTTCCGATAATTCTTCATTTAGGCTCTGGTCTGCAGACCATAAGCAGACAAAACCATCCATCGTGCAGGGTGTCGATGTATACAACCCATATGGACCCGGATCTAAACAAATATTTCCCCTCATGTGGAGCTTTCTTGAAGCTCATTTAAAAAAAAAATAATCGCTACCTCTTTTGTTGATTTCGTGAACTTTTGACTTGATTAATATCGTTCGATACACGGAAAATCTTCCCACTGGCTCGAATTGTGTAAGGTATGTAGTAGGCATGCCTTAGTAATTGCACTGGATAGGAAAAGATGCGATTCGATATTCTCCTTTACGGACCGCTCGATATTCTTTCAATGAACATCTGAGTCTATATTGGTTCTGCAATGTTCTCTTTTTTGGGCTTACCATGCCTTCCTCTTCTCCTTCCGGAGTCTCAAATCTATGGACCGTAAGCAATTGGAGCCCTCGATCATGTAGGTGCCATTGTCACCACGACCAATCCATATGCACTCATTTCAAATGATTCGGATCTAAACACGTCCTAATAAGCTTTTGTGAAATTCAATCAAAAAATCATTTTGACTTTTCTCATGTATTCCGTGGACTTCTTCTAACCAAGATTAATCTCGTCGGATACATGCAAACAAGGTTCCGCCCATGAGTATAGCAGCCGGGCCTTATTATCGTGTGACTTGATAACGCTACTTTGTGGAACACTCGATATTCTTTCAATAATTCTTCATTTGGGCTTCTTCGGGTTCTCCAATGTTCCTCCTCTCTTCCCTTCACGGACCCCGGATCTACAAATCGTACGCAATCGGAACCCCATCAATCATGCATTAAGTTCGACCGTTCCTCCTCATTAAATTACTTCTCCGTCTCCGTGATCAAGAAAACCCGTGGTAAACAGAGAACTTCAATTCTGGGAACTCAAAGGAGAAAAGAAAAAATGAAGTCCTCTTCTTCCGACCGATTTAAAAAAAATCCTCTAGTGGCAAAGCAGAAGGATGTTTTGCCTCCTCTTTGTGGACGCTCAGAAACTCAATTCAAAATCGTTCCAATCATCGATCACTTATAGTCAAAACCAAATCCCGTATTCATCTAATAACTAAGGACACTCGGCATATATAGCAAATGCCACGGCATTTCCATCCCTATGATTCCAAGCAACATAGCAATTGGCACTCCCTACGTCACCTACATGTCTATATATGGCTAAAGAGATCTTCAAAATTGAAATGTTCTTGCCACCCCCGCATTCACGCTATTCACTAGCCTCTTTTATAACCACATGTTCCAATAGCACGTGATAAATGTCGCGCCAAAACAGTCGATTCCATGTTCATTTTTTTTGTTCATTTGTTTTCCTCGCCTACATCAGATAAGCATCACTTTTTCAACCGCGCACATCCTCCCTCTCCTCTGCAAATGAACCCCACTTGACCACTTGAGCTAAAGCCCCCACAGTCACTTTCACACGAAAGTATAGTATATGGATCTTCATGCAATCGGACATATATCCCGAAATATTATCGAAATGATGTGTTATTTGTTTCGTTTTGGGAACGTGCCCGTTTATTATAATCGGGGCCGATCACTTTTTAACTCCGTAAGCTCACGATTGGCGATCAAGAGCGTTCGGGTTAAGTTTAACCGCGTTCTCACCATAAACATGCCCGTATGCAAGAATAGCATGAAAGACACGCGTCATGACTCTGTTTTAACTCGTTTATAACTTATATACACGTAACCAGATATACTAAAGATGTTTTGTTTAGTTATGTTTTTTGGACGTGCTTATGTACATTCGAACGCATCTTTACGCGGGTATTGAGAGCGCGTAATGCCGTGCAGAACCCGTCATGAATTTAATTCGATACGTTAATCCGAATCGCCAGCTCATGTGTCCCGGGGCGGGGACTAACGCTGAAACGTTTCATTAAGCTAGGCGATCCATAGGGCACAACAAGTTAACCCCCTCCCAAAAGAAAGATAAAAGAAAACCTTTTCTATTCTGTGAGCTTCCAATTTTACCCTCGGCCCTTTCTCCCCCCCAATTTACCATCCTGCCCCCCACGCCCTCCCCCTCCTAGCGCGACAATCATTGCCGTTCCCGACCCGACCCGACGCGACGGCGGGGGGCGGGGGTGGGGAAGACGCGGTCCCCGCACCGAAACTGGCGTCTTAAAATGCCCCACCCCGAGGAACCGGCACGTGGTTGTCCCTGTCCCGGGGCCAGGATTGGGCTAACCCGACCCGGTTTTAATATATCCCCGAACAGGAGCAGGCTCGCCCCGCGATTCTTCAATTCGCATCTCGCGAACATCGCGAACATCCCTGTCTCTCTCTCTCTCTCTGTCTCTCTTCTCTCTTCCGTTTTTTCGCGAATCGCCACCACCTCCACCCACTCATCAAAGTCGTCATCAATTAAAGAAATATGGATCACATCGCAACAATATCAAGATAAAAAAGCTCCCTCGTTTATCTCTCTCCCTCCCCCTCCCTCTCCCTCTCTCTCTCTCTCTCTCTCTCTCTCTCTGGAAGATAGCAGGGGAAGCGGAAAGGATTTGACTTGCGGGGTGAGCCGCCGGGAGCTTCGGCCGAGATCTGATGCTGCTCTGATTTCCTCCGGGTGCGTGCGATCAATCGCGGGTCTCCCTTCAGCTCGCCTGGTTTCCGTGCTTTCTGGCTTCTTCTTGTTGTTTTTCCCTTCCGGTGTGATGAGCGGTGCTGTTTCGAGCTGTTGTTGTGTTCTGGGTTGAATTGGGTCGCCGGCGCCGCGTTTTGGCCCTTCTCTCTTTTGCGGTGGGTTGATTGGAGTCGGCGAGTGATGGGAGATGGGGTTGGGTTCGATTCGGGTTCTCGATGAGTTTTGACTTCTCGCTCCGCGTGCGTCTTCCCGCGTGTTTCTGATTCCTGAAGTCGGTGACTTCGGTTCGATTGATCGCTCTTTCGGTTTTCTTTTCTGGGTTCTTCTGATTGTCCCAAATCCCTTGGAAGATTGATTTTTTTAGCTCGGGAGCTGGTTCGATGGGGTCGAACTTTTGGCAGAATCTGTACGGTCGAATTGTTTGCGATTTCTTGCTGAAGCTAGAGAGCACGCCTTCGCAGCTTGCTCTGCACTTGATTTTTCCATCTTCTATCTTTGTGATTCATGGGACATAGATCTTTTAATTCTTCGGCGTCGTCTTGAATCCGGGGTTAAATATCTTGGTTTTGGAAACTTGATTGGCAGCTGCTAGTTTGATTTTGATATCTTGTTTGAATCATTTCGAAAACTCGAATGTGATGTGGATGAATCTGGTCTCACTTGGTTTTTCTCCATCCTCCTCTGGCAGTGTGTAAAGGAAAGCCAGCAAATCGAGCAACCTTGTGCGCGTTGGAGTCGGTGTTCAGGGCTTGTTTTTGGATTCCGATCTTGTAAGCTTTCGAGGGTTTTGCGGTCTTTCGGTTGAAGATCTATATCAGACAATGATGATGTTTGATGATTTGGGAATTTGTGGCGATCTGGACTTCTTCTCTGCCCCTCTTGGGGAGGGACACGCGGTTGCTCCGCAAACTGAGCCAGAGGCCACCGTGGAGGATGATTACTCGGATGAAGAGATCGAAGTAGACGAACTCGAGAGAAGGATGTGGAGGGACAAGATGCGTCTCAAGCGGCTGAAGGAGCAGAACAAGGGAAAGGAAGGAGTCGATATCGCGAAACAGCGCCAGTCCCAGGAGCAGGCAAGGAGGAAGAAGATGTCGAGAGCTCAGGACGGAATTCTCAAGTACATGTTGAAAATGATGGAGGTCTGTAAGGCTCAGGGCTTTGTGTATGGAATCATCCCCGAAAAGGGAAAGCCAGTCACCGGGGCGTCAGACAATCTCAGAGAATGGTGGAAGGACAAAGTCAGGTTTGATCGAAACGGTCCAGCCGCGATAGCCAAGTACCAAGCGGATCATTCCGTCCCTGGGAAGAACGATGGGTGCAACCCCATCGGGCCTACCCCACACACTCTGCAAGAGCTTCAGGACACGACCCTTGGCTCACTTCTGTCAGCGCTCATGCAGCACTGTGACCCCCCTCAGAGGCGGTTCCCATTGGAGAAAGGCGTTCCTCCGCCATGGTGGCCTACTGGAGGCGAGGACTGGTGGCCCCAGCTGGGTCTGCCAAAGGATCAAGGACCGCCGCCCTACAAGAAGCCTCATGATCTTAAGAAGGCATGGAAGGTAGGTGTTCTCACGGCGGTAATCAAGCACATGTCGCCTGATATTGCCAAGATCCGCAAGCTCGTGAGGCAGTCCAAATGCTTGCAAGACAAGATGACGGCCAAGGAAAGCGCTACTTGGCTAGCTATTATAAACCAAGAGGAGTCTTTGGCGCGAGATCTTTACCCCGATTCATGCCTCCCACTGTCCTCATCTGGAGGGAGCGGGTCTTTGATCATAAATGACTGTAGTGAGTATGATGTCGAAGGGGCGGAAGACGAGCCCAGCTTCGACGTACATGAGCGCAAGCCTGAGAATCTCAACCCACCGTCCCATCTGGGTCTGGAGAGAATGCGAGAGAGAATTCCGTTTGTCCAGCAATCGCCTTTCCCGATGAAGGGTGACGTTGTCACCAACTTAGATATGGTGCGGAAGAGGAAGCCGTCCAATGATTTGAACATGGTGGTGGATCACAAGATTTTCACCTGTGAGTTCCTGCAGTGCCCTTACAGTGAACTGCGACTGGGGTTCCGTGACAGAACCTCAAGGGACAATCACCAGCTGAGTTGCCCTTACAGGAGCAATTCTTCAGAGTTTGGCGGGTCAAACTTTCATGTTAATGAGGTCAAACCAGTGATTTTCCCTCAAGCTTTTATCCAGTCCAAGCCCATGGCTTCAACAGTCAATTCAGCATCAGCCCCCTTTGATCTATCAGGGCTTGGAGTTCCTGAAGATGGGCAGAAAGTGATCTCTGATCTTATGTCGATCTACGATACCAGCATCCAAGGCAACAAGAACATGACTCCCGGGAATGATGCAGTCATAGAAGACCAGAGCCGTCCTCAGCCAAAGCTTCATCAACAAAACGAGTTCGCGGGTTCATTCTTTCAGCAGCCCAGTGCTGTGCCCAATCATCACATGTTCTCTAGAGAGGACGTTCAGTTCGACCGGTTCAAGGCCATGAATCCTTCGTTCGAGGGCACCAACCACAACCACGACAACCTACAACAGCTCATGTTCGGGTCTCCATTCGATTTGTCGTCTTTTGATTTCAAGGAGGAGTTACCGGGCGGAGTTATGGATGCCCTACCGAAGCAGGACGTCACGATATGGTTCCACTAGTGGTTCCGATTGCTCAGCTTGTCTCGGGGGTTCGTGGGAACTGTATATTTCTCTGAATAGAGAACCATACTTAACCTTGGTCTCTTGTTAGATCAAAGTTAAGTTTCTTGGCCAATGTCTTTACTATAGCTTATGTGTTCTCCGGAACTTTTTAGGTTTAGATTTAGAGAAAGTTTAAGCAGGGCTTTAGGTGGGGGAAATAAGATATTAGGCAAGGACCCATGGCTAGCCCTGCTACTGAATATATTATAATATTATGTCTGAACAAGTGATTATTCTGTCGTATAAATAAGTGAGGTGCGTTTTTCTTTTTTCTCCTTCCTTTCCTCTTTTCCTCTCTTTTTTTTTCTCTTTATTTATCCTTGTGCAGCCATGGTCATGGTGGAACTGGAATCTCGAAGGTGTTATCTTGTAATTGGGCACGTTGGCTTGTCGTTGTTTGAATTGGAACTGATGTCTCTTTCTGCTCCACTGTGATCCCCCATGTGCAAAATGACCCACAAACCTGATTGGTGGATGCCCAACCGACTAACACGTTTCATCTTTCAATGGGTGGGGGGAGCTGTTCAAAGACGGCTCCTCTGCAATTTGACGGTCCAGCTTTTCGCGTCCTTTTGTCTTTGTCGGTCACGAAGTTGTCCCGAAGACTCTTTCTTGTCCTGGAGGTCTCGTTGATAAGATGGGGCTTATCTTCTCCGTGGGTCCCACTCTAGGGAAAGAAATGCAACCAACGCAGAAGGGGAGAGAAAAATTAGGTGGGTCAAAAAGGCATTTTAATCGGATTCCCCTAGGGACCTCCTTTCCTTGCATCTTCCTATTGGGACGCGCATGGAACTCGTTCCGGAATAAAATTTTTATTTCAGAATGAATTTCGAATCAGAAATACATTTGTTAAAAAATTTTCGAAATATATATTTTAGAGCAATTTTTACGTTCTTGATTTCATAATGTATTTTTAATTTCAGAATGAGTTTTCAGTAAGACAATGAGAAGCTATTTTTTGTAGCTTCTCTATTTTAGAATGCATTCTCTCTATTTTCTCACTAATTTTTTTTTTCAAAAAATGCATAAAAATTGAAAAATTCCAAAAAAGTTCATAAAAATTTTCAGAAAATAAAAAAAGTTAGATTTCGGGAAAATAAGAAATTTGGTGAATTTTTTTCAAAAAATATAAAAAACACCAAAAATTTCAAAACTTTACAAAATGGCTTAGAATATCTTTGGATATTCACTTTGAGTGAAATTTAATTTTTTTGAGGTGCCCAAAAAAATAAAAAAATTCAAAACTTCACAAAATGACTTAAAATACCTTTGGGCATCAACTTTCAGTTAAATTTATTTTTTTTTTTTTGAGGTGCCCAAGAAAATAAAAATATAAAATATATTTCAAAACTTCACAAAATAGCTTAGAATGCCGTTGCGCACCCACTGAGTGAAATTTAATTTTTTTTTAGGTGCCCAAAAAAATAAAAATAGATTTCTATTCTATAAATCAATTTCTGAAACAGAATTAGTCATGCTTTACGAAACAAATCTCTTCTTTAGAAATCAATTTCCGACAAGAATTCCAGAAATTAATTTCTGGCGAGAATTTGATTTTTAGAGCAGAACAGTTGTCATTCGCACCCTTACGAACCGTCTCCTCTTTCCCCGGGTCAGCAGATTTCGTCGCAAGAATTCGTTCCAAAACTTATATTAAACGGACCTTGCTTTCCGATCCCATTTCTGGAAAATTACAAGGACAGCAACAGGAACAAGAACACGATGTTTCCGGGCCGAAGCGTTGAACAAGAAGACTCCACAAGACGCGAAGAACGAACCGATGCCGGCCCCGCAGCGAGCTCGCGTTTTTCTCTTTTCAAAATTTTTCCCGTGATTTCTAAGCATACGATTCGTCGTGGCGGATCACGCATCGGGACTCTAAAAGAAGAAGGGAGGGGGGGCCAACCTAGTGCTGCTAAATGTCCTGTCCCAGGAGCCTCATACATTGCACAGAGCATGGGACAAACCTTAGGGCCCGAGCTTTACCCGAAATTTTCTAATCCGTCCGGGTCCACACGCAACCCGGCTCGATTCATCTGAACGTGGCTACTGAGCACAGGGCCTCCCCCTTCTCCCCACCCCCCATGTGGCGAGAAGTGTTCACTCGGATGGTTAATTCTGTTAAATCCCTTCGTTACAGAGCCGGGACGATGAATCTGCCGATTTCGATGAGTTTTCATGGCCCTTTGTAATGCGGACAAAGAGATTGCGGTGCATGCACCAAAAGATCGCGAGGACAGGAGGCCAAGGAAATGTAAAGCGACGCGACAGGTGGCGTCGGTGGAATTAAAGTTAGGAGGAGGGCATCGTCTCGCACGGGAAATCAATTTAGCCCTTTCTGCTCATCGTCCGTTGCGTCTTTCTGGCAAAGCAAGAGGTGCGCTCCCTCGAGGACACACCCCTCGATTTTCATTTTATTTCATCTCATTTTTTTTTTATTAAAAATTTGAAAAAAAACAAAAGAGGGGAGGGGGGGGGGGGGGGGGGGGGGAAAATAATTACTGAAAACTAGTTCTTGGTAAAAGCGCAGGGGCACCGCCCGGCTTGGTCCTTTCGAGTGGAGGTGCACCTGGGGAGAGAGCTTCCGTCCGATCCTTTGTCGTTTCCCCACGATATTTCTATTCGATTGCTCTACGTGAATCCTACCCTTTCTCTTGCTCTAAGGATCAATAGTGGGTCGCTTTGCTTTTTGCCCACCTTTTGTTTTTGGGTCGCTCTTTTCCATGAGAGGTGGGGGGGTGAAAAGGTCTTGGGCATTTTGAGGGTTGGTCTAAATCCATCAAAAAGTTTGCTTTATTTCAGTCCCATCCTTTCTGTATAAAGTAAAACGACACGCGAGAAAACGAGCATAATCAAAATTATGGGGCACTGTAGACTATGCGCATAAAATTTGTATCGCGGATTCAGATTTCTTGACCGTGGGTCTAGACGATCTCGTGGGACTGTTGCCTCACCCGCGATTGTCTCGAACATTGCTCTGGGCACTGTACTCCGATTGATTATATTGGATAGGGTTGTGCGGCTAGATCGGACAACCCTGAAAACCGGTCCGATTCCCAATTCCGAGTGAAGTACTACTACCCGGGGACTGTACCGAATGGATCGGATTCAGAACCGGTTTCATGAAACTTAAAAATCCTAATTTTTTTCTTTTTCGGGACGTTTCCTCTGTACATTTCAATCTCACTCGAGCACTTCGCGACTCTCCCCCCTCCCTCGTGACCTGCCCTCCTCCTCGCTCTCGCTCGTTCGAGCTTCACAGCCCTTGCTCGTTTCTGACTCGCCTTTGCTCGCTCGCCCTCGTTCATCTTTTGCGTATTATGTTTTGCGTTAACTTTGTGTTGGAGTTAGATGAAATCAAGTCGTGAAATTGAGATTGTTAACTTTGTGTTGGAGTTAGATGAAATCAAGTTGTGAAATTGAGATTGAAATCACGCAAGCCGGAGCTATCGCGTCTCTCAGACTTTATCCTTTATCCACGGACTTTATTTCCAAAAAAGGAAAGAAAAAATTTTGCATGCATCGAGCCCTTTTTATCGCGAGAGAATTTTTGTAGTAAGGACCAACTAATGATCAAAGTTATATGTTCTCTCGAAGAAAATCGATTACGTATCGATAGAAAAAATTTGATTCGATCGTGCTTGGCATATTGTAGTTATTTCAATTCAAACTACGATAGCATAAAATTGACTCGGAGACATGGCTCTATGATTTGGGGAGGAGTCGTTCCTAAATCTGCATAAGCTAATTAATTATAAGAATTTTTCACGATTTGGAAATTTCCATTAATGCACCCATTTTTTTTTTTTTTTGGGATCATGCAACTCTTTGACTTCCATGATTATCTCCCAGCTGTAACGTGCTCGATCTAACTTCCTCACCAGCTTCCCCCTTTCAACAATTCAAAGGCATAACGGGCTTTATGATTGATCGATCGCGTAATATCTCAGATAAAATTTTTCTCCGAATCATCTTTCAATCTGATTTTAGCTCGGATCATTATGAAGATGCACGACATTGCGCATTCGAGACGATAGCGTATAATTATCGAACGAGATGGATTATGTGCACTCTAAATTAAAAGAGCCTAGGATCAAGGTCAACGTTTCCTTTTGGTGCAACTACGTGGGCATGGTCAACGAGGCGTTGAGTTGTTCTTGGTGCATGCACATCGTGGGGGGGATTCCCCAAACCCCGTGTAAAAAAGAACTCGAATCAAGGTCAACGTTTCTCTCTTCCTCTTCGTCTTCTTGTTTTTCCGTTATACTATTCATTTAGGGTCCAAATTGCCCGCTTGATTTTGGAAATGAAAAAATTAGATTCTAAAATTTCGATCGCGCATGACACGGATACACGCCTACGCGTAAAGTTTCTTCAATTGACCTAAAAAAGTCGGCAATCCACTTTATTCTCGTAAAAAAGGGAGGAAAAAGCGAGAGGCTCCACCACGATAATTCCTATCAATATTCTCGGAGCCAAGTGCTCGAGATCCGAACCAGCTTGAACTGGTCGCTCGGCCCGCTTCGGTCGAACCCCGGCGGCTACTTCCGACACGACATGACTAACATCAACTCTTTGCCCTTCCCCCTCCGTACAATTATCGCCCAGCAGTGGACAATGCTGGGTCGCAGATGGGCTCGTGTAGCAGCAAGAGCCCATACAAATGGGCCTAAATGGGCCAAGGCCCAATCCGGCCCATGAAAACCGCCGTATGGGTTCCCTCAACTCGTGTCGTTCAGATTCCGGTCAACGACAACGCGACTTGAATACATTTTGGGACCATCGAAAACGACGTGTATAGGGGGTGTCGAGGGGGCCCCGGGGGGCATCTACGCCGTCGTTTGTCTCGAAGCGACTTGTCGTTTCTAAGTTGTGGACCTGTCGTTCATTACTTTAAATATCGATGCGTCTTTTTCCTTCCAATTCAAAAAAAAATAAAAAATAAAATTATTTGGTCGTTGGTGTTCGAGATCCTCTTCGTGTTTATCCAATCTATGGTTTATCCAAACACGAACTGGTCCCGTTGAGAATTTCGAGGGTACTAAACTCGGATGCGGTCGTCGAGAAATCTTTCGACCCTCATTAAATTTGAGCATGCTGAGTGATTTCCAAGTTCATCCATATTTCGTGGTAATTCAACTATAATGGGAGTGGCTCCTCATGGCTTGCGAAGAGCTCGCTCGCTCGCACGCAGAGTACGCTCGATCACCATCCCGGCGGTCGGAATAGCTCGATGAGGAAATTGGTATCTTTCGAAATCATGGGACAGACTTGGATAAAGACCATTAGCCGTGTTTGGGCGTCTGAATTTTTAGTCGGAATTGCGCTTGATAGAAGGTAATAGGAAGAGATAAGAAATTTAGGGATTTTGCTATATTCTATCGACTGTTTAGCAAATCGCATTAATAAAGATGAATGCTTTCGCATCTTATCATGACCATTGATTGATGTGAACGGCATATCGATATAAATGAGCGAATAGAAGCGGTAACAAATTCGTCTTATTCACTACTAAAGAAACCATAAATACACGGACGATGATAACCTCTATTAATCAATTCATAGTTATTGCATGATCTACACCTTAAACAAAAATAGAGATTGTCATAGCGCTGCAGAGCCATATGTTCAGCAATGACAAGAAATGTAAACGGGCTATAACAACATTGACATGGTAGATTAGCGAGTGAATGGAAAATTTAGTAAAAAAGAGAAAACACGATTATTCACATTTGTCATTTCGAAAAGCATAGCATTTTGATTCTTTTGTCACTTTCATGAAACTTCAACCGGAAACCACAAAGCTACAGAAAAAATGAGGTTCGACTCTTTTGCTACCTTTTGTGGACTTTTGATGTGGACTATAGAGCGACGGAGGAGAAAAAACTTTGACTCTCTTGCTATTTTCATAGAGCTTTGACGTGAACAAAAAACTTATGGAGAAGTCGTGAAGTTTCAACATGAACCAAAAATACGAAGGAGACGGAGTGAATTAGAAATATTTGTTACAAGTTTGAATTTGTTCATTTGAAATCGAGATTCTTCAATTTCATTTTTATTTACTTATTTTTTAAATTATTTTTCCTCTTCTTTTTATTTCTTTTTATTCCCTTCACCATTCATTAATAAACATTCTATTATATAACAAACTTTAGTAATATACGTAAAATGCGTAATAAATATAGATAATGAATATATACATACATATTTTATATTATAGAATAGAAATAAATTTAAATATATATATATAATTAGAAATAAAATTTTTTTTGTCCATTTTTTGTTATTTTGATTTTGATTTTTTATATTTGAATTTCAGAAGTTTGTTATTTAAGAAAAATAGTTTTTATGCCATGGATATAAGAAATCCTATCCACCTTTGTCCCATCCATCTTCCCTATGGGATATTCTAGAAAGGAAAAATACTTTGAAGATTAACCTATTCTCCTGCAATAGTTAGGAATTATTGACGTTATCTGGGTGATATCTCTCTTGCATCCGAGTATATCATATCTTGGGTAGGAACCAAATACGGGATGTGATAAATTTTATCTTATCTTGACTTTTATCCTGGCTATCAAACGGTAGCCGGGTTTGGTACCCGATTTTATCTACTCATTATTCACCATTGGACAGCTGGTCTAGGGGAGAGGGAGAGATAGGACTGGCCGTTTGCTATTCGCCTTTGACTGGGCTGAGCCCGAGATCATTGATCACGAAAGATGAAAAAGGATCCCAAAGTTTCCGAGCCAAGCCCATTGAAAAGGTTCTCTCCAAACTAAAAAGGCCTACGAATCAAAGTCCTCTTTTATCTGTTCGCCTTTTGTTACACTTCAGGCCAAACAGGTTTGGAAGGCTAATCTAATCTTTGTTTTCTCATGGATGCGCAGAAATCTTGTTGGGTTCTATTACGATGGCATGCTAAGTTCGCTTTGGTCTTTGTTTTCCCCTCACCCCTTCAGTTCATGAGATCACGGGGAAATCCCACGTTCGGACAATCCGAGAAATTGGACCACGTAAATCGCTTCGATTGCTCTTACACGCAATTTACGTGACAGCCGCGAAGCAGAGAGCGAGTGAAGCCAGCTACACCTTGCAAACCTTTTAACGACGGCGTCGAGGAGCCCATGGCCCACCGGACGCCGCGGCGAGGGTCGGGAGCCGGGCAACCGTCGTCCGGCTAGGGACGCTCTGACCCACGACCGGACTAATCCACGAAGCGATGGCCTTCGTATGTAAATATCCAAAGACTTCGCAGCTTCGAGAAAGCACGTGCCGTATTTGGGCGAGAGAAATTAGTGGGAAGAAGGAACAGAAAGAGAGACGGAGACTTCGGAGAGAGCGAGCGAGCGAGCGAGGGATGAAACTCAGATTCAAAAGGACTCCAAGCTCTGATCTGTCCTTCACGAGCTAATTTCATTATCTTAATGCACGCGGGATCAGTAGTCAATTACGAGCAGCAGAACCCTTCATTATATCGAAATCATTGCCATTAATCACTATTAATAATTGACCAAATCACATTATTCAAGTCACCTGATGCAGGAGGGTACCCGAGTCAAACGCCACGCCCCACTGTTCAACTCCACGAGCATAAACTAAGCCAAGCTCCAAGCAGATTCCCAAGGCTGAATCTGTCCCCATTGTCTCTCTCTCCCCCCACCATCCCTGTTTCTCCATCTTTCGCTACGAATGGCCGAGAGAATATCACGCCTTGACCCGGGAAGCATCTTTTGGAGCTCGTATTAAAAAGAAAGAAAGATTAAAAGAGAATGATATTTATTTTCTTATAATGGTGTATCAAATAATGTACATGAGAAGTCTTTATATAGGCTTAGAGAAGTAAAGGAGCCTAGCATTCTTCTTACGTGGGATCAAAGAGAAAGAAGAGAAAAAAAAAAAAATCTACAAAATTATACAATACGTGTTAGAACACGTATCGGTTCTGTGCCCACACTACGGACTCGAATTTGCATTGTTAATGTGATTTTTGAGCACGAATGGTCGAGCGGACAGACCGCATTCAGGACCTTGCTCGAGGGGTGTTTTTTCCGAAAGCAATCGCCAAGCGATCTAAGTCTTGTAGGAGCCAACGACTCAGCTCCGTGTTACGTGCAATCAATGTGCCGTCTTATCAGCGGTTTCTGCACAGGCTAGCAATCAAGACAAACTACTGCCGTGTCCATCTCGTTCTCTTTTCCCCACTTGTGCGAAAGCGAAAAGGACCATACACGCCACCTAACTCTCCGAAACACGCTTTAATTCAGTGGTCTCACTCCCCTGTTCTCTCTCTCTCTCTCTCTCTCGCTCGCTCTCGGTTCCTCTCTTCTTCCAACCAAGATTCTATCCAACTGCCACTCCCCCAGTCCCACCTCATTTTCCGCTGCGCTACCCACTTTTTGTTGCGGACAAAGAAAACATCTTGTTTTGGTTTCTTGCTTGCTCCTCCTCCGCTTCGCTGGCACTACTACATCGTACTGGCTCTGTGCTGCGTCAACTGTCGAAAGCTCGAGCTTGGTTTCGGGCATCGGCCCCTGCTTTTGCTCCCTTCCCCCAGCCGCCCACTCATTGTTGCCATCATTGCCTCTGCATGTTCGCTTCGTAAAGGTGCCTATCCTGCATTTTCCATCGGCTCCCTGTTGTTGGAGATGTGGGATCGTGCGCATTTCTCTCTCTTCCGTCTCAAATGATTGTCTGCGGGTACTCTTAGATTTACAGTTTTGGGAGAAAAGGGGTGATTTTGTAGGGCGTGATCTGGGCCTTCTTGAGCTTCAAAGATTTCGGATTTTCGCCAACTTTTTCGTGCTGGGTTTTTGGCAGACCTTTTTGGCTTTGATTCTTTAAGGTCTTTCGCTTGGTCCAAGTATTCTTTTCTTGCTTTTTGTCCGTATCTTCTGTAAATTCTCTCATTTTGCCGGTTGATCTTTCTTTGGTGACGCCTTTTTGCGGCTCCAAGTCGGATCCGTTGCTCAATCAGTTCCCTTTTTTGGGCCACATTTTGAGAATCTCTTGGTTCTCTCTTTCTCTCTCTCTCTCTCTCTCTCTGTGTCGATCCTCGCCTCCGAGCTGCTGGAATTTTGAGAGCTGAGGCAGCGGAGTGAGGAATGCAGATGATATGTTTGATAATTTGCCTCTTCATAGTCAGTGCTTTTGCGCAGTCAGACTTAGAAGCGCTCTTGAAGCTCAAGAAAGGTTTCCAGAGAGACCACTCTGGGCAAGTTCTTGATTCATGGGATTTCAAGTCCTTGGCCTCTGATGGTTGTCCCCGGAATTGGCACGGTGTGGCGTGTAGTGAAGGTCATGTCACATCACTTGTCCTTGACAATGTGGGCCTGATTGGCAATTTCAGCTTTGCTGCTGTTACTGGTCTCACCATGCTTCAGAATTTGACAGTATCTAACAACAACCAATTGACAGGGATTGTCTCAGAGGTTAGCTCGGGCTTAGATCAATTGAAATACTTAGATTTGCACGGTAATGGATTTTCCGGGGATGTCACGAAGCTGCTCTCTGTTTTGGGTGGCATAGAGTATGTCGATCTGAGCCATAATCAGCTTTCTGGTTCGCTTGACCTGGTGCGTGGTAATTCTAGTTTCGTTTCCTCGATTCGCTATCTGAATGTTAGCTCCAATGCTTTAGTAGGGGAGCTTTTCTCGCATGATGGGATGCCGTATTTCGACAGTTTGGAGGTGTTTGATGCCAGTAATAATAGGTTGGTGGGTAAAATACCCTCCTTCAACTTTGTAGTGTCTCTTCGGATTCTCCGGCTCGGAAACAATCAGTTGTCCAGTTCTTTACCGCAGGCATTGTTACAGGAGAGCTCTATGGTTTTGTCTGAGCTGGATCTCAGCGATAACCGGCTGGAAGGTATCTATATCCACCAATTTAATGCACCTACTGTTTGATGCGCGTTTCTTTTGCCTTTCTCCAAATTCTCTTGCCCGGTTTCGTTCCGTCCATTCAGAACCATTCTATACAGGGGATGATTAGATCTACAATGAAGCTACGTTTCTTGCCACATGAAGATGACATGAAGATTCCTGAAAACATAGGAAAGCGTTTGTCTATTGGATTTTTACCCCCTCATAAAAGAAAAGGAATTATTAGAAGTTTTTGTGTATTAGGCAAATTAGCAAGTCTCTGCGCCTCCTTTGAGACTTAAAAAGAAATTGGAGAAACTGTTATGAATTTCTAATGCTTTCACTGTTTGTTTGGTATGTATTGTACCATAACCAACCTTTGATGATAATTTTGGAAAAGTAACTTTGCTGGGGACGCACTCTGCGTGTTTCCACGGAGTTTGAACGAGGCATGTTATTCTGAAATGCCTATTTTTCCAAAAGCGCCGATATGGTTTCAATTATATTGCCATTGCTCTTCCCATGCAATAAGAATCGACACAAAATCTCTGTTCGGGGGAGAAGTTTTCGATTAACATTACTAACTGGAACGAAGGCAAAGCCTGAATTTGCTTATTGAGATTAGCCAATGTGCTACTTGAATTTGGTTATTTTCTTTCACAATATTTTATGTGCTGTACAGATTATAGTTAGCAAAATGAGATTTTCAGGTTTCTTCACAAAATGGAATCTGGTTATAGTACTTATGGTCATTCTGACGTAATTCGATCGTCTTGGCAGGCCCAGTGGGAAGTATTACCTCTGCAACTCTGAAGAAGCTTAATTTATCTTCAAACAGACTATCGGGCGCATTACCCATCAGTGTAGGGCATTGTGCCACAATAGACTTGAGCAATAATTTGCTCTCAGGCAATGTATCACGAATACAGAGTTGGGGTAACTACGTGGAAGCCATTCAATTGAGTTCCAACTCATTGACAGGAACATTACCTATCCAAACTTCTCAATTTTTGAGACTGACTTCATTCCAGATCTCGCGCAACTTAGTTGAGGGCACTCTTCCCCAAGTGTTAGGCACGTATCCAGAACTGAAAGTAATTGATCTTAGCCTCAATCAGCTTAGTGGATCCCTTCTTCCGAGTTTGTTTAGCTCAACCAAATTGACTGATCTTAACTTATCGGGGAACAACTTCACTGGTTCAATCCCTCTTGTGGAAAATTTAGCTAATTCTTCTGTAGGTTCCACTCAGAACTTCAGCCTTTCAATTATTGATCTGTCAATTAACTCATTAAGTGGCTTTCTCCCTTGGGAAATCGACAGATTCCATAACTTAGTATATCTGGACCTTTCTCGCAACTACTTTGAAGGTGGCCTTCCTGATGATCTGCCTGATGAACTCCAAGGATTTAATGTTTCTTACAATAATTTCTCAGGCACCGTGCCTGAAAACTTGAGAAGATTTCCTGATTCGGCATTCCATCCAGGAAACTCTTTGCTGGTTTTTCCTTACTCACCAAAATCTCCAAAAGGGCCTCCAGACATGATTGAGCGACCTCGGGGACATGGTATGAGAACTGCTATTAAGATTGCCCTTATTGCCGGATTGGTTGGGGGTGCTTGGATGATAGCTATTCTATGCTTCATTATCTCGCGCAGCAGAAAACGAAAGGAAGGTGAAGATTTGAACGGAAATATCGGGAAAAGTGGTCGTTCTCTAGGCAATTCTGCAGCTAATCTTGCATCATCTCCCCAAAAGATATTGGAGCCTCCATCGTCCTCTGTCACTGTAAATCCAGATCAGCTGCCATCTGCTCAGACTGGCTTTGTGCCTCAAACAGAATCGAGTTCATCAGTCGCAAAAGTGACTAAAGATCTTAGCCATCCTGTAAGAAAAGATGAACGGGTTGCTTCTCCTATGTCTCTGTTGTCTTCTTCAAATCCATCGCCTTCTAACGACCATTATCTGCCTGAGAGCCCCAGTGTGCTCAGGGTTAGTTCTCCGGATAGGTTGGTTGGCGACTTGCATCTATTTGATGGGTCCTTTATGTTCACATCAGGAGAACTTTCGCGTGCTCCTGCAGAAGTCATGGGAAGGAGTTGTCATGGAACATCATATAAAGCTACACTTGATTCGGGCCGCGTTTTGGTTGTCAAATGGTTGAGGGAGGGAATAGCAAAAGGAAGGAAAGACTTCGCTAGGGAAGTCAAGAAACTTGGGAGCATCAAACATCCGAATCTAGTTTCTATACAGGGTTACTACTGCGGACCAAGGGAGCATGAAAAGCTGATCATATCTAACTATATTAATGCAGCAAGCTTGGACCTTTATCTTCAAGGTACCCTTTCCCATCTTTGTGCTCGACTTGAGAATAGACCTTTAATATGAATATGTGATTCAAACACTACCGTGGTCCTGTTATTATTACATATGTTCTGTGTAAAAGTATTTTAGCTTGTGATTTCTAAAGCTTAAACTGGTAAAAAACTGTGGCTTAAAAAAGCAGAAGTTGAAAGTTCATTTCGGATTGATTATTGTATGATCGAGTAAACTGCAACGCTCTTTGCGTGACGCTCTACCGCTATTAAACTTAGGGTCTATGTAAGAGATTAGTCAGAAAATCTTCTTGGAGGTCCTAGTGCTGTCTTACTATGTGCACTATCTTCCGCAAGTGAAGGAATTCCAAATGAAGTGTATCTCTAGAAAAGATCGAAGATGGTCATCAGGAGTCAGACATGTCATCCACTGAAGAGCACCTAACCCATCTCGATAAATGAAGTAAATCTAGAGCACAATGATACTTCACCTGGCTAGGTTTTTGTCCTGGACACAGTCATAGTGGATCTGACGAGTAGAATGACTCTGTAAGTTATACAGAGGATTGGTGCTTATGCATGAAATTTTCTATGTTTGGGCAATATATAATACATCTGTATGTAATTGGAAATCGAAATTGTTCAGTGTCATTTCACTCTGGAAATTCCTATTGGCATGGATCAAGATACTACTGAAGATAATATTGGATACAATTGAATGTTACTTAGCATTGATTAAGAACACCTACGAGTCTATGACATGCGTTTCATGCTCTTTGTAACAGAGACGGACCCAAGGAAACTACCGCCCTTGTCTCTAGACACAAGGCTCCGGATCGCTGTTGATGTGGCACGGTGCTTGAACTTCCTCCATAATGAGAAGGCAATACCGCACGGCAACCTAAAGTCAACTAACGTCTTGTTAGAAGCTCTGGATTTCAATGCCCTTGTCACAGACTACAGTCTCCACAGAACAATGACGCCTGGTGGTACCACAGAGCAGGTACTAAATTCTGGCGCCCTTGGTTACCGACCACCTGAATTCGCCAGCTCGAGTAAACCGTGGCCATCGCTGAAGAGCGATGTCTATGCATTCGGGGTCATATTGCTGGAGCTTTTGACTGGAAGAAGTCCAGGGGAAATAGTTTGTGGCGACCCGGGAGTGGTCGACCTGACGGACTGGGTTAGGTTGATGGATGGAAAAGGCCGCAGCAATGAGTGCTACAACAGAAGGATTCTGGAGGCATATGACGTGGAGGAGGACTTGCCTAGATATCTCTATGACATGTTGCAGGTGGCTCTGAGATGCATCCTTCCAGCATCCGACAGGCCAGACATTAAGACAGTTTTCGAAGATCTTTCTTCTCTACTGCCACGATGGGCTCACCAAGATAATCGATAAGTTCAGTCATTTATATATCCTGTACTAACCCTCTTTCTCGTCTAATTTTGGTTGTTCTGCATAAATTCATATTTTGATCCTTGTATTCAATTCTTCACTTGAATAGGGCTAGCATTTTTAGTTCCGCGCGGAGATTTGTTCTTTTGGTATTCTTCGGAGAAATCATCAATAAAGCTGCATCGAGATGTAAAGGGGAATGATCGCCATCCTTTTCATATTTGTGACTGGCGGCTTTTTGCTTCTGAACCAAATTGTTGGCAATGTTTCTGCCAAAAACAAACATCGGGTTCGCACCCGAACAGGCCAAGCCATTACTTTTGCGCTGCTTTCCACTGGGCCGCATAACTCGCATTTCGTCGAAATGCGAGACGAACAAAATTGGACCTACGATCTACTGTGAATCTTTCTCTGCCCTTCCTCCTTTCTCTTTTCTTTTTGCTGCAGGAAATGTCCCACCATATTGATAAAGTCAGTGTGCCATCTCGCTCCGGCCACCCACAAAAATTTTGCAGACCGGAGTTTTTGTCGTGGTCCATGTAGTTGACTGTGTATGGACTGTTTCATTCGAAACCGCAGGCAGTTTGGTTTTTTCTGCATATGATTTTGGGGAGTGTCCATCTGGATAGCCTCGTCTCTTCCTGAAAAGCGTTGGTTGGTTAAGGACGCCCGATGTTTTAAAATAACCTTAACACCCAAAACAAAAAAACAATCAATCATCTTGTTGGCGTAAAACCACCCCATAAACATCTTCCTTTTCTTTTGTTGTTTTTGAGAAAAATTTCAACAGCACGTGACGTCGCCCGAGACATATTGACCGGCAACCATGAGCAACAACTGTTCCTGTACGCATAACAATGCATGCATGATCAAGTACAAGTTGATTATCATGTCCAAATAAGAAGAAACATCAAAACCCTGGTTAAGCAGGAGCTTGTAGATGAAGGCGCCGATTTCATATTGGTATGATGTTAAGTGTTTTTTCTTCTTGCGGAGGATATCGTAGTAGCGGGAACAAGAAGCTCGAAGAAGCTTCACATGTTGACCGGCCTGACGGGCTCTTTAACCTAACGGCGTGAGACATTTTGCCCCTCGTTTTCCTGATGACGGTGACAGTGGGAAAATGAAGACCATCTCTTCCCCCAAGAAAATTCCAACTTGGCCAGTAGAGAAAGAGGGAGAGAGAGAGAGAGAGAGTAAGGGAGGCTGATGGCTTAAACAACACTGATCTCTGTCTAAATGACCAAATTGTCCAATGTCAGAGACGACGATGGCATTGGATGTGGCCAGTAGGAAGGGGTCGTTCTGTCAATCGGAGCAAGATTTCGCGTGGTTATGGTTGAGAAAACACGGTTTAGGATAAACCCGCAAAACGAGAACGAAGAGAAAAAATGAAGAGTGACGGCATCAAGAAATGGGAACGAAGGGGGGGAGAGGGGGAGAGGTTTTCTTGTTGACTGGTTCTTGAGAAACAACCACTTGTTTTAATGGGTGCTGAAGAAAAAAAAAACCTTATGAATTGACGCTAGACAGTGATCTGTTCTCCATTCACATTCCCATCACCTAGTCTTATCTCGGCTCTCGCATGCAGCTATAATCTCTCTCTCTCTGTCCCTCCCTCCATGCTCGAAGAAAAGAAGCAGTGAACACGAGCAGAGCAAACAGAGATCAGCAGATCGAGTTCCGGGTTCGCCGCGAAAAGAAGGCGGCGACGTATCCGAGGGTGTGAATCAGGTGACGTCTTGAATCCGTGTATTGCGATATGATTCGGAGCACATCAGTATCATCATCATCTTCTTCTTCTTCTTCTTCTTCTTCTTCTTCTTCTTTACATATCAACTGCGTGCTTCATCTCTGCTTCTTCTTGAATCTTTCCTCATTCATAAGCCAAAGCATGACCGCGCATGCATACAATTGTATGTATTTGGCTCCTGTGTCGCGTGCTTCATTATCCAAAGTTTTACCCACAAAGCACGATCCCAAGAGAAAAAAAAAGAAAAAAAACAGAAAGAAAGATCATCAGCATCTCAGCTCATCTGGGTAAAAGCAATAACCAAATCATGTTGTTTCCCTCGGTTGCTAGAAGTTCTTGATCACACGATAGCTATTCAAGCTGAGTTTACCGACTCACTCGGTTGAGTATCGTCGTAATCTGCGGTCGAGCATCTCAAACAAGTGGATCATATTTAAACACTCGACGACGGAAATCTTCCGGACATTGGCTATGCTTGCCCCCCCCAAACCACTAAAAAGTAGAAAGAAGTTCCCGTCAGTATATATTTAGTTGCTCGTTACCTTTATACAGATGAACTTATTTCACGTTTCGAAACTTTTATTCGAAGAAATAACACATTTTTTGCTGCATAGTGGCTTTGATGAATCGATCTTGTAATTTCGATTTCATATTCCTAGCATCACTCCTGGTCATTTTCGCGGGGTATAATTGCAACTATTTGACATATTACAAGAAAAAACGGGCATTGCTTACCTATTCTTATTATCATTTTTTGCCGACCTAATCATGCTTAACAGGTGAAGTTTTCAATTGGAAATAAAAAAATTTTGCTTTACCCAGTAAAACTTCGCATCGTATCTTCCGGACTGTGGAACAAATCAATAGACAGGAGAAAATGTTACATTTCATGCAATCCCACATAAACATCACACGTAATACGAAAACAAGAACTCTCTCTCTTATATGTGACAACAATTCAATTTCGTTCGTAACGGATTTCTGTTGTTTGTTCGTTTGTTTTTTTTTTTTTTTTTAATTTTCAGTTAATCTGCGCGCGCGCCCCAAGTCACTCCGGCGAAGGTCCGACTCAATGGCGGACCAAGTCCACCCTCGCGACTCCCCGCCTGAATCGCTGCCGTCCCCGACGTCTGAGAAGCCTCCGCGGCAGCCGCGATGGCTGCCGAAGCCGACGATCCCGTCGCAAGACAAGCCCGTCCCGTCTCCGCGCACCGTCGTCGTCCAGCTCCCCAAGGACCAAATCTACCGCGTACCGCCGCCGGAGAACGCCAAGCTCTTCGAGCGCTACACCCGCCGGGGCAAGCGCCGCGGGAGCCCCTGCTGCTGCATCTTCCTCGCCGCCGTTGCCCTCGTCCTCCTCGTCAGCGCCGCCGCCGGCCTCTTCTACCTCATCCTGAGGCCAGAGCCACCGAAATACGCCATCGAGGGCGTGGCGATCAGCGGCATTGACCTGAACGCAACCTCCGCAATGTCGCCGGAGATTGGCCTCGCCATCCGGGCAGCGAACCCTAACAACAAGATCGGGATTTATTATGTGCGCGGAAGCTCTGTCAACATGTACTACGACGACGTTAGGTTGGCCGGCGGCGCCGTGCCGGCAATGTTCCAGTCGCCGAACAGCTACACGATGCTTAACGTGACGCTAGCGGGGAGCAACGTCGTCTTGACGAGCGATTCGCGCCGGGATTTGACGGCGGGGCAGAGCCAGGGAAGCGTGCCGTTGCGGTTGACGGTGAAGGCGCCGGTGAAGTTCAAGGTCGGCGCCGTCAAGACGTGGAAGATCACCGTTAAGCTGTCGTGCGACGTGACGGTGGACAAGTTGACGGCGTCAGCGAAGGTTGTGCATGAGGATTGCGATTATAGAGTGAATATATTTTAATGAGAGACATAGAAAAAACGGGTTAAATATTTGGTAGGCCGTAGAAGTTTGTTGAAGACTGAGTCGGTATATAAAGTTCGGTAAAAATAATATTAAAAAAAAAGGTATTTACTTTATTTATCAGGTGCGTAGGATGAAATTTATGTATACCCGAATTATATCATTGTGTGAAAATAAACGCGTCATTTAGCCAATTGTATCATTGATATGTCTAGGGGCCATGCAACGTATTTTATTTGGCCCGAGGCCATATATTATACTGGAAAGTGAAAGAGGGTCATCGAGTAATCGTCGAAAATGGAGCATCTATTGCGCCGTAATTTTGGAAATTTTTTCTGTTGGAAGATGTCCTCGTTACGAAATTAAATCTTGCCGAGACAATTAATCGAATTGACGAGTTCAGGGACTTGCACGGTTTTGATATTGAAAAAGTTGCCATTGAACTCAGGCCAATGACATTGTGTTGTGTCCGGAGGAAACTAGGAGGTTAAGTTGATCGGCAGATGGCAGAGCTGCACGGTTTCTAATGGAAAGGATCTATCCCTCCGCGCGCCGATGCGAATGAAAGTCGACCATCATATCATATCGCCGCAAGCGATCCCACGGGCCCTTTGACGATCCTTGTGCGATTCAACGAGAATTGTTGGAGTTGGGACACGGAAATACGACGATTTTCGCGTTCCGACACGCTGACTTCAACCGCCAAACATCAGACCATCAAATTGTTTCCCCCTCTTGTGCGCGTGTTAGACTGAGACAACTGTGCAATTGATGGGAAATTCTAAGTTGACCTGGTTTGATTAGATTAGGAGCAACTCAGGCAGAACATCCGACATCATACGTAGTTGTTATGTCGCTAACGACGGTGTGCGGTAGCTTTCAGAGTCAGTTGAACATTGAGTTCGGAAAGTGGGAATGATTCAACTGAGGTAGGAATGAACTAAAACCGAGGAAAAATCTTGCTTGCATAACTCACCTAGCGACCTTGAAGTAACGACCTGCTCTCTGTTTTGATAGATTCAGAGGGCGAATTTTCCTGAGAGCAGCCTGCTTCACAATGTTGACACTGCCGAGGAAAATAGCAGCTGCAGGTGATTGCGAATGCCGCGAATGAAACAAAGAAGAAGGAGGGACAAGAAAACTTTCTTTAGGCTGTGATTCTTGCTTACCCAAATCTATGCGACGAGGCGAGAACGACCTCGAGAGCTACGTAAAGCTGATTGAGAAGAAAGCCCTGCTTTTTCCAAACAGAGAGCTATTGGTCAGCGTGAGAACCTTCTTCGCGCTGCAAATCGATTGATCTTAAACAGACTCGAATATGAAATCCACGACGGGTGCAAGATTTTTCAAAGTCTCTATTTCTTAAAATGGGGTAAATGCAAGTATCCCAAGCAAATTCTGCCATTCTTGGCCAGCCGAAAGAGATCGTGCCCGTTTCATGAAACGGCCTCCATAGATTTCTCTAGATATAGCCTGCTCAAAGAAAAACTGATTCAAGACGCAAGAGCTGTGTGCGTGTATACACTGACAGGCACACATGACATATATAATGCAGAAGAAAACAAACACCGACCCATTGTAACCTTTAATTATTGATCAATATTGTACAGAACCGTTCCAGTGCAATGCAACTAGATGCGCTTATACAAGCGACCATTCCTTCACTGGCTAGTGTACCTCTCTACCCCTACATAATCCACACCTACTACCACAAGCAACTTTACATCCACTTTGTAAAACATGCGCATCGACCAAATTCATCTTTGTGCAAAATCATCACAAATGCACGAGAAAGCTAAAGAATGAAGACTAATATATGGTTTTCTTCATCTCTGATATGGTTCCTCTTCTGGTAAATGTAAAACCCTACTCATTATCCTAAACTGTCTGAAAGATTTTTGGAATGAAATTTCACAATTTCTGAACCTATATACAAAGAACCTGTACCTGAACCTGAACCTGTCATTGGGACTTCAAGTGCTCATAGTTGCCTTTTGCATCCTGGATGGCCTTCTCCAGTTCTGCGTACTTTTTCACGGACGCCTCTGCATACTTATCCAACTGACGGAGAACGTCCATCAATCTTGATTGGAAATGATCAAAATGTGAAGTCCATTCCTCCGGAGCTTCGTTGCTCAATAGTTTATCAAGAGACGGGTCGCACGCATTGGCAGCATTCGAGGATGATGGATGCAGCCATTTTCCAATCTTTTTCTGGCTTTTTTCTTCACGTGGTAAAAAGCTAGAAACCTCGGCTGCTAAACCCCTGATGGAATCTGTAACTTCCTTGGTATGCAAGGAATCAAGCATCTCCAACCAGACACCGCATGTTACATATATTGGGGGCCCCAAGTCCCTTATTGATGGGAGTTGTGCCCTTCTCTTTCGTTTTGATGTCTTTTGATGAATTGAGACACATTTATAAAGCCAGTCGTTTATTGCATGCACGTAGAATTTCTGGGCAGCAATCCACTTTATAAAACTCGAAGAGAGAGAGCCCAGCTCATTTTGAAGATAGACTGTCTTCTGCCGCTGTATGGTAATCTTGGCGTTGCAGTTGTTGTATGCCACTGAGATTATGGTAAACTGAAGACTGTGGCACTCGAACATTAATTCCCACATCCTATTTAACCTGCAAGATAAGGTCCAGAAAAGATATTGAGGAATAGATCCCAAACAGTATGAGCTGAATGCACGGTCTCATGACCAGAAAACTCAGATAATTCCGAATCATTGTTGGGGAGGAAAAAGAATAATAGCAGGAATGAGGGTTGTGGACAGCTTGAGATCAATCTTTTTGAAGGGAGACGGTGTTCCCAAATTCTTGTGCAAACATGTGTCCACGCCCCAAAATTTTGTGACATGCAACCAAGCGACGAGAGAAAAACCAGCAGTCATAAATGGCAAGTAGGCAGAGATGACAAGTTATACCCTTCAATCAACTCTTCGAGTTGTGGTTGCAGCTCTTTGTCCCTTAATTCCTCAATGCTCTTTGAAATCGAATCGATCCTCTGAATCGCAACTCTGATTCTGGAGTGCAAATCTTTGATTTCCGCGCGGGCCTTATCAATTCTAGATCTTTGTGCGTCCATTGATTCAAGTTCTGTTAGGAGTCTGCACATCAAGTCATACTTCCTCCTTATCATCCCACTTGCCTGACATATTTGGGGAGAAAAAAAAAGAGTTTACATGTTCGCTCACAATTCGAGGATTGGTCAACATGTATCATAGCATGCTGTGCATCTTCTTTTCATTTCATCGACATGATAAATTAAAGCCTTTTCGTGCCACTAGCCTCTAACACATCAGAGTACTGTCATAGTCATATTACATCAATTGCACTTCAAAACAATCACCAGTTAATCCTGCAAAAGTTCAACAATACCTTGACTTCATCATAAAGCTTTCTCTCCCATGCATATAGGCGATCCAGTGTAGAAGCATGACTGCCCGAAATCATGCAAAAATCAGAGAGATTATCACCGAGCTCCTCTATTTCATCCTTTGGATTCAGCCTCGGAGGATTCCAAGAAGAAAGGGAACGAGGGGAAGCAGTTCTGTTCCAAGTCAAATACTTTACTGCAGTTTGAGCAGACTCTAAATGACACAAGCAAACATTAGCTAAGAAGTTTGATGTGAAAGTAAAGCAATGAACACGTCAGTTTTACACATATAATTGACAAAAAATCTTGCTGCTCTTTCTTGCAAGCTGAAGTATTTCCTTACTCCTCACATACAAGAGGATGCCATGAAGAAAAATAATTCACATGCGCACATGCTGCATAAGACTTCAGAGAGTTTCGTGTAAGATTTGCCGGAACTGAACCCAAGTATTTTCAGCAGTGGGTGCTTATTTATCTTTCATGTAGCTTAGAAAAACACATATAAGGAAAACCACAGCGACTTTAAGCACTTTAGAAAACTTTCAAGCATTTAAAACACTAGAAATTTCGATTCACCCCTAATGTCTGGGGAACTTACAGAGACAACATCAGAAGACAGAGCGTTGCCTTTCATAGTAGTTGCACCAAATTTGAGCATTTTTCTTGAATTTGAGAATGTGTCCGTTACATATAGGCACTGTAAGCTAATCTACCAGACATAGGAACTGAATCTGGATATTACAGAAGGAAAGGAAAAATAAAAATAAGTGGCCCTCCACACTTTTGACAAGGACGGATGTTTAAGTTTCTAAAAAAAAGAAGTGTCTTTTTGTATAACACAAGCAATGCAAGTTGAGCAACGTAATTTTCTTGAGGGTTGTTTCTGAACAGATGATTTGATGGACAAGCCACAACAATCAATATAACTGAGAGACACAATCTGAATGAGTATATCCCAAAGTATTATAAAACAAGCATGAAGGCAACATTATAATCACAATGAAGTTATCAACTAGATGGCCACATTTTTCAGAATCAACAAAGATACAATGCATTGATCACATGCATAAGTCTGCAATTCAGTCACAGAGATACCGGCGCTCACCTTGAACTTGCTGATAGTCTTCTCCACAAGAGAAACAAGCTCGAAGATACTTTAGCACAATTGGCACACCTGCCACGTTACTTCTCTGGTTAAAACCCTTGCAAATTGCATGGACAATGGTAGAAAAGGACTGATCTAAAAGTATAACGCATAGAAGCTAAACAAGAATTCAAGCATAGAATTCTTCAAATGCTTAATAAAGTTTTATGATTTAAGGAATTTAGACCAATCAGCTTTTAAATAAACTGCACAAACTTCTCATACATAACTTTCGGAATACTTAATGAATCAGTCACGCTAAATAAATATCCAGCAAGTAGGGTGTACCAGCGCTTCGTAGTAATAAATGCATTCTCAAACCTAGATGTGAAAGCGACAATGGACAATAAAGACACAATCTTTGATACAAAAAATTCGGGCAGAGAGAGCGAGAGAGAGAGAGAGAGAGAGAGAGGACCTTTCTCCTCTTTCCTCGGGTATGCTAGTTGAATGCTCAATTTGTTTGCTTCTAGCATCCGTGGAACTTCTTTTCCAAACTCTGAAGCTTTTAGGAAAAGACATTCAATATCTTTGATGCTTGAAATGAAATCCTTGGGATGAAACTTAGCTCCACTAGAATCTTCTTCGAAAGATATTTCCTCTGCATCAGCTTCCAGATCAGCCACAGGAGATGTCTTCCTCAAGGGTGATAAATCAGGGGAGTAGCCCTTTTCTCCTTTCAAGGAATTCATTCCCGAAGCTCTTGTCGGTGATAAACTAGGCTTACCCTCATCATTCACCCTGTTAGAATTCTCGGATCTGTCAACTGGAGTATCAACGGAACCCACGCTGAACTCATCTTCAGAATCTAGTGATCCTTCAGCGCTAGAAAAAGAATCCTTCTCCTCATCATATTCTGGTTCAGAAACTTCCTTTTCATCCATGAGTTTTCTTACATCATCAGAATTCTCAGATCCTTGCCTCACTCCCTTCCCTTCAAGGAATGAAAACCGATGGTCGATTGGGTGGGAGTGACCAAAGTAATCCCACAACGGAGTTCCAGGAGGGACAGCAGGATTCTTCAATGGTGAGGTTTCTGGTTTTTTTGAGGAATGTGGAACATTTTCTGGAGCACAAGATGAAGTCACCGTCTGTGTAGCAGGCGAAGCAAGCATTTCTTCAATTCTTGTAGAAGAGGAAGCAGGCGATGCAGATGGAGAAAGAGCTCCCTTACCATGGGAACTGTGTGACCGTGAGGGAGGTGAAAATGAAACTTGGAAAATGGACTTCTCAGTTAATGGAAGTGGCTCAGGTGTTGCACTAGTTGAGGTATACAAGGGAGACTCCTTTGGAGCTTCTGTTTCCAAGAACTTTGCGAGAGCTGTGCCCACGTTCCTTAATGACTGCACATATGTGACATGTGCATACACAAGGGAGCCCCAACCATCAACGGCTTGCCTAACAAACTTTTTCCTCTCCCGACAAAGCCGCAGGGCCTTATCTTCTTCGACTTTAGAGCTGGTAAGTCCCATTTTCCACGGCATTCTGCAGCTTCTTCTAGTGAATTATACGGAAACCCTGAAAATTATTTGTTCCAATTTATCAGATAAATCCAAAGTACAAGGAACATCAACTTTAGATCTTGTGAACACCATCAACTGACCTAAAAAAGCACAGTCATAAAAATAGATAGAAGTGTGGTGGTTAAAGTGTGCTATACTCCTCATCCGGCCAAAATGCTAGACTAAGCATATTTGTTTTATATGTTGAAGTATTTGACAGGGAAGGAGATTTGAGAATGGATTCTCTCGATACAATTTCATATCACAGCCAACTGGCAACTCAAGATCTTAGATTGTTTAATAGTGGTCCCAGATAAACCTTTTCACTGACATATACACATATCTCCAGATATGATTAGCTAACAGAACAGCAGATCACCACAAAGAATCGGCATTGTAAAAGATGAGGTTCCGCTTATTTACTTCTCCAAAATGGTAACGGACAGAAAGAATATTGAAATCAATTGAGATTGTGCAAAATTACATGTCTACTCCATGAGCTCTTCAACGAGTAGGACCAGGCAGCAGGGGAACATAGGTTCTCTGAAAATCGCAACACAATATAAACTGAAGAAATCAAGAACAAACGCACAAAGAAAGCGATCAATGCTCAGCTTTCATGTCTGATTTCAAGATATATTTACCTCCATACATACATGCTGGCACTACGAGCAATGAAGAAGAAAATCTGAAGAGAGAGAATTTGCTGATAAGCAATATCCAACAGTTACAAAGTTCTTCTAACAGGGAGCAAACTAAAGAAATGGTTTTCAAAGCTGACAATCTTTAATTCCTCCGAACCAACGTCCTCACCTTCACGCGTTTACTTGCCACTTAGAAATTGTAGCGATCAGGTGACACGGCCGACGGTTCAAGCCGTTACGCTCGAACAGAAACGAGGTCAACCCGTCATCATCGGACACCAAGTGGAAGACGCTGAAATTAGTTTTCGAAGATTCCCATTTCTCAGGTTTCCTCGAACTCTAAACAGGGGACACTCCATTAGATCAAATTGACCCGGGAACGAAAAGTCCGACAGCATCGGATAACAAGCCGAGAGGATTCCAGAAGCATCCGGAGCCAAGGTGGGATCGAATTCAAAACTCCGAGGTCTTCCCAAAGAAGGGAAAGAAATAAGAAAAGAAAAAAGAAAGGAACTTTGCGACTTATCAGAGCACAAGAGACTAGATGGAGCACAAGGAAGCTGCCGGGTATTCAGTAAGAACCTAGCGAAATTCACAGCACCAATCGAAGAGCCATCGATCCTACGGACGAGGACGATCAATCCGGAAAAGAGCGTAAGACCGAGCCAAGAAGATGGAAACAGAACAACGCGGTTCGGGCAAACGGAGACGCGGGCTCCAAACAACCACATCAACAAGAAGATTGACGATCAATCCGGAAAAGAGCGTAAGGCCGAGCCAAGTAGATGGAAACAGAACAACGCGGTTCGGGCAAACAGAGACGCGCGCTCCAAGCAATCACAACAGCAAGAAGCAAGAAGCAAGAAGCAACAATAACAGCCGTGATGATACAGGCAACCACGCGAAAGCATACGATCACAGCACGCGGGTAGGTGAAAGACGAAGGGTCGATCGAAACAGAAGCTTAAAGGTCACCTGCAAGCCGTCGACCCCGCGACGGACGCACCGGAGGAGGAGGAGAAGAAGGCGCGCGGTGGAGCGTTGGCTTTGATCAGCTCGCGAACAGAGAGAGAGAGAGAGAGAGAGAGAGAGAGAGAAAGAGACGTGTTCGGGGTTGACGAAGTAAAAGAGAAGGAAGAGAAGGGGAGTTGTGCTGAAGAAACACACGAAGTGTCGTTATCGGAGGGGAGTTTCCATGCAAGTGAGTGCTCCTATTTGGAAGAAAAAGTTGGCCAATGAGTCCTCCACCTCCCCTCCTTATTTATTACCACCACTATGTTTTCCCTAGCAGCAGTCGTTTGTAGAAGCGCGGATTCGCATGTCCCTGGAAAGAGTGCGCCTTGCCTTCTATAGCTTAGCCGCCAAGTTTTAGGGCGAAAATCATAGGGGAAAATATGGAATTATTTATACCTAACAAAGCCGAATCTCTACCTTAAATAAAGCGAATTTAGAGAAAAACAGTTTCTAACACTGCAATTAGCGCCGAAAAATTCACAAGGGCTAAATGATACAGTCTCGGGCATAAGTTCACGAGACTAGGGAAACTATACAATGTAAAAGGCGAAGTTATGAGATGCCAAAAACACATCGTTCTTTCGAAAACAGTCGGCTTTGTCACGAGAGTTTTGCCCGACTCAGACGGTAACTTTTGCTCGTGGAGGCAAAGCCTACAAAACGGGTGTTACGCATAAGACTCTGCATCGAGAGCATCCGATTCACAAGTCCGATTCGCGGAAGCAATTTTGAGCCGTAGATATCTCAGCGACAGAGCAGTCTTTCAACCATCATCACACCAGCCGGGAAGATGTTTCACATCCTCAGTGTTACTTTATTCCGCATCTTGCGAATAGAATAATGCTTGGCTTCCTACTGGAAGCCTCTAGTGACATTATTAAAGCAAGATCATGGATGACGAGTGCCTTTCGTCGTATCAATTGCACGTCAGCTTGGGGTTCCCAAAGAGATATGATGTGCTTATTCTCGAAACACCTGAGGACCGATCCAGAACAGGAGGCATTGAGACACAGCTGGGCATAAATGGACATGCACTCGTCCCACGGGCCTCCTTACAAATTTCATCGTCGACACCTGGGACTGAAGATAAAATCCAAGAGTTTCTCGTGTCTGTGATGGACCAGAGCTTACTCCGGACATGCAAAAAGAAAAAGATGACAATGCGCATTGCATTTTGCCCAATTGAATGAAATGATATAACTCGATCAAAGTCCTGGCTAGCTACTTGTTGCAGCATAAATACTGAAGTTTGCACCAACCAGATGGGCAACCAAGCAAAAATGCGCAGCATCCAAAAAGCACCAGATAAACTAGGACAATCTAGCACCAGAAATCTCAAAGCTAATTACAGTATGCTAGCCCTTCTGCCGCTCTACAAAAGGAATGATTCGCTATAAACGGACAACATCATGATCTCAGGCGGGCAGAGCTTCGAGTTGTCCTTCTAAAATCAGAACTATGAGGGGCACCTTGACTTGAAGCCGGTAATAGAGTGTCAGCATTTCTAGCTGCCCTGCTTCGAAGCTTCATTCTCTTTGGACGCGGGACTGGCTGGCTTTGGATTTGCACATCTTGTGCATCCTCTTCCTCTATTTCTTCTGCTTTGGGCAGTATCCATCTCCACTGTCGACCACAACTAGGACAAACTCGCTCAACCTGCAAGAAATGATTTAATTCAGCACTGAAAATTATCTGAACCATATAGTGGTATGACGAGGAACCCATCAAGACATACCTTCTTCTGGGAAAATCGCTTATTCAGGCAATACTGATGGATTCGAACGTTACAATCATCATTGGGGCACAATTCCGCCTGTCAGACAGAGACAGAAATCAGATCCTTTAGTAATGTGTTGCAATGTCATTTGTTTTCAGTAGAAGCATAAATACTTGATGTGCATATGGCACTCCCATGTCTGTGATGAGTCAGATAGTTCAGTAAAATAATGCCATGGTTATTATTGTTAACCTAGTGTACTGCCATGGAACGTCAAAGTGCTTGGCACTTCACAGGTTCGCATTTCACAGTTCAATGCACCATATGTAAACATAAACTTTCCATGCATGTTCCAACACAAACTGCAATAGGTGATGACGGCAAAAGAACTCATTGGCGAGTCACTGTTTTCCCCAGAGCAACAAAGTTGCCAATCACATTAATATAGAAGATCTGGACATGTCAAAACAACACGAAACATATAAGCATTGTTGACCAACATCACCAAGAAAGAGAAGGAGACAACCTTGACAGCAGCTTCGTTACATACTTCACATGAAGGGATATCATTACCACGGAACCAACTTCTGAGATCAAGGAAAGATCGAACGCCAAGTCCTATCTTACCATCTGGGTACAAACAAAGCCACTTGTCCTGCACAAGTTGCTCAACAGTTTTTTCTTTCTGGGATATAGAAAAATTCCTAAATGCAGCAGGGAAACTAAGAGAATTGTCCTGGGACTGCGACACAGCTCCATTCAGCATCTGCAGATAAAACAGAGGCCCTCAGCATGAAATGATGATACTATCCAGAAGTTTCAAAAATTATCAAATCTTGGATATGCAAAAATTCATTGAGAACTTGGATAGTTTTGCCATTCACTTGTATCTATGCTCTTTAATGGTTGAGAGTGAAATAAACATGTCGTCCTGGCATTTTATTAAATATAAAGCAGGACCATAACCGAGCTTTGCTTTTCTCACCAGAACTTCATTGGCAATCCATAAATTATATCTTGACCAGTTTATCAATGTAAAAGTTGTGACAAAATTATCGAAAATTATTATTTTGCAAAACCATGCAAAAAACTGTCATAAGAATGCATGATATACTCTTCTCTTAACAATGGTGGCACACCAATTCATATTAGTCAGTATGCATGCAGAGGCAGAAACTTCAACCTGATTTTCCAGCCGTATATTTAGAGCATCAATATCTGATATGTAGCCTTGAGCAGTCGTGTCTTGCACTATTGCTTCTATCTGAAAACAGTGATTACCAGAAAAAAAGCCGAACATCGTTGAACATAAGAATCACATCATGTTAGCATAAGAAAAGTAAACAACATTATGTTTCCCTTAGATAGAAGTGGGCAGCAATTTAAATCATAATGAAGACATGTTCAAACGGCATCCTGGATTAGACGGGCAAAGCCACAGAAACACGGATATCCATCTTCTAGACAAGATTACACTATTTTACCACAGGCTCTAACTTATCTCACCATTCCTCCGAGTAAACACCCCATTCATCCACTACTAATCGGTAATCACCCCGTTCTATAATCCTCAGCAAGTTAATTCTTTTCCGCTGCCAGCACATCTAAGATGCTCATAATTTATAAAATTGAATCAGATTGTCAGCTTTATGCTTTCGGTGATGAACACCGTCTCTCTTGTTTTCCAATTTTTCCCGGAAATCACTATGACAGACAATATTAAACACAATTGAAGTCAGCAATGAGGTTCAAAAGAAATATACCACTATTAGAAGGTACTAAAACGGACAAGAAAACTAGTCTGTCCAAACAATGAGCGAGCACATCCCAACCGGAATATACAGAATCGTTAAAACTGACTGAAAGGGAGCGGACACGTACAATGCACTTGTAGAAAGCGATCTGCGGAACTGAGTATTTGGTCCCGAGCTGCGATTGATCGTCGGCAACGTTATTGACAAATCCATAGAACACCTGGCCGTCGTTTTGGTCCCTGCATCCGCGCAGCTCGCACTGAACGTGCGAGAGCTCCTTATTAATCTTCAGGAGATAATCGTTGAACAGCTGCTGGTGATTCGCTGCACAAAAAAAAAAAAAAAAAAGAAAGGCATCATCAGGACAATCGGAGAATTTCCAATCCCTCTATTCCGAAATTCCAATTTCACCCACGCCCGCCGTTCCTGACGGCGCTCCTACGACGGGCTCGACAGAGCCGCCGGAGCCGGAGTCACCTGCGTTCTTGCCGGTGACGCCAAGGAAGACGGCGTGGAAGTCCTTCTCGCGGAGAGGGCCGCGCGAGATCAGGGCCTGGACGAGGACCTTGTGCCCGTCGGTTAGCTCCGGCATTGTCTCGGACGGGGGATCGGGGACGAAACCCTAGGGGTCGAGATTCGTTCAGGCTTCGCGAAGCGAAAGTTGCCGGGATCAGAGCATCGACGAGAAGCCGGAACCCTAACGATGGTTCGAGTTCAGAGAGAGAGAGAGAGAGAGATTTTCTGGAGATTGGATGATGGTGGCGAGGACGAAGGGGTGGGGTTGTGGCGGGAATGACTTGTGTAGGGGTGTTTTTGGGTACGCGAAAGGAGTTTTGTTTTTTTGTTTTTTTTTTGCTTTTTAAATGGTGAAAATCGTGTTCGGTAATTTTCATTACCTATGAGGTAAAAATTAAGAAAAAAACCCGTAAATCATATTTTCTACGTGTTAAGTGAAAACACTGGATCGATACATTTTATATATCAGTTCCAAAATTGCATTTAGTAATATAAGAAGGAAAAAAAAACTATTAAATCGTATCCACAACTTAAGCCTCAACTTGGGTTAGGATTAGGTGAAAGAATCGATAATCGCCAAGACCGTCTAGAACCGGATCGAACCGGCCCAGATCGATGGTTCTCATAAGGACCAATTCAGTACCCACTTTTAATAATTGGAATCTATGATTACCGATTTGATTTCCGAGTACAAAGTTAGAACTACCCTCGCAGATCATCCCCATCAAAATAGTTGTTGACCAGCTCACTCCGTTTCTATCATGGTCTCTCACTCTTTATGTAAAACTCACTCGTTTTCCTTTTCAAACGCGTGCACACGCCCCCTCCCATTCCTGATCATGGTTTCCTCCCTCCATCTCTCTCTCTCTCTCTCTCTCTCTCTCTCTCTCTCTTTAGACGCGTGTTCGTGTTCCTCGTGACCACCGATTGAGACCCTAGTTTGCCTTTCTATCCTCCGCGGCGTCACTTTTCCAAAGGCCAAAAGAACATTATAAGTGTCATGACTTATATACGGCGCTCATTTTGATGGCATAAGTTTTTTTTGAATCACTTTAGTGCTAAAATTTTTGAAAAACAGTCATTTAAGTACTAAAATTTTTGAAAAACGATCACTTAAGTGCCAACTCCGGTGCCACACACAATTTTTCGTTGGAAATCTAACGTAACATTTTTTTATTAATTTATGAAGCTATCGTGGCTCACCAAAGGCTCGCCAGAGATTGGCACTTAAGTGATTATTTTTCAAAAATTTTAGCACTTAAATGATTGTTTTTAAAAAATTTTAGCACTTAAGTAATCGTTTTTTAAAAATTTTAGCACTGAAGTAATCCAAAATAAAAACTTCTGACATTTAAGTGATCGTTTTTCCTCCGACTTGGCACCAAAGTGATCCGAAAAAAAATTACAGCACCAAAGTGATCTCCGTACACAAATTATAGCACTTATAGTGTCCTTTCTCCCTTTTCCAAGTAAACCCCTCCCTCCCCTATCGCTTCCCCTTGAGCGAGCGCTATCAAGTTTATCGTGGGAAAAGTGCCAAAAAAGTATTAAATCTTTTGTATTAATATCAATTTAGTCTTAAACCTTTTTTTGGTACTAATTCAGTTTTAAACCTTTTACATTAGTGCTAATTTGGTCCTAAACCTTTTTTTGTGCCAATTCAATTCTAAACCTTTTAAATTAGTGTTAATTTAGTCTTAAACCTTTTGTTTTTATACCAATTTAGTCTTTCTAACCAATTTTGACTAGAATTTGCCGACATGGACGTCTACCGGTCGGCGGCAGGTCACCAGCGCCGATATGGCGCTAATGTGGACAACTTAAATAATATTTTAATATTTTTTGAATTTTTTTTTTTTTTCCTTTTTTTTCTTTTTTTTTCACTTTTTTTTTGTCTCTCCCTCCTTCCTCTAGCCGGTCGCCGGTCATGTGACCGACCAAAGGCCAACGAGCTCGACCTCACCGGCCACTAGCGAGGCTCGCTCTCATCGGCCATTGGCGAGGGCAGCCTCGCCCAATGAGGGCAAGCCTCGCCTTGGTCAGGCCTCGCCCGACCATGGCAAGGCTCGAGCCCTCGCTGCGGCCTCCGATGAGGTCTCTAGCCCGACCATAGCAAGGCTTGCCCTCGCCGCGGTCTTCGGCGAGGGCTCGAGTCTCGCTATGGTCAAGTGAGACTCGATCTCGTCAAATCTGGCAAGGCCCAATCTCGCCGGATTTGGCGAGGTCGAGCCTCACCCAACCAAGGCAAGGCTCGCCCTTGCCGGGCAAGGCCGCCCTCGCTAGTGGCCGGTGAGGGTGAGCCTCAACAATGGCCGGTGAGGTCGAGCTTACCGACCTCTGGCCTCTGACTAGTCGCCGGACCGACAACCGGCCAAAGGAAGGAGGGAGAGATCGAAAAAAAATGGAAAAAAAAAAAAAAATGGAAAAAAAAAATTGAAAAAATATTAAAATATTATTCAAGTTGTCCACGTCAGCGCAGGTGACCGATCACTAGCCGGCAGGCATCTACGTCGGCAAATTCCAGTCAAAATTGATCGGAAAGACTAAATTGGCACAAAAACAAAAGATTTAGGACTAAAATGGCATCAATTTCAAATGTTTAGAACTAAATTGGCACAAAAAAAATGTTTAGAACTAATTTGGCACCAATGCAAAAGGTTTATGACTGAATTGGCACCAAAAAAGGTTTAAGACTAAATTGGTACAAATGCAAAAGATTTAAGACTTTTTTGAGACTTTCCCGGTTTATCGTTGAGCTTCCTACCATTGCTCGTCTCCGTTTTATTGGGGGAACTGAATTCAAGCAAGTTTTCGATTTGTTTCCGTGGCGGACAGGGTAAGGGATCAACCTGAAAGAGTCAACGAGAGATCTTCCAGTGCGGGATTCATGTCCTTCAATCAACCCAAGTATCAAAAGAGCGAGGCACAAGATCGTAGAACTGGGCAATCCGCGAGCTTTAACTGACATCTTTAGAAATTAGCAAAATAATTGATTCATGGACCCACCCAATCCAGTTCCCAAGTGTATTCATAAAACCATTCAACAGCTCCCAATTCTCATTTTGTGGAACCATTCCTTAGTAGATAGTTCTCACTTTCAGGGGTGAAAATCGCTCACCCTGAAACTGATCACCTCTAACTCTGCGTAGTCCACTCAAGAATAATTAACTACTCTTGCTTATTTTCTTTGCTAAAAAATAACTACCATTTTTTTTAGCATATACATGGTTGTTCATGCCGTTCACAAATGTAGCAACGCTCAATCTAATATGCACCCGGAAGGGACAATGACACAAATAATCATTAAATTTTGGCCTAATGTGCAATTTAATTCTTGAACTTTTAATTTGCTCTGAACTTTAGTTCACTATACAATATCGTCCTTAAACTTCTAACCTGTTCAGATTGGTTTTTTAAGTTTTGATGCATATTCAATTTAATCTCTGGATTATATGAAAATTATGAGAAAGCATGGTTCCAGGGTAGAACCTAAAACTTGGGAATCAAACAGGTGGGAACCTGACAGTTTCAAGTTCTAGGGTATGCGGGATAAATTCCATGTTCCAAGAATTGAGGAACTTGTTTTGATAGATTGGTTTCGGCTTTAAGATAGGTGGAACCTGGAACCTAAAAATAAGTTTTGTGTTTTTCTTGATTTATGTCTTTGCGAAATCCTGCTGTTTTCCATAGCGTCCGACAATGAATATATAATCTATAATCACTCGTCTGAGTTTCCATTTTATAATCGAAACTTTTACTTTATTAATACTTCATATTTTTTGTGTGTCTAAATATAAGTTGTAATAAGTGGATTGTAGTAACAAATGGTGGTCTTTAAAGGTGATAGTTCATTGTAATCGTTCAATTAATAACATAAGTTGAACCTAAATAGACTCTTGAGGAACTTGTTCCCATGGGTAGATTTCACGTGAAACCTGTACGAATTCTAGAACCGTTCACCCCTAACGAAAATATTTAATATTATCCTTGAACTTAAATTAATATAATGATAATACTAGACTATATGAGGATAATATCAAATATTTCGTATAGTCTTAACTTGAACACGTACTAAAAGTTTAAGGACTACATTGAACAAATTAAAAATTCAGGCTCAACTTTGCATATTGGATTAAAACTTAAAGAGCACATTGAACAATTTTAAAAATTCAAAGACCATATTGCATATTAAGCTAAAGTTTAGAGATTATTTATGTCATTATCCCTAATTGTCCCACTTTTTGGAGCTTTAAATATCACCCCGAACAGCATAAAATTACATAATCAGCACGCATATCCTAGAAGTTCCTACATCTATATAACTTTCCCATGTTATGTTATACTTACCAATTTTCTTGTCCCGGTAATCATCACATTTCACATGCGCACGTGCAGAGCTCGTGCCCCAAGCAGCAAGCACCGATATCGGCAAAAATGAAACTATCGAATATCGTCTACATAATACGTTAAAGCACTAAGTTGACCACTACCCCTTTGCAAAATAAGAAGAGATCAATTGTTAATTGAATTCTATCTACAATCCAATTGGACAACTCAAACATTAACTAGTAGTAACTTCGTAGAGCATCAGCAATCGCAAAGTCTACAATGAGCTTGTGTTACGGAAAAGAGAGAAGCAGTCACCGAGGAGCAGATTTTACCTTATTCTTCATCTGATTAGTATCTATGTACCGATTTTCCTCTTGGCTAAAAGCACATGATACCAAGAAAATTGAAAAAATATATTGAAAAGAAAACAAAAAGAAATGTACGCAAAGAGGCGCAAGAACAAACTCCCCCCATCGGAGGCAGGTTATCAAGGTCAAGCTCGAGCTAGACAGGCAGCTTCGCCAATGTGGAAGCGATTGAACAAAGTCTGATTGATGCCTCAGCAAATTGAAAGGTGAAGATTCAGCAATTAAAGACATTCACGCGATGTAGATGCATGGAAGACATTCACGCAAATTGAACAACCTGCCGACCTTACCAAAAGTTCCACACATATCTACAACATATTTCACTCGTTGAGAATCAGAAGTCTGTTCAGGACAACTCTAGCTTAAATTCATGGCCGACGGATGTTCTCTCTTTGATAATATGAGATGAAGAGCAATTTAGAAACACAAGCACGAGGTTCAACTCTTTATAGTATTGGAAAAAAGAATTCTGATAACAATACCAAATAAAACAACTAAAATGGGTTACAGAGTAGCTGCATCTCAGTCACTTGATAATTAAGATTTTTCCTGTCAACAGCAGAGTGCTTTCTTCACGAGGCACCCCCCTCCCGGCCCAAACCCACAAATCTAGGAACACTAGACCAAAATCTCATGGCATAGGGATGTTGATTGCCTAAGAGTCACCAGGCATGCTCTTAATGATATCCGAATCACCTGAAAACGATAGATATTAAGACATACATAAGTTTTTAGTAGAAGTGCAAGTAGGCGTTGTCGAACCATTAGCATCAAAAAGTTAACTACAGAACAGCGGCAGCCCATCTCCATACCTGGGTCAATGATGCTGAGGCAGCATACCCTGAAATATTTTCCACAAGCTGTGCCCAAGTCTACATTGTCTGGTACAAGAAAGTGGAGACAGTTTTCAATTTTGGATCCTTTCATGGTTTCTAAGAAAAAATGAGTTCAAATGATAGCCTTCAATTCACGAAACAATCATAATTCCCAGCTCAATAAATGCCCCACCAACAAATCTAACTGTAAAGAACACTTTCTTTTTACCTTAACCAACTTATGTAAGCTCATCATCTCAAAATCCTAAATATGATCGACAGCATCAGGTCTAGTGGTTTTCTTCCAAGAATGCTATTTCTAGGAGAAGTCGCTATGTCTAGCATAAAGAAATACATTGTTTTGCTCCAACCAAAGTTGCCAAAATCCATTAACAGGGGAAATAGCTCAGCCGTTAATATGGATTCGACTAGAAGAACAAATGGAATTGACTGCATGATTAATGATCAAATGGAAATATATGCATCTAAACACGCAATAAGGCAGCTATAGCATCAAACCAAATGATTAAAGCCCAAAGACTAGCTTGATCTTGTTTGACTGGACGTAATCCCCAAAAGGGAGAAAGGGTAACAGCTTAGAACATTCCAATACTTGATAAGGGGAACAAAATGGCAGATCAATCTACATTCCAATAAGCTTTCTCACAGAGGCCCAGGTATAGGCTAACTTAAGCTAGCATGCCAATCCAATCGGAGAAAAAGTGAACAGCAGAGATCATCCGGGGTCGACGAACTTACTCCCGTTGTAGTGGTGAACTCCAACCTTCGCCAACATCGCGTAATACTCGATCTCAGACTTGCGAAGAGGAGGGCAGTTGTTCGCAATGATGACCAGCTTGCCTGGGAAAGATTCAGTTGCAAGAATTCAATCAATTCGAGATCAAACCAGTTCGATGACCCTAAAGCGGGAGCATTAGCACGTCCCCGTCCACATCCAAGCCGAGATCTAACCATATCGCTTGTCTACCGCAATGCTACTGACAGAACAACTAGCGACGAGAGAAAATCGGCCAAAAGAGAACGCACCTTTGGAGTTCCTCAGGGTCTTGAGGACCGTCTTGTACCCCAGGGTGTACTTCCCGCTCTTCATGACGAGCGCGAGCCTGTTGTTGATGCTCTCATGCGTCTTCTTCTGCAAGGCGAAAATGGGCAAAACCGTCGGTTTCATCAAAACTTCGTCATACGTCTAAAAGAAAACGAGAAGAACGAAGGGCGAAGACGACGAGGAACGGTTCGGAGAGAGAGAGATTACGGTCTTCTTCGAGGCCACCATTGTTGCTCCTTCCTTGCTGGTCGCTGCCTGAAGCTGTGCAGAGACGGAGGGAGCGGCGAAGGGAGACAGACGACAGCAAAACCCTAGAGGACGACGGGGAGGAGATCATTTTATACGGAGAAGTGATGGGCTTGGGGTTTTGGGCCGGGCCGTCCTTCGAGTGGGCTCTATAAAAGTTTCTTTGCAATTAAGGGGCTTGAGTTTGTGGCGATTCCCAAATCCGGCCCTCGATCGAGCTGAAATTTGCAGTTTCCTTCCGGTTTTTTCTAATTTGGTCCCTCGAAGGCCCGATAGATGGTCACCCATTTTGGTGACTTCCTCAATTAGGTTGCTCCACCTTTCATTTCGATCGCTCATTGATGCACCTTAATCGAAACTGGGTCAATAGCTTGGCGAACACTAACATGGTGCTCGCCATCACTTACCGAACTCACTCACTGTCTTCCGTAAACTGTCTCCGGTATGGATGAATTTCTAATGAATCCTTTCCGAGGAAGAGATTCTATCTTTTCTTATCAATGGATTGGTCATCATATGGTTTTTTTTCATGGAAACGTGGTTTCTTTCTTATTTTGAATGTAGTGTTATGTACTAAAGTGATTTCAAAATCGCATTTGAGCTCACTTCATTATTGGTTCTCGTATGCCAAATCACCTAGAGAAGAAGATAGACCGTATGAGCCAATGCCCTTTGACCTAGAGGTGAGCAAGACGGATGGACAGAGTCAGGAATCACCTGGAAAAAAAACCCTAGCTATTACTTTTACTAGTTTGGTTCAGTTCTTAAGAGTGCTAGTCCAATTCCCAGTTCTAAGAGGAAATTGGACTGACCAAACCGGATCGACTGTACATATATATTTTCAATTTTTTTTAATTTCTTCAAAAAAATTAAGTAAATTAAAGTGAAACCCTAAGTGAGCTTTAGTCCTTCGCCCCTTAAACTTTCCAAAAGTTACATCGTCTTTGGTAGTAACACAACAAATTTAACTTGTCTAGGAGCTATTCTCCACTAGAACAATTACTACAAAATCACAAAACAGGAAGAACTTAATGTGAACACAAATTGTAACAGCTATTATAAATTATGTCTAATAAATGATCGGCTTTGTTGGACCGGAATCGGACCGAAAACTAATCACCTCTATTTTTGACAAAAAAGGAAATTGAAATTTCGACTTTTATTGCTTCTAAAGATCTCGAATGGTGACTATCTAAATTCATGACAAACCTTCCATATTTTTTGCACCTAAATCAAGATAAAAAGGTGATTCATTTGGTCAAATCAAGAAAAGGACTTGAGACAAGCTCGTCACCCGGCTAAAATAAGCAAACCAACTGATCATTGCATTCAAATCATGTAAGTGACTATATGCTAGTCGGCTCTAACACCTGTGTACAAATGGCAATATGGCTAAATCGTTTGCATTCAAATCTCTTTTCAAAAAAATTCCTGGATAGTCACAGGATGAGAGGACGAACTCGACTCGAAACTCAACTTTTTTTTTAAAATTTTTTGACTAATCCAATTCGAAACTCTCCACCTAAAGCTAAGATCTTTCATATTCCCAAGGATCGCTCGCCAAGCTGACTGTTTTTGGACAATCAAATCCTCGGATTGAGTCGCACATGTTAACAAAATCTCTTTCAATCAACGACTCTTCCTTATGAAGAGGTAATTAAAGAGAGAGAGAGAGAGAGGGGCGCGCGGCTACGCTCAAGCAACAGTGCCGAAAGACCAATCGAACCCAAAAGCGCCCCCAAAAACCGAACCGTGTCTCCGCGGATCATCTCCCACATCTCTCTCTCTCTCTCTCTGCGACACACACGAACCTTCCCATCGATCCTCCTCCGCTGCTTCTTCTTCTTCTTCTTCTAGGGCTTTCCACACAACCCAAAGCCCCGATCCATCGTCATCCATGGCCGATGTCATGAACCCGCCGGTCGAATCCCTCGACGGCCCTCCCGAGGCCAAGGAGAAATCCTCCGACGATCCCGCCGAGTCCCCGTCGCCGCCGCCGCCGCCGCCGCCCCCGCCGCCCCCGCTCTCGCATCTGCAGCAGCAGCCGCAGCCGCAGCAGCAGCCTCCTCCTCCTCCTCCTCCTCCTCCTGCTGCCAGGAAGCGCGACAGGGATTCGCGCGAGAGGGAGCTGGACCGGCCCCCGAACCGCCGCGGCGGAGGCGATTACTACGATCGGAACCAGTCGTCCCCTCCCCCGCCTCCGCTCAGGGAGCGGGACAGGGGGTACAAGCGGAGAGGGAGCCCGAGCCCGCCTCCGCCTTACAGGGAGCGGAGGCGGTCCCCGTTGCCGCCGTACAAGCGGTCAAGGAGAGAGGACGGCGGCTATGAGGGTCGGAGGGGGAGCCCTAGAGGTGGATTTGGACCCGGTGATAGAAGGTGCGTGCGTGCGTGCTGGTTTCGTTATGTTTTTCTTGTGTACTGGAACGAGTAGGAGTGATTTCTCAGTGTCTGGTTTTGAATAGCTATTTCGCCACTTGAACGAGATATGAAGTCTCTGGGACGATAGACCCTTGATTGATTGGTTTGGTTCTTTCGTGGAGAAAGGTTTGATTTTTGGGGTCATCACGGTTTTGAGGAACTGTGTGTTTAAGGAGGAAATCGTCCTAGAGATATTGAGACCAGTATACAAAATTGCTGTGCAAATTTTTACTGTTTCATACTTATCAGGTCTCTGAATACGGTCCACTCGCTCAAACCTCGCTCGCATTTGCCACGTCAGATTGTAAATCATTTTTGCATACACGTTGTGGTATCCTAGCATTGCTCGTCTCTACACATTGGAAATGTAGTGGAGTGCAAATAAGATTCGAAAGGAATATTTGCTCCAGGCCTCTCTGCTTTTTTCTCTTTGTTCTCTTCTATTTTTGGGGAGGATTCGGGTGAGGGAACCATGAAAATATATGGCGATGGCGGACTCATTTATGTATAGATGCGTTGTGTGTTATCAATTTCGTCCTTTTGTGATTTCAGCTTTTAGTACCAAAGAGGCATATCAGTGCAAACCTGGTGATTTGTGTTCAAGAATCTGTACATTATTGGTATTGAAGGAGTTCTTTTATTTAATCGAGAGAGAGAGAGAGAGAGAGAGCTGAACATAGGAAGAACCTGTTAATTTTCTTGTCATGAAACAATATAACCTGCACAATAGGCTAGTCTCCCCTAACCGGTAGTATACTAGGAATCATGTTGGTACAGACATTTTCACTGAAGTGCATGTCCTGGTCCATCACTTACATCTATTCTCTCCATTCATCAGTCATGTTCATTCCTTTTGGATTGGTCAGTGCGATCAGGTATGTTATTTCTATAGTGAGTCTGTTTATTCACATGAATCTGACATGTTATAGGTTTGGCTATGATTATGGATATGATCGTGAGATGGGGGGCAGGTATGGTGATGAGAGGCTTCATGGTAGGTACATGGGTCGAGTTGGAGGCTACCTGGGTGGTCCACTTGGTAAGTCTTAGCTAATTAAATTTATTGGTTTCCTCTATCTGCATTATTTACGAGAAGAAGATTCTTTTGGTGATGCATCTGTAAATTTGGTTAGTGGTTTGCATTGTACAATTTCTCGTGTTTAATTTCTTGAATGTTTTATGGAAATGGCTAAGCTTCATATGATAAAGATGGATCTTTCCTTTTAGCTTCTGTTGAATTTGTCTACCTTATATGCTGAGTATGTCAGGCTTTCTTGATTTTTGCAGACTGGGAAACTGGCCGTGGTGGCTACGGTGATGCCTCTGTTACAGGAACTGCCCCAAGGTAGCTCGGTATCTTGTTAAGCGATCGTTTGAATTGAAATTTGGTTCTTACATGTCATCTTGTTGGATTCAACTAGATTCTCTAGACTATTCAATTAAGTTTTACTTTCTCTCTAAGGAAGAGAGCCCGATGATCCCCATTATATGTATTCATATTTGTTCAATCAAGGAATAATATAGGACTAGGAGCTGGATCATTAGATATCAGGTGCAAACATTTCTCTATCTTACTTGAATGCTAGATTTGAAGCATTTTGTGCATTGAGAGTCAAATTTACTGATAGACGTTCAAAGGATAGATGCAGTGTACCTCTCAATGCCTAATACAAATATAAACACAAGAAATGGTTCAATTCATCTGAAGCAGAAGTTTGATGTATTTTCCCTGATTTCATGCAGAGAAGGAATGATGTCGTACAAGCAATTCATTCAGGAACTTGAAGATGATATATTACCGGCAGAGGCTGAGCGAAGGTATGTAATGTGAAGTACTTTCACTGCTCAAGGTTTACCCTTTTCTGAGCTTATTACATCTAATGGGAAGGGTGAAGTGATGTGATCCCCATCTGTCGACTTTGTAGATATCAGGAATACAAGTCAGAGTACATTTCTACTCAGAAACGAGCGTATTTCGATGCTCATAAAGATGAAGAATGGTATATCTTGTACTTTTCTTTGACAATGTTCCTTTTTGGGGGCATTCACCACTTTATTTGAACAAGCCACTGATTACAGGTTGAAAGACAAATATCATCCAACAAACTTAGTTGCGGTCATAGAAAGGTATGCTCTGGTGAAGTCTTATACTGTATGTGTATCTATATGCTTCTTGATACTGTTCATGCTCAAGTTAAAGTTCAAGGCAGGTTTATGAGATGCTGATGCCTGGCCTCCACTGGCATACTGTAAATATCATGTTACCATTTATCTACGTCCTTTTCACTTCATACTTCAGAGCGTCTACAATGCAAGATACAAACTGAAAAAAATCTAATGATGCCAAATTTGAAGGATTATTGGACAATTTATACAAGTGTATATGCTCTGTACAACTTGAGAATTAGAGATAGATAGGATGAAGAAGTCGAGAACTCATCAACATATTTTGGCAGCTTGGAAATTAGACATAGCTATGACGAAAGCTTCAAGTAAATACAGAAGAAATAAACATGGTTATTAGAGAACTTTCAAAATTTAATGTCTCCCTCTGCTATTTTGAACTTGTAAGTGGTAATATATAGCAAATAATCAAGAAATTAAACGTTATGCATTCCTCAATAAGAATTTTCCAGAATGCAAATTTTGGAATGGCATTTCAAGAAATTGGACAAATTTCAATAGGGAATTGGAGTTGCAATGGTTGCAATGATGTAGAGAAACAAAAGAAAAATAAGGTCTGAAAGGCCTTTGAAAAAGCTGATGGCTTTTAAAATGTGATTTGGCATGTCCGAATCAACTTAGAAATAGCAAGATGAATTAGGATCCACCAAAAATTATATCCATCTTATAAAGATAAAGCTAAAAACTTCTCGGAGTGTCCCATTTACAGGCAATGGAGGTGGAAAAGGAGACTTAATGTATGGAGAATGAGATCATGCATTTTGAAGAAAAATGACATAAATAAAATTGATTAGAAATTGTTTTCTGTCTTAAGGAAGAGCCTAAATATGTATGGAAAGAAAAACCTCAGAGCTAAAGAAGATGCTGCCTAGGCTGAAATGAGGAGGTTTTAGACTACCTGAGAAATATATTCTGTTACTCACCTTGAATACATACCTATGTGATGCACATCTACATTAGCTTTAGAAGTTTCTCTTCAAATAGTAAATCTGAAGGCAATGGTAAGAAGCACTAGTTCATCTCTTTTCTTTAATATATATTTGAGGGCAGTATCAAGAAAGTTGAACTTTTTAGAAGTTGGACCAGTGATGGCCAAAAAAAAAAAGGAGAAAGAATTTCTGGAATTCTCTGCGTGGAAGTGGCTTGCCAAGATGGCCCAACTTTTGAAGACTGGACTGTGATGGAAGTATTTAGAGAAGTGATTGGGTTGACTTGTATCAATCGTGTTGACTTTTCAGTCAACAACTCTTCAGCTGACACTCCGCCAACGGATCTTTTCCTTATTAAGCTTGCCTGTTTTGAGAATACAGAATCTCGCCTTGAAAACAATGATGCGTACTTGGAAAAGATCTGAAGAGTTGTTGATTGAAAAGTTGACATTGGATTGATTATATCCTCGGCAGAAGACCATCGGATGAAGATAAAGGCCATGTATGGGAGGGAAGTAAATGGGGAGGGGATGAAAACTTTTAACTTCCCCATTCCATACAAAAATTTTGAGAATTTACTTCATTTTCCTGAGCGACTGCCTATTTCCCCCCTCCCCCTCCTTTCCAAATGAAGCTAGAGAGATACCTGTCGCCAAAATTGACAAAAAATAATTTAATTGTAAATCATTTAAGACAAGTGGATGTTGGTCCAGTTGAGAAGAGCTAAAATATGAGAGAAAATGAGCTTACACATCACAGTATATATTGGCTAAATTGGCTGAAACACAGAAAGGAAATTGCGGAATTTTTTTTATTCCTCCCTCCCTTTTCTTGCTATTAGTTTTGACCTTTGCTTTATCGATACACTTAATGTTCCCCTCTTCGTATATATTCGATTGTGATTTGCATAGAAATAATATGTTGTCGGACGAATTTCAAACAAATCCAGAGCAAAAGTATGGGTTTAAAAACTAGTTGGTGTTGGATTAATGAGTTGTTTATCTGAGAGGTTATGGTCTGTCTCAGCCTTGATTAGCCATTTATAGGGATAATGTGTTGCCAATGACTCATCAGCTAGCCATTTATTTGACATTATTTTTCGTATTCTGCTTTCAGGAGGAATGAACTTGCACGTCGGGTTGCAAAGGACTTTTTGCTTGATTTGCAGAGTGGGACATTGGACTTGTAAAATCTCACTTCTTCATTTTTTCATTCCTGAAATTTTGCCTTTTACTTCCTTGGCGATATTGGACAATGACTGATGTGCTATTATGCAGAGGTCCTGGCACTAATGCCTCTTCCACAAGTAAATCAGGTCAGGCAAGTGATGCAAACTCTGACGATGAACCAGATACAAGCGGTAAAAGACGACGACCTGGAAGAGGACAAACTAAAGAGGCTGATCTGTCAGCTGCTCCTAAGGCTCATCCCGTCAGTTCTGAGCCCAGAAGAGTGCAAGTTGATGTTGAACAAGCGCAGGCTCTTGTGCGCAAACTTGACTCTGAAAAAGGTATCGAGGAAAACATCTTAGGTGGAGCTGACAATGATAAAATAAACAGAGAGAAATCTCATGGCGGTTCTAGTGGCCCAGTTATTATAATACGAGGTTTAACCTCTGTCAAGGGGCTGGAAGGTATAGATTTGCTGGATACTCTTCTTACTTATCTTTGGCGTATTCATGGCTTGGATTACTATGGGATGACCGAGACAAGTGAGGCTAAGGGTCTCCGTCATGTTAGAGCAGAAGGAAAGGGTTCTGAATCAGGAAATAATGGAGCTGATTGGGAAAATAAGCTTGACTCACGCTGGCAAGAGAGGTTAAGGGGCCAAGATCCATTGGAAGTGATGACTGCTAAAGAGAAGATAGATGCAGCTGCTGTTGAAGTTTTAGATCCTTATGTCCGGAAGATAAGGGATGAAAAGTATGGGTGGAAATATGGGTGTGGAGCCAAGGGATGCACGAAACTTTTTCATGCTGCTGAATTTGTGCATAAGCACCTTAAACTCAAACATCCTGAGCTTGTGATGGAGCTCACATCGAAACTTCGTGAAGAGCTCTATTTCCAGAACTACATGAAGTAAGTGAAGTTAGATAATGAGGGCTTTTTACTTTATTTTGTGTTTCCGTAATGTTATTGACAACCACATTATGGTTTGCACTCTGCAGTGATACAGATGCCCCTGGTGGAACTCCTGTCATGCAGCAAAACCTTATGGTAGGAATAAACCAGCTATTGGAAGGCTCCATATTAGTCTTATATATGATTGTTTCTCCCTTTCTCACACATATCGAAAAGATGCATGTAGAACTGCATTTGGGTAGATGTACAATTAATGCTGAAGTATTTCTGTAGTTATCATTAGAAGCTTTTTTCATGTTATTCTAAATATATACTAGCTGGCGGTGTAAAGTGATCTTCCAAGCAAGGAAATAAGGGAGCAGGAAATGAGAATTTGTGGTTTAGGGATTTGAAGGAGCTCCTGTAGAGTGACGTACTGAGAAAAATTGGACAAATAAGGTGCTTAATTTTCCTTTGGAGATCAGCAATAGGGTGCTTGGGTTGCACTCTGACTCAATTTCTATACATTAAAGAACCCAAACTTCCACCTTAATTGGTTTTTTTATTTCATTTTTCTTTTAAAAATATAGAATCTAGGAGGCATGTTTATAGTTCTTAGCGATAGGACAAATATAGATGATGGGCCAACTTAGGCTCCTCTTGTTTGAAGGGAACTTGTTTGGTAATGGAGAGGGCTGGCAAGAGCATGAGGCACATAAAAAACACCTCTTAATTGAAACTAATTCAAGACATCTGATGAAGATACGTGAAGATCGAGATTTAATTGTCTTTTCAAGCGACTATTTTTTTTATTAAGATAAAGAAGTCATTCACATGTAAAATGCTTATAGCATCTTTTGGGTTGAATATGGGACGTGCACAATGAAGAATGGATGCATTGATATATCTGTGCCATTTTGCCTTTTTTGCTTGCTAATAGCTAAGCAAATTGGATGAGCATGTCAATGTTTGCTTGCAGTCATTGCTTTGGTATGAGTTACTTTGGGTAATATTTAAAAGATCAATGATTGTTGAGTAGGCTGCATCTAAAACGTATTCTTGGATTCAAGAATTATCTATCCATTGGACATTGATAATTGGGAAACTTGTTCAGAGCAAAATGCTAACTGCACTTTTATGAATAGTTATTGACGTCATTTGCAATTGCTGTTGCCATTGCGATTGCCATAAACTGCTGAATTTTCATTGTGCAGAGAGACAGGCCACAGAGACGCAGGCTGGGTTTAGAAAATCGATTGAGAGATGATCGAGGCATTCGTAGAGAGCGTGACAACCGAGCCAATGGTGGTGAGAGATTTGATAGATCTGAAAATCCACAGTCAGCTGATAAAGATGGTGCGGATGGAGGGGATGGAGATGACCCCATGTATGATTCTTTTGGTGGACAAGGCATTCATGTTGCTCCTTTCGCCTCGGATATTCCTCCTCCACCAGTATTGATGCCTGTTCCCGGTGCTGGGTAGGTTGATCTTTCTGGGATTGATGCCTTGGTCTGTCGTGAAACTATGCTGTTTTAAATCTTTTTTTTTTGGTCTATATATCTCATAATTTCTATGTGACTGTAATTGCAGTCCTTTGGGGCCTTTTGTTCCCGCCCCTCCTGAAGTTGCAATGCAGATGTTCCGAGAGCAGGGTGCGCCTCCTCCTTTTGAAGGCGCGGGGAGAAATGGTCGACCTGGGCCGCAGTTAAGTGGTCCTGCCCCAATTATTGCATCTTTTCCAGGCTTTCGGCAGGATCCTCGACGGCTAAGAAGGTAATTTTGTTGACCACAGACATAATATTCTGTCATGTTCTTATTTAGTTCATCATGATGCTTAATGCAACTTGTTTGCTGTCGAGCTTGTTGTTTCAGCTGTTCATTGGTCTGGGTATATGATGTCCTGCCTTGTTCGAATTTTGTGGTCAAAATTTGCTGTAAGGCCTGAAAATCTATCCAGCAAATATGTGAGACAATAAATTGCAAGCTTATCTATCGACTTAACGGTGTATCTGTTGAACTAATATGCCACCAGTTTGTAATTCAGCACATCAAAATAGTAAAGATAAATCGTGTCACACTACTTCCTCAAACTTCAAGTCTTGATCCACAAGACGCCTAAATGTAGGATATTGATTGACCATTGGTATCTCGAGTGGATAACTGTGCCATGAGATATGTGTGAGACTTCTATGCGCTTGGCCTGACTTATTTTCAATGTGTTTGCAGTTATCAAGACTTAGATGCACCAGAGGACGAAGTGACAGTCATAGACTATAGGAGTTTGTAGGCGACAGCACCGGCAGAGTGGTGAAGTCATAGAACAAGCCGTCTCATTAGGATTCAAGCTTTCTCCGAATGGTTTTGCCGGGTTCGCAATAATCCGATCTCATTATGACAATCTTGTGTAAAAGGATAAGTGGGCAGGAACATTTTGCTGAATGATTGGATTTCTGCTGTGTTCAATTGCATGTATTCTAGCAATCTGAGATTGTTCTTTTTTTTATCGCTGTCCAGCTCCATTTAATTGAAAGAAGAAAAGGTTGATTATGGTTGTGAACTTTAAGATTGGGAGATCGAATGGTCATTTTCCTTTTAATTCTGACTAAGCATAAAATGCCATCTGAATACTTCATTTATTAATTTTAATCCAAGAGTCAGAAGTTTTATGTACATTTTTGTTTGACGCTTTGGGTTGAATTAGTTGAATCCTCCTTTTCCGAGGCAGTAGCTTCGTGTCGATGATCCGTACTCGATACCTCTACCTCGGGGCGAAGTTGAGCTGATTTGAAACTGACGCGATGTCGAGCTTGAGGCTGTCCCAAACGACAAGCTCGCTGCTTGTAACTTGATTCGAACTCAATTGAATGTTAAATTTTTCATTCCATGTTCAACTTGTATAGGGAATCGAGTTATAAAAGTACTTAAGCCTCGGCTCGAGCCGGGGTATATTTCCCCTCATTTGTATATCGGTGGGTGCCACACGTGATTGTAAAAATTTCTTGTCATTTTCTATTACTGTCAATTACTCTGGAAAAAATTGTGATCCCTTTGATGAGGCCGGCAGAGATTTGCCCTGTATACTGCCGTAGTGTCGGCCGTGTTCCAGAAATTGCACCTGAGATTTTGCTCGTAAAACAAAAATATCCCGATTTTTCAAACAATCCAAAAAAAACCGACGATATTTTTCTACGGATAAAAAATACCCATCGTGTGAATTTGCTTGAATCGAAACTCCACGACGCGAAGCATGATGCAGATGAGTTCAAACCACGAAGGGCCGGAAGACCACCTCCACGAAGGTTACAGGTTGGATTATCCGGTCCCTGATCCCTGATTTCCGATCACAAGTCTTAATGTTCGTTCCGCAGAAAATAAATAAATAATTTGAAAAATAGTTTTAAAAGAAATATTGGTTGTATCGTTATTGATGAACTAATTATTTCCAGCTATTCAAGCAATAAAATGTTTTTCAAATTCAATTGAGGTAGTGTATCCCTGATCTTCGCTTCCGCACCTGCACAACACTTTTAGATGGGGCTACGATCAGAGCAAAACAGAGCAAAACCCTAAAGCAGAAAGCAGCAGAGAGGTGGAAGGAGGAGGAGGAGGAGGAGGAGGAGGAAGCATAGAGATGAAGAGGATAGCGTTGCTCCTGATGGGATGCGGCGGCGTCGGCCGTCACCTCCTCCGCCACATCGTCTCCTGCCGATCGCTTCACGCCAATCAGGTCCTCGTTCTCGCCTTCCTTCGCACCTGCTCTCCGAGCTGTTTGGAAATGGCGCTCCATCTTGCGCGCTCTTCCGTAGCGTGGACCAGCGCCGCCTTCTGTGATTCAACGAGGTTCCGATGCCTCTTCGCATTTTGCACGTTTTTCGGTCTCCGGGGGCATTTCCCATCTTTCGCCCCCGGTTTCGACTACTGAACGTCCGGTGCCCTTTTCCAAGCGTGAGGAATGCCTTGGTTTCCCCTCGACATTGCTCGGAAAACGTGAGCTTCTCATCCGAGCGGCGAGGTTGGCGGCGAGTCTGTTTTAGGCGCGTAATGTGATGATGGCCTTGTGAGCGAGTGACTGAGTGATTCGCAATTCTAAGTTGTGTACGCTGTACGGTGCTATTGGAAATGAAGCACATTTTGATTCTGTGTGGCATAGCTATTAGAACCTATTGGTCGCGTTTATTTGGTTTTTGTGCCTCGAATGTAATTATGTTAAGCCTATTGGCAGCATGAGCAGCACATTAGGCTGGTCTACGTATTGGTCGATTTGCTCTTTTAATTGTTGTTGAGAGGAGTTAACTTCTGGCTCATTGGAAGAAGTGGGATGGATTGGCTTGCAGGGAGTGCATCTACGGGTGGTGGGTGTGTGCGACAGTAAGTCGCTTGTTGTTGCGCCCGATGCGCACGCGTCGGAGCTGGATGATAAGTTCTTACTGGAAGTTTGCAGGGCAAAGGGGGATGGTACTTCGTTGTCAGAACTCAGCGGCTTCGGTAATTTGATTTTTCTCCTTTTTCCGACTGATGGTGATGGGGCAGAATCCAATGCCCGTGCTTATCTTGTTCTCATGTCTTTTTCTGATGTAGGTGCATGTCGAGTCTTCGCAAATTCTGAATTGACTGCGAAAGTTTTCGACATTGCATCTCGTCTTGGTAAATCAACAGGTTCGTGAGCTGCAGCAACCATACCTGCTGGGTTTTTTTTTTTTTTTGTTGCATTACTTTTTCTTGAATTGGTGAAACAGGCTACTTTAGACTATGCATGTGTTCTGAACTTGGACCGTTGATTGACATGAGATTTTTTTTTGACTTCATAACGTGTGGAACAACTAAGTCACGTATATATACCAACAGGTTTGGCAGTTGTTGATTGCTCTGCTAGTTCGGAGACCACAGAGATCTTAAGTCATGTGATTGATCTTGGATGTTGCACCGTCCTGGCAAATAAAAAGCCTCTTACTTCGACAATGGTGAGAAACTCTTTCATGTCCAATCTCTCATCATTGTCTACAAAAGATGTGAGGCTAAGAAAAAAACATGTGCATTACCTACTGTTAGTCATTCCTCAAGTAATGCTTTCTGGTCCTTATACTTCCCGTTTTGACTGCTTGCTTTGGGCCAACTGTCAGAAAATCTTTTTGTTTTCTGCTATGCAGGAGTATTACGACAAACTTGTATCACAACCACGTCGGATTCGGCATGAATCAACTGTAAGTTAAGTTTTTCCCTGGATACCTGCAAGCTCCTGGCAAACTAATACCGTAGACTGTCACCTGTATTTTCGTTCAGGTTGCATTGGCTCAAGCTGAATACATCAATCCTTTTTATTTTTTGCTCCCTATTCGTATGGTTTGTGCCTTATGTAGCTGAGTGCTGACATTCTCCTACGAAAGTGCATTTCTCTGTTTCTTTTGAGCTTGAAAGCCAAAGCTTTATCATCTTCTAATTAGGCAAATAATTTGTGCATGTCTCAATTTTGCAATACAATGCTGATATAATCAAAAAGTAAAGCTTCTCAACCTATTCCTAGGAACAGTGTGTGAACTTATTAAATCAGCGAAACATCATTTGATATGGATTTGTCATTTTCTTTACTGGCCACTTCAGATTGATTGGAGGACCTCGTCTTGTAGATATGCAAGGATTTGATTTTTTCCCTTCATGTTTATTACTCTTGGCTTGGCAATGCTCACTGCAGAAGGTTCATACTTTATTCATATTTCCACCCGATGCTCTGCTTTTATTTTCACGTTCTGGCCTAGATTAAACAACATTTGCTCAGCATGCAAATTTCATAGCTTGTTGATTCTGCTTTTCAGTTGGTTATTTTCAGTGGTATCGGCTCTGTTCTGGATCTTGTGCTTCTTTGTCCTGACTTATGTATCGCTGATACAGTGCTACTAATTTACTTCACAAGGTGTAAATGTAATGAGACGTGGGCTGGATGTTATCATGTAGGTAGGGGCCGGCCTTCCCATCATAGCATCATTGAACCGCATACTGTCATCTGGAGATCCTGTGCATCGTTTAGTCGGGAGTTTGAGTGGTATCAAACACTTCAGGCATCAATTCTGCAGACACCTTTGAATATATCTTTCTGCTTCCTGTAAATATCAGCTTTGTATCTCCTAATATACATGGATGTTGCAATATAATTTGCCAGGCACATTAGGATATGTTATGAGTGAGGTCGAAGATGGAAAGCCATTGAGTCAAGTGGTGAAAACTGCAAAAAGTTTGGGTTACACTGAACCAGGTTTTTCCTTACGTGAACCTTTCAGTTGTATTCTAGAACATTGCAGGGATCATTACATGAATGCTCAGAGATATTATCTCATGAACTTCATTTCTAATTGCAGATCCACGTGATGACCTTGGGGGCATGGATGTTGCCAGAAAGGTGTTACTTCTTGATGCATTTCATGACTGTCCATTGAGCAAAATTACAATTTTCTTTGGTAGATGTTATTGAAACTAAAACCAATGCGGTTGTTCAGTCCAACCCTTTCAATGGCGTGATGGCAATTTTATTGTAGAAGATGGCTTAAATTTACATTATTTAGCATTTGTTGCTAAAATGTACATTTTAGACAGGAAAATATAGGTATTAACTTCAAGTTTGGTCATATTACTGGATGGCCCTTCATTATGTGCTCTTGATTTGCATCAATAGGAAAAAATTGGTATTTTAGGTTTTTTTTTTTTGCAGTTTTATGGGTGATACTCACGTAACATTTAATGAATTGTGTAATTGTAAACCAACTGAGGTGGCTGCAACCCTTGGTGGTGAAATAATATTAACTGAAAAGAGGAATGCGATGCTGCAGTATCTAATTAAGATTTTTTTTAATGTTGAACAGGCGTTAATATTAGCTCGACTGCTTGGAAGGCGAATCACGATGGACAGCATAAAGGTTTGTGCTCAGAGTTTTCTTCGCTCTCTTTTCTCAATGGCGTATTAACTCATTTCGGCAGTCTATTGTTCAGTAAACATCTTGTACATAGCACCGCACCATATTCATATTTTTTGTCTTCTGCTGAGGGATGCCTACCTCTGTAGGTGGAGAGCTTGTACCCAGATGAGATGGGACCTACTGTGATGTCTGTCGATGGATTTCTTAGCAAAGGGCTTCCTTTACTTGACAAAAGTATCTGCGAAAGAGTTGCGAAGGCTTGTATAAGCGGGAATGTGCTCCGTTATGTCTGCGTGATTGAAGGAACAAGGTATATTTACTGAATTACTCTAAGAGTAGCTAATGTGGAATCTATTAGAAGATTGGTGATGCAAACCTGGTTCTGTTTTTTTGGGAATTTTGAAACAGTTGACAAGCGGAAAAAGAGGGGCTTTCTTGTTTATCTTGGCCTTCTATTTTTTACTTTGGATATGTTTATGTGAGAACTGACCAAAGCTGATTTACTTTAGGCAAATAGAAAATGGGGTCACGTAGTTGGGAAACTTTGTATACCTTAGTTGGATGTTGCTATAATCTTTAGACTTAAGTGCTTCTGTTTGCAACTTGGTATTTATTAGGCACTCCTTGGAATCTGAGGATTATATTTTCCTTTTGAGAGACCCAGGGTTCCTGCATGGTACACTGCCTTTGATCTTTACAGATGATATGTTGCGTGGACTGCTCAGCAGCTGTGAAGACCCTTAATTCTACTTTGCAAAGTTCTATTTCTGACTAAAGCAAAAAAAGTAATATTGTGGGTGGAGCAAATATGATGTGAGAAACAAATTAGGAGTTCTGACTACTCATCTGCTTGTTCTCGGGAGCTATCTGAATTAGTCCCCCTTTTGTGTGGTCAAGTTCTTGTAGGCTATCTTCTTTCTAAACTAGTCAAATACTTTGCATATTTAGAATGAAATGTTGGTAACTTGGTACTTTTTTGTATTTTCAAGTTCATGCAGTCTTTATATTGAATAACCAGTTCCTTTGGTAGGTGTGAAGTTGGAATTCAAGAGCTCCCAAGAGATTCTCCCTTGGGGAGGTTGAGAGGAAGTGATAACGTGGTAAGCTAAGCTCACTTTCAATGTTTTGTCTTCTTCTCTTAGTCTCTCTTTTGGCCTGGTGGAAGTTTTTTTCTTTTTTTGTATAAATAATGAAAGATTTCATCGAAAAGAAAACTCTGGTAGATTGGAAATTTACGAAGAGCATAGAGAAAGAAAAGTACATAAAAATAAAACAACATTAAGTTTCCATGTAACTGGAGCGAGATGACTAAAGACAAAGGGAGAGTGTAAAGAGGTAGCAAGAGAAGCTTCAGTTCCCTCAAACAATCCATGGTGGAAGATTTGCTTCATCACACAAAACAAAAGTACTTGTTGGGGATCTAGAAACAGTTATGGAAGCATTCTATGGAGTATTAGTAACGTAAGGACATAAGCATAGCGTTTAACAGGATTTGCAATTTGGCTTATTAGATGGTTTCCTAGGTCACAACTCACGAGGCTGGTTAGTTTTGTTTGGAGAAGCAACGTTGTAGTACTCTCGCTTGAATCTACAGTATGAGCTCCAATGAGAATTTTGCCCTAGCAGTATCTAATGATGAGTGTGTTGAAACTTGTCGACGTTTCTGACAATGAAGCTTGTTGCATACTTACGGGAAAGAAAGAGGAAAAAAGCTCACGGTTTAAGTTCATCATATAGCGCTTTAGTGTGGAAATTTCCCTTTTTAGGAAAATAGAGCGAGTTTGTCGTTTTATGCTACAATAGAATTTAATATGCAACCCCCTTTATTTCCTTCACTGAGTATGCATCTGTTCAAGTGAACAAATTTGTTATCGCTTGCTTTGATTCACCCTCTAGCACAATAGTAATTGCAGGTGTATGTTAAGAACCATTTCTGCCAACATTAAAAATCTCCTTTTACTGTATATCTTGTCAAACTTCCATGACTGAATTCATCATTAATCATGTTGCTACTGATCATATCACCTGCGCCATCTGATCTGTAACAACCTCATGATGGTGCCATTTCAGCTGGAGGTGTACACCCGGTGCTATAATAAACAGCCTTTGGTCATTCAAGGTGCTGGAGCTGGAAATGATACAACCGCAGCCGGTGTCCTCGCTGATATTCTGGATATTCAGGATTTATTTCCTTGATAGGCAGTCTCTTCTAGTTGGAAAAAGTAAATTGATTTTGAGGTGGGAAGTCCATGAACAAAAACAGATCATTTGACCCAAATAAGCAGATGGAAGAGGCTGATAAGAGTGGGCCTTCTTTTGCTAGATAGCGTCCTCAAAGTGGCCGAAGTTTTCTGAACAGTTAGCATATAATTGTGCTTATGACATCAGGCTTGATAACCTAATTCTCTTCACGTCTACTCTCGATGATGGTGTGCTTCTGATATGAGGAAAGCTAATCACACAGGGAAGAATGTCACTGAACTGCTTAACTTGGATTAAGTGAAAAGTTTATGTGGCATCCCCGGACTTCACTCTGAAGTCTGAACTGTTTTTTTTTGTATGAGTGGTCGGATAATAATGGATGTTGTTAAGTCTGAACTGTTTTTTTTTGTATGAGTGGTCGGATAATAATGGATGTTGTGAATTGAACTAAGGGTGCGTTTGTTTCACAGAAAATGTAACGTTTTTAGAAAATATTTTCTGGAAATCATTTTTCAGGAAAATAGTTAGTTTTCCTTTGTTTGGTGATATGTGATCGAAAACATTTTCTGGTGTTTGGATCTCATTTGTAAAATGTTTGGAAAATGATTTCAATCCCTTGTTTTTATCCAAGGCAAAAAAAAAATTCGAATTTTTAAATGTTTTTATTTTTAAAAATAAAAAAGAAAAAGAATAAAAGAATAAAAAATTAAAAAATTCAAGGGAAGCAATTCTGGAAAATATTTTCACCTTCTTAGATTAGGAAATTTGCTTTCCTAATTTTATATGTAAATATTTTCTTTGAGTGTTTTTAGTTAACTAATCATTTTCGGTGAATCAAATAGGTGAGAGTTCAGAAAATGAATTCTCGGTAAACACTTTTCCTAAAACAAACGCAGCAGGGAAATTATAGGAAAGAGATCTGTTACTTGCATTGAAATTAAGACATTGTCTCTTCTCAAGAAGGCTGAACTGAAATCTAAAACCAGAATCCGGCACCAAATGTGAAGCGAAAAGTCGACATCAAGTTTCGCCAGTCATCTGGGAACCAGCAGCAGGGAAAGGAATTGCGAAAGGCAGCTTAGCTATCAAGAGCTAACGAAGAGCTCGACTCTTCAAAACTCAGCTATTTCCGTTTCATCGAAATAACAGCCGGTGGGACTTCCCTCTGGCAGAAGCGCCAACTTGACCGGACCTCTCGCCCCTTCCTCCACGGTCATCGTCCCCGTGTGCCAGTTTATATCTGTGTTGACGTAGCCGGGATGAACACAATTTATGCACATGTGAGGGTACTTCTTGGCGAGAACACGGGTGTAAGCATTCAAAGTGGCCTTCGAGACGCTGTACGCCGGAAGCATGATCGACCACCCATTGGCCTCGAGAGAATCCTCTCTCACATCGTGCAAGAATCTTGTTATGACCGCATCGATCTTCTCCTCAGTCAGGGTGTCCAGGTCCCCCAGTTCGTTCCTCGTTTTCTCGCTCGGGATTCTCTGCACGGAGTGATTTTTCCATCAGACAGTTTCTCCAAGGGCGGTCAAAACTTTGTAAGTTAAAAACAGAAGAGGAGGGAATTTGAGAAAGATGCTTGCTTTACCTTGAGCTCGCTCCTGAGGGAAGATACATTGACTATCCTTGCACCCGAAGTAGAGAGCTGTAGGAGTGAGAGGAGTGCCTCAGTCACTCTCTTGCAACCATAGTAATTTGTGTTCAGGCAGTGTTGTGCACTCTCGTACGTGTGCTTTATCGCTCCCTGAACCAAATTGGCCACTTTGCCTGAGAGCTGCAAACCATTCAGACAAATTAGCCATATTCAATTGACTCCTGATAAGTGATAACCAATCCATGTTTATGTGGTAGCATCCCAAGGGTCCTCTACTTGAGAATATTTGGCATACAGTAGGACACTGATCTTGATACGAGACCGTGTCGCTACTGCTCACGTAGATATACAACCTTTTCGAATGACGGGTCGTCTGAATGGGAAATTTTTTTGGACATCTAATCATTCTTTCATTTACATTACTCAGAAATGCTAGGAGTCATTTTCCTCATTAGAAAGCTTTTTCTATTTTCCGGCTCCTTGGCAGGAGCATCGCCCGCACGAAGCCACTGTAACTGTGGGAAGCTAGTGAGTGTATCTGCTTGTTTTTGCTTCAGTTTAGGGTTGAACACCAGCTATGAGAAACTGTGTGAATTGAGGTCACTTACCCAAGAGGCAGGGTCTATGTTCAATGCCCTCAGCGCATCTTCATCAACTATGACTCCTGATGCTCCTGCATTGTTCACCTGCCCAAGTAACTACATGAGCCTAAGTTGAGAAACTGCCTCTACACGGACTCCCCTTTTGTCATTTACTCAACAATGCATGGCATTCCAACCAAAAAAAAAAAAGAAAAAATCAAGTGACTCAAGAGGTCAGTTTTTCACTCTATAAGTGGATTTTTTACTTGTAAGAAGATGATGTTCAGATATCGAACTCAATTCATCAGTACACGCAAATTGTTTTGTTCATATGCATCGAGACTCCGCTAACATCCAGAATTATCTTGTATAAAAGGCATTATGATTCGAACATCAAATCGACTGTCCTTGAATCAAATGCTTCTCGTCAAGCTAATGAGTCCCGACGGCAGACAACTTTGTTCCAAGTAACTCTCCGACTGAACGACGAATGCACGTATTCACCATCCCAGGCTAACATTTTGGCCGGGGACGACCTTGGGGTCATTTCGAATAAAGTTGTCCAACGTAGGGGTTCATTTAATAAAAAAAAAAACTAAGTCAGGTGGTATTTGAGAAATTCACCCTTGAAAAAAAAAGGAAAAAAACTACCAATAACTCTAAACTTTACCACCTGTGACACATTTATCCTGAACTTTTTTTCGTGACACTAAAAATCTCAAATTTTATTATTTGTAACACATTTACCCCAATGTACTTTATTTATGGATATTTTCGTCTTTTTTGTTTTTTATTTTTATTTTTACTTTTTTTTCCTTTCCGGCGAGGGGGCCCTCGCCGGCGTCGAGAGAGGGCGGCCCTCGCCGGCGTCGAGCGAGGGCCGCCCTCGCCCGACTCAGGCGAACCGATGAAGTCTGAAGTCTGGGAAAATGGGGGGGAAAAATTGGAATTTTCCTTTTTGTTTTTTTGAAAAACTCTCACCAGAATATCAAGCCGTCCGAACTGGTCTCCGATGAAGTCCGCCAGCGCGTCGACGCTCCTCTGGTCCAGCACGTCGAGCTGGTGGAACACCACGTTCGTCAGCCCGTGCTCGCGGCGGAGCTTCTCCGCCGCCGCCGCCCCTCTCCCCTCGTCCCTCGCCGTCAGGACCACCGTCACCCCGCGCGACGCCAGCTGCCTCACCGTCTCCAGCCCTATCCCCTTGTTGGCTCCCGTGACCACCGCGCACCTGCCAGGGACATGCAAATGCTTCGTTCGAGCGAAGGTTGCAGAGAAAAATGGTGATTCGGCCGCCAGAGCGTAGCGAGAGAGGACCGGAATCTCAGTTCCGATGCACAGGAAGTTTCTACACGGTCACAGTGGCGATCCTCGACGATCGTCACCGATCTTCTTCTCGGTTCGAAGCATGCACGATCAGGTCCGGTCAGAAATCGGTCTCGGATTCGTAAAACGAAATTCGAGTCGCGACCGACGCTCTTGTAGATGAGCTAATCGCGACTTGGAGCTTCGAAGCAGCGCGGATGTTGCGCTCGAGGATGCTTTCGATGCCAAATGCAGTGTCGAACAATCACGGCATTCAAATGAGAACCGGTTGGCTACGGAGGACTCACCTCTGCGTCGCTTGCTCTCCGTCGGTCGCCATGTCTGCGGTTGTGGGATGGATCGTCGCCGAGCCTTCTTGGCCTGATCGTCGCCGAGCCTTCTTGGCCTGAGCTGAAGAATGAGGGATTTCAGCAAGAGGTCAGTGTTATCTACTCCGCGATCCCGCCATGCGAATCTACCTCTCTATCCTTTGCCCCTTCTGTTTTTTTTTTCCGTCTGTTTGAATTTCATCATGGCTCTTCATGGGAAAGTAGTGAGTGATTTTGTCTTCTTCCTTTTTGCCGCACTTACATCATGCATCCACCAAGAGGTGAGATGATGGGCCTTTCGAGTATTGTAATATATCTTTGCCGATGCACGTTTTGCTTTGTTTTTTTTCCGACAATCAGCACGGTTTCCAGTGAGCATCTTGGGAATACTGATTTTTTTCCGACAACCATGTTTTGCTCTGTGGACAAGGGTGTTCTGGTGTTGATTTGTTTACTGCAAACGTCAGTGAGCATCTTGGGAATACTGAAGAACTTGGCATCATCACATGTATCCTGAGGATATTTTGCTTGCTCTGGTCTTTGGAGCTGCATAACTCATCTTATTCAGAGTTGTCAACAAATGCCAAAGCTTAGAAACCCTCCGAGAGATCCTGTTCGTGGGTTGAATCGGGTTTTCAAGGTTTTTTATTTATTTATTTTATTTTTTTTTGTGTAGTTTGTTCATCTTAAGATTAGGGGATGCAAAGTTTAGATACAAAAAGGTGGGGATGGTTTATGTTACTCTATCCTACTTATTTTCTCATCCTTCCAACTGACCCTGATTAAAGTCCCGTTTGGTTCGGCTTTTGGAAGGGGCTTTCAGCCTCGAAAGCCTCAGCATTTGGGAAATAAAAAGCCGAAAATTTGCATTTGAAATGCTGAAGCCTATTTTTTTCTTCCTAAATTGCCCTCACTCAAATCCCTTTATTCCGGTTTTACCCCTGTTACTGTTCATCTTCTTCACCGGTGAGGGCAGATCTGGCCGGCGAAGAGGCGGCGAGGGCGGATTTGGCCAGCGAAAGGCCGACGAGGTCGCTCGACTCAAGCAATGGCCGCCTGAGTTGCGCGACCCAGGCGGTCTCCTAAGGTCGCACAACCCAGGAGGCGGCCGCCTGGGTCATGCGACCCTCGCCGAGGGTCGCTCGGCCTCGGGCGACGGCCGTCGGCCCCAGATCTAGTCCGCCGGCGGTCGCCCGACCTCAGGCGACAGCCGCCGGCGCCAGATTTGGCTTGCCGGCGGCCGGCCGACGCCGGCTTTGACGAAGGGTAAATTGGGTTTTTTATTCCCAAAATCCATTTGCAAAAATAATTCACCAAACATTATATTTTGCCCAAAGTAGCTTTCTAAAAATATTTTTACCAAATGCCATTTGTATTTCTCCAGTGGGCTTTCACCCAAAGATATTTACATTTCCCCAAATAGCATTTTCAAAGTTGAACCAAACAGCCCCTAAGCATTCCCTTGTGGATTCTGCTGTAAGTGCTATAGCATTTGGAAAACATAGGGCACCTCCTAGCTCTAATAGTCCTACGGGTTGAGGAAGTTGCAAATGTTGCACAAATTCATCAAAACTCCTATGATTTGTGTGTTTCTTGTAGAGTACATTATATGCATCAAGCATGATAACGTGACAACTCTTCACGAGTGAAAATGAAAATGGAAGATATGGTAAAGCGACTTGCATGATCTAAAGTTTGATGTAACCATATCACCACATGGCTCTAGCCTCGTGAGGATAACCTAGGCCTTGGTACTAGCCTGTGTAGGTAGAAAAATTCAAGAAGCGCGAAAAAATTTACTCTGCCGTTAGTCAGGGCAGAAATTTCTTGATACTAATCAGAAGAAGGCACTTACCGTTATAGGATGCTAACTGCCACAAAGATGTGAAAAAGAGAGATTTAGTCTGATCAATAACATTGAAGCAGAGAGTGATTAATTGTGCGATAACACTATCAGGCAAGGACTTGGTTGTCCGAGGGGTTTCAGTAATTGCAGGTTTTGATTGTTGAGTTAAAACTGTCTACTGTCTTTATTGTCTACTTCTCTTGGAATTATCCGAAAGCTCATGGTAGTTTCCAAAATGATACGGATATACCTCCATGCCAGCTGAGTCAACATAAAGTGCATGCTCAGTTCAAGCTTAGGGCATGGGCCTGTCCTTTTTTTGGATACACAGATTAATGCCTATTTCTGGCAACTATCTAGAATTAATACTAGATGGTGTTCTCTGTTAGTATATAGTTATAGACATGGACAACTCAGACCACCAAACTTATGAGACTATAGTTTCTTCACTAATCTCTTCATTAATTGCAGAGTTGTTTATATCCGAGTTGATACATGATTGGAATCTGGCTGCAAATGTCCTTCGAGATCTTATGTAGACATCCATCAAAAAACATCAAAGGAATTGAACAGGAACAAGGGAACTGCACTCTTTAACAAGTACCAGCCAATTGCCATCCCCCTCCCTCTACCCCCAACAAAAAGAAAAACAAAAAGAAAGATAACTTCTCTATTAATATAGAAGAGGCATGCAAATAGTAAAAAAAAATAGATTCAGTTCTCGTTATGAAGATGACTCAACATGAACCTGGAAGAATCAGGACCAAGATTCAGATTTGCTGTCAATTTCAATGGGGATTTATATTATTGATGGATTATATTTTTGCTTGTAGATTTTTTTTTTCGCCAGATATTTAAGATTTTCTTCCGGTGTTCCTCTTACTTTATCTCGACCAGAAACGGGACGAATATACATATATAAATGTATCTAACTTATCAACACGGAAATAGTATATACATGAATATATAAAACAGGGCATTACTTCTATCATTCTGTATACTGATTGATTTGTTCAAAACAGATAACTGTGCTAAGTAATTTTATAGTTGTGCCAAGTAATTTTATGTTTTGCTTATTAAGGGTGCGTAACAGATACAGATTGCAACTTCTTTGGTATTTAACCTCTGTTCGCCAGAATACAACAAAACTCTCAAATCTCACCTCAACTGACTTCCTGAGAAGATGCAGATAGTGAAAGGACCTGGATCTTCCTCCTCTGAGCTACAAACTCCAGTGTAGAGATGGGTGCTTCTGGATGAAATGAAAGCTGTTGACTACTGGCCTTCTGTCATTGGAACCATCAAGCTCATCTTATCGAGCTTAAGGTCATAAACTGTATGCCAAAACTGGAGAAACTCTTTTTTGGGTGTGAAGATTTTGATACCTATGAGATTAATCAAGCATAGTGCCATATGCCTTACGTGTAGATTCTGGTCTGCTTTAAAAATTTATATCAAGGGTTGGGTGAGTACTTTTTGTTTTATAAATAAGCGTGGGACTCGTGCAGGCATGTGTACATTTCAAATATCTTTTATTATATCTGTAAAAGCTGTTGCTCTGCTCCTCTAGTTTTGTTTACCGAACCCCAGATGAGTGGGATTGAGAGATATGATCAGAAGGCCATCCGGATCACCATGTCCTTGCTGGGGCCGTCAGTATCTGAGTCCTAAAGAGAGATTTATGGCTGTTCAAAGAAACCTATCAACAGAGAAAATTGCCGAGTCCTGTGAAATGCTTGCTCTGCTAGGATTTTAGAATGCTTTTGAGGTAAAATTCAGGGCTTTGATGAAGCAAGTAACAAATACAGAGCCAGGTGCTGCTGTAGGCTGTAGCTATCGTGGTATTTTTTTTTTTGGGGTCAAATCTACTGTGGTACTTTACTTAGGTCATGTGTATGCATAATAAGTGCCCTGACCACTCATTAATAAGGCCCCGTAATATTCAATTTTTAGGAAAGGTTTTTTTTATCAGTCAAAACATTGGTTCTAGACATTGAAACTATGATTGAGGGTAGAGTGGTCACGGAATTGCCATGTTAGAAAACTTGATTAACACTCAATTCTTTCACAGAAAGCAGACAGAAACTTTTGGGTAGGTGCATAAGGTAGAACGAAGGAGCCATGTTTACTGTGACAGCGATGGACGAACCTCAAAAGTTTATAAAGTCGCAAAACCTTTCTTGTGCGATATAAATGCTCATTTCGTGATGCCACCAGTTTACTTGTGCAATTAAAGATTGCCAGGCTGTTGTCTATTGCTAACACTTCAACCGTGTGTATAGACAATCGAGTGTTGGTGTTTGAAGACTGGTGGGTGAGGACCAATTCCTGAATCCGTGGCTTCTGTTCATTTGGAGGATGAGCTAAAGAAATCATGGTATGATTTACTTATATCAATCGTTATATCTTTTAGCAATATAGTGACATTAGAAACCAAAGCGAAAGTCAATATAAGAAAGGAGCAAACTGCTTTGAGGTTTAACATGGCATGTGACTATGTGATTGTGAGCTAGCTCAGCTGACAAGTATTAAAATAGTACCGTAGATAAATGCTGATGGTTGGCGTTCTTAACTTTTCCCTAGACCTCCAAGCAAAATGTAAGCTGTTGGCCACAACTTCAAAAGGGTTTTCTAAGATCCTCACACATTTCTCCATCATGACATCTTGTTTTCTATGCTATCTAACCACTCCTCTTTAACTCTTTCATAAAAGCTTCCGTGAAACTTTTGGCACCGCTACCTTCACCACCACCACCTCCTCTTCCCCCTAACATGACTGCCGCTCGGTTCGTCGCGTTCGTCATCGTGGCCTCGCTCCTCGCGGCGTCTTGCGAGGTCTCTGGCCAGGCCCCTGCCCCGGGGCCGTCGGCCGACTGCCTCACCACCCTGTTCAACATGTCGGACTGCTTGACGTACGTGGAGACGGGGAGCAACGTCACCGTGCCGGACAAGGCGTGCTGCCCCGAGCTGGCGGGGATGGTGGAGAACAGCCCCGTCTGCCTCTGCGAGCTGATCGGACAGAGCAACAGTTTCGGGATCGACCTCGACGTGAACCGAGCCCTCAAGCTCCCCTCGGCCTGCGACGTGGTCACTCCGCCTTTGAGCTTGTGTGCAGGTTCTCGTTGCTGCTTAACACACCCTTCGAGCCTCTTCTCTTTCAAGCGTTTGATTTGTGATATTTCAATGCACAATCCACCCTCTCCTAGGCAGCATGACTTCTTCACTAGTTCTTGAAATGATCCGATGATATAAATGCAAAAAAAATTGAAATAATAAAAAATTATCGTCATTATTATTTATAGCTCAAGCTTTAGAAAAAAAATTAAGAAAACCCATTATGAGAAATCATGAAAGTTGTCGATTCCTAAGGAAATTTTTAATCACTAAATACGTAGGTCACGTGATCTAAAGATGCTTTCTCGACTAATCACGTGATCTCCTGTGGGTTTATGATATAAATTTTTATATCCTCTGCGTAAGGTCGTTTCGTGTTTTCGGAATGTGAAATTAATTATTATCGGAATCTCTAATCTCGTCCTCTAATTGCCTCTTTTTTTTCCCTTTCTTTTCCTTTTTTTTTTTTTTTAACAATTTTTGGATAAGCAAACTCTTGTGTAATTAGATTTGCTACGGATGATTTGGTCGTTGATCCTTTTTTCATCTTTTGACATATCGTAGCCGTTGGAGTCCCAATTTCTAGTCCAGGACCTGCCGCACCAGGTAACCTCTGCATCCCTAATTAATGTAATATTATTCATTAATTCTTTTTTACCGTGTAAAAACACACATTAAAACATCGCTCGACGTGTTTTGCTTGTCTTCCCAATATTTTGCTCCCACCAGCAAGAAATTTTCTGATTTCGAGCCCCGCAAATAAGACATTATGAGCACATTTGGTTAAGATAATGACCATTTCATTTTAATTTGCTATGTGTTAAGCTATTTCATTTGTATTGGTAGTTATTGCACTTCTACCGTCATGTCATACCAAATCTGTGCATGTTATATAGCGGCTATTGCGACTGACGAAAAACCCTTTTGCTTTACCGAATCAAATCAAAGCGGTTTCGGAAGAACGGACAGAAGTTTAATTTACTAAGAGACTGACTAATTGCAGGAACCCCATCAACTAAAGAGGACAGCGGAGCTTCTACCCCGCACGGTGATCTGTCGACGTTCGTCTTGGCTTTCGGTTTGAAAATAGTCGTCCTGTCGATACTCTCTTGATTTCATACCATTCAAATTTTCAATCGGTCTCTGTAATCTCTCCATCGTCAAAACGATTACTGTCTCCGACGTGAAATAAGGTCATTCGGTTCGCATTTACAATATTATTTTCGCCCTCCAAATGAATATTGCTTGCTGCAGAAACAAATGTAGATCTCTTGTTTATCTGAACAGCCTTGAAATATACCTAAAGTATTCACTCGACTAGTCTTGCTACCTTTCTTGTGAATTGCACATTCCAAAAGTCGAAAAAATGGAGAGACGATATTAGCGGTTAATTTGAAACCCCTTATGCTAATTATCTTAATCCATCATCCCCGCGATTAATTATCATTTGCTGTGAAAATCACACTCTAGCCAATTAGATAATTCGAATATTAATATTAAAAATGAATTTATCATTTTTCGCGAAAAAAATAATCCTTCCATAGCGATTGATTTGCATGCGAGATGAAGTCAAATTGAGATCCTATTTTTTCTCCCACCAAATCTCTTCCGTACGCTCGTTGCTCTCGTTTCCGTTTTATACCTCGTTTAACATTTTCTTCACCGATCGCTCGCACTCAAACCGCGGAATTCATATGGATCACCAGAGCGCCGCCGCCGCCGCCGCCGCTGCCGCCGCGACCTCCTCCCCCGCGGCCTCGCCGACGGAGCCAGCCTCCAAAGCCCGAGCCGCCATTCTCGCCCTCTCCTCCATCGTCACCAACGTCCCCTCGTTCCTATCCTCCTCCGAGAGCCCCGCCCTCGCCCTCCTCCGCGACCCCGATGTGGCGTCCCAGGTCTCCTCCCTCCTCCGCCGCCCCGACTCCGGCTCCGGCGACGACAACCTCTGCCGCTGGCTCTACGACACCTTCCACTCCGGCGACCCCGACCTCCAGCTCGTCGTCCTCCGCCACGTCCCCACCGTCGCCGGCGTCTACCTCTCGCGCGCCTCCCGGCGGAAGCCCCACGCCGGGTTCGAGTGCGTGCTCCTCGCCCTGTACGCGCACGTGACCACCGCCCGCGGCGGCCAATCCGTGACCGTCACGATCCCGGACGTCTCCCACCCGAGCGTGTACCACGAGACGCGCGACAGCTCCGCCAAGAGCATCGCGACGGACCTGAACCTCGCCGTCGTGTCCCCGAGCCTCGAGCCGCACGGCACCGTCCGTTCGTCCCGGCGATCGAGGATCGTCGGCGTCGCGCTGGAGCTCTACCACAGCCGGATCGCGCAGATGCCGGTCGGCTCGAAGATCGATTTCTGCGAGTTCTGCGTCGTCTGGTCCGGCCTGACCGGAGACCAGTGCGAGGACTACGCCGAAGAGATCGGCGACGAGAACCGGTCGCGGATCGAAGGCCAAGGGACTGGATCGGGGCGGATCACGATGCCGTGGGAGCTCCTGCAGCCGGCGCTCAGGATACTGGGGCACTGCATGCTGGGGCCGGCGCCGGCGAAGGAGAAGGAGCGGCTCGAGGCGGCGGCGGCGGCGGCTTGCCGGAGCCTGTACGCGAGGTCGCTGCACGACATCGATCCGATGGCGATACTGGCGACGGGGAGTCTCCTGAGGTTGAGGAAGATCGGGTTGGATTCGGGGCAGGGGGCGGTGGATCACACCGAAATTCCCCATCAAAACGTCATCGTTCTTTCCTCTTCGTTTGGTAATTTGTGCTCGTTGGGAAATGACAAGAAGTAAATAAAAAAAAAATCAATTCTTAGAGCAAAAAAAACAAAAAAAAAATCCACCTTTCATTTGATTCTTGAACGCTACTCTCTTTTCTAATTCATTTGCACGAAAATCGTGCATTGAACATTAAATTTCGAACCGGAAAAAGTATAGATGCTACATATTCATATTCAAAAGGGCCATGCCCGCCAGTTCTATGAGTGAAGTTTTCGCCGGTTTTGATGGGTAATTTAGCCGAGTTAAAGGCGACTCAGGTGCCAATGAGCTCAATTTGGGCATATTCAATATCGAAGGATCATTGGGCGTTTGGTAAATTAGAGAGAAACGATTATCTACTCTAAACATTATAGAATTGAATTTATCCATACATCATGCGAGTTGGAGAGCTTTTATATCCCGCCCTAAAATGCCCATTCTCCTAGAGTTTCGAAGTGATCCTCATTCTCACCGTGGCCTTCTTAAGTTGAAAGAAGGCAAGAATCTTTATTTTTGGGAAAATTCAAAATAAAAATTTTAAGTGCTCTCATTTTCTCAAATAAGAATCTGAAGTGAAACTTGTGTCAAATAAAGATATGAAGTGATATTTTTTTCTCAAATAAGAGCCTAAAGTGGTTATAAGTTTATAATAATTTCAAATAAATACCTCATCCCACCAGCTCACCAACCGGTCAAATTTTCCCACCGATTAAGGACATTTTCGTCCAAACATAATTTTAATAAAATAAAATTTAAATTTTAAAAAAAAGTCTTTCTTTAAAAGGAAAAAAAACAGGGGAGGGTTGGCAACCCTCCCTCTCTTGTGGTCGCTACCCCGTCGCTAGTGGGGCGATGGCCATGGCTGATGGGGTTGGCACTTCAGCAAGAGCCAGCAACCCTCGTTGACCATAATTTTTTTTTTTTTGGTAATGGGGTGGTGGCCACAAGTGTTTTTTTTTTTTTTTTTTTTTTAATTTTGAGTTTGTTTTTATGGAAAAAAAAACACAAAAGGAAAGAAAGAAAGAAAAAAAAGAAAAAGGTTAAAAGATAAAAATGCCCTCAACTTCGATAAGATTAAGCCATTTTTTGAGATTGAGATAGCCACTTCAAATTCTTATTTGAGACAAATTTCACGTCAAATACCTATTTGAGAAAATGAGAGTACTTAATGTTCTTATTAGACATAAGATTCATTTTAGGTTCTTATTTGAGAAAATGATAACACTTCGAGTCTTTTTTTGTAATTTTTCCTTTATTTTTTGGGTAGTGCGAAGGGGGAGCAGAATCGCATCCGACAGTGGTTCTTCGGATCGATCACAAATTCTCGCCTCCCTCGCTTCCACTCCAGTCGACCTATCTTCTTTCCATCCCCCATGAGAAGGTAGAGAGCAAAACCAACCTAGCAAACCATTGATACTAAGCCCTTATTTGTTAGTAAAGCGTGTACTTCTTGCAAGGCTTGCCGAGCTTCTTCATGAGACAAGTAGGGGTATGCAACCGGACCGAATTTATCCGGAAACTAAACCGGCCCACCCGAAAAATAGGTTTGGGAATCGGTTCTCATTTGAATTGGTCCGAGAACTGGTTCCATTTTTTGGGAACCAGTTAGAACCAGTCCGATTTCTGATTTCAAGTGAAAATCCACCCGGATCGATTTTAAAATCGGTTTTATATGAAGGTCAACTTGTAATTTTATATGGCCAGAATTCAAAGCATTATATCATGAAGGATGAGGGAGGTGATCATTATTTGTGGATAGTCTAATTCAAGGGCTTGTAAGCATTATAGAAAGCAATTTCCTTTTTCTTAAAATTTTTGTTCTGTAACGAAGAAACTACATATCCAATTGGAACCTATGCTATTTTATCACGTCAATTAAATTATTTGGACTAAGATAATCTACTTTTGTATGAATACTTAAGATTGTTTGCACAATTAAACTTATAACCTTTGATTTGAGTTACAAGTTTTCCTATTTGCCCCTGGAAAGAATAAAACCAAAAAAAGGAACAAAAAAAAAAAGGTTCTCAGGTAAACCGTGGAACCGAACTGAAAAAATATAGTAGGTTTCAAAACAGAATTCGGGGAAAATAGGATATGTTTCAAGTTCCAAAAATTAGGAACTGGTTATAACAGAGTCGATTTTAGGTTTCAAGTTTGGAACCAACTCATCCTGAAATCGATCACCCTTAGTGACAAGCATAGCAAAAGTAGTCCATCGAATGATCGCTAAAGGAGCACATCATTCACTCGGATTTAGTTCTCACACATGCGCCGTGCACACATGCAATTGTCTTTTAGCCAATATTGTAACGTTCATTTTCTATATTAACATATTGAATTCACGAGAATCATCGTATATGAAAGAATTAGTTAATAACTTCTATAATATCAATAGTGTCCCTCAATATTGAACAAATATCAATTATATTGAGCAAATTAAAAATTTAAGGATCACATTAAATATTATATTAAAGTTTAGGAATCAGATTGAACGAATCAAGAAATTTTAGGGATGGGGTATCATATGTATCATTATCTAAATTTTTTTTTTTGTTCCACTGCGACGAGCACCACGGGACCGACGTCTCGTTCCCGCATTCTCCAGCGTCCGATCTCCCCCCAAACCATCAACGGTGGATAAGACCCCTCCTGCAACCCACCCCTTGGACCGTAAAATCTCTCTCTCTCTCTCTCTCTCTGTAGAGTTTCAACGAGCTATTCCTTCCGTTTCTCCTTCTGAAACTCCTGAAACCCTAATTCATTTCCAAGTTCCGATCGCAGGGATCGTCCATTAATTATAGAGAGGTACCGCTTCTGATCAACCTCGGTCTCAATCATTAGCTCCTGATGATTTCCCTTTTGTTATGATCTTGAAGTTCAATTCATCAGTGCATTTACTTGTTCGACACTCGTTTCGTAGACCCTTTTGCAGGGGTATCTTCGTTCTTGTTCCGTCTTGGTGTGATTTTTTTCGTCGTTTTAGCTACTGGGTTTGACCTTTCTTGGGCGATCGTGTCATTTTTCTAGGGTTTGTTAGATCGGGTTTTATGGGCTCGAACAATTTGGATCGTATGATGAATCCTTCGGCATTTGTGTTTGCAGGGGTGTAAGTGTTGCTGTTTCTGTTTCTGGTTCTTGATTTTTGGGGATTTGAATTCGTCCCTTGAACTCACTTGTAGGGGTTAGAGAATTGTTTTATGGCATTTGAATGCCAAGAGGGTAGTCACATTTCTGAGAGTTTGTCGGAATTTGTTGTCGATTCTTTGGAAGAGCGGATTGATTCGAAGGAGCAGTTGGGTAATTCGGTGGAGAACTATAGTGCGGAGCACTTGGAAAGTAAAGTGTTCGACTTGGAAACAGCTGTAGAGAAAGCTGGGAAATTGGAATGCGCGTTGGAATTTAAATCCAAGAAAGGAAATACTAGCTCGTGCGATAGAAAAGAGGTGCCGTCTCATGGGCTCGTGTCGTGTTTTCCTCGGTCGTTCGCCGACCTTCCTCCGGCCTTAGTGTCTGAAATCCTCAACTGTCTTGACCCGAAAGAGTTGGGCATTGTTTCCTGCGTGTCTACGCTTTTCCAGAGGCTCGCCTCCGAGCATCATGCTTGGAAGGAATTTTACTGCGAGCGATGGGGCCTACCAGTTGCCCCGGCATCGTTGGGCTCGGGATGTTCTGATGAAAAGTCATGGAGGGAGCTATTTGTGGAGAGGGATTTTAGGAGTAGGACATTCATGGGACGTTATAACATCGAGGTTTTGTATGGTCACACCGAAGCTGTACGGACGGTTTTCCTTTTGGTTTCTGCAAAGCTTTTATTCACAGCAGGTTATGATACGTCGGTTAAAATGTGGGACTTGGAAGAAGGGTTGTCTATATCGTCGTCTCGGCCTCTTGGTTGTACGATGAGAGCAGTCGCTGCTGATACGAAACTGTTGGTTGCCGGGGGCACTGATGGCTTTATTCATGGTTGGAGGGCTATTGAGGGAATTCCACACTTGTTTGACCTGAGGGGTCATCAGAGTCAAAACAGTGAATTTCGGCTTTGGGAGCATGTAGGAGCTGTTACGTCCCTTGCTTTGGATCTTTCAAAGATTTATAGTGGTTCATGGGACATGACCGTGCGCATATGGGATCGTGCTTCGCTGAAATGCTTAAGGGTCCTGAGGCATAGTGATTGGATCTGGGGACTTGTCCCCCATGATACCACTGTCGCCACATCATCAGGTTCAGATGTTTATATTTGGGACATAAACAATGGTACTTTGATGACTGTCATTCAGAATGCGCACATTGGTAATGCTTATTCGTTGGCTAGAAGCCATACAGGAGATTTCCTTTTCACTGGTGGGGAAGATGGAGCCATACACATGTTTGAGATCGGTCACCTCATGGAGCATGATTTCACCCATGTTGCTTCTTGGATTCCTCATTCAGGGCCTGTATATGCACTTGCATTCGAGTTTCCCTGGCTTGTTTCAGCTTCTGCTGATGGACAGCTTGCACTGATTGATGTGAGAAAGTTGCTGAGAACTAAGAAAAGTACTTCTGGAAAGAAGATTTTGAAGACTGGTAGTATTGACCGGACCGAAGTAGAGCCACCTCAGAGGATGCTCCACGGGTTTTCTAGCGATCTGTTCTCAGTGGACATTGGTGCAGATCGCATTGTGTGCGGTGGAGAGGAAGGAGTTGTTAGAATTTGGAACTTCTCGCAAGCTCTGGAAATCGAACGGAGGGCCCGTACTCTTAGAGGAATCCGATTGGAAAACAGGATGCGGCGGCGTAAGCTTCAAATAGAGATGAACAGTAAAGGTGGGCGGACTGATCAATGTTCCGTCGCAGCCAACGGTGACAGGAATAGTGTGTGGCATAGCAAACGAGGGATGAGCGGCAAGCTGAAGGCTTGATGAAGGACTGATGGCCCCTTCAGCTTAATTGTTTGCTTAAAAGTCTGACGATTTGCCTCATAAGCTTTGAGTTTCCATGAAAGCGGATTCTGTACAATTACTTCCATTAGTTATAGCAATCAATACTTCATCTTTAACGCCAGTTTCCCGATTTTGATTTCCTTATATTCTCTTGCCGGCACGTCGGCCTGCGATTCCCAGAACATTGTCTGATTGAAAATGGTGATTATATGTGATCTTCTTGTGTGTTGGGTCTACTTCAGTTGGAGACACTGATACTCTAGGTAGTTGAAAGTGAGTTTAAGTGGATTTATCTGATGAAGTATTATCCTACTTCGATTGACAACGGATCCTGAGTGTTTTCTCTTCATTTATTAGCTTAAATTTTCAGTTTGGACTTTTTAACATTATCTTTGTGCATGGCGAAGGTCGGCGGCATGAACTGTGGTTTTCTTTCATAACGATGCATGAATTCGGATGAAAGTGTGATGATTATGCAATTATGCAATGCGGATCTATCTTGACTTGGAGTTGAAGCCATTCTTCAAGCATTGGTTGCAAGTGAGATGAGCCTGAGTACTTATGTGGGACGAATTTATTACTTGTCAAATACCAAAATAAGGAATTTTTTTTAATTTTTCATTGCTGTCTCTCTCGCATTTCGTGTAACTAATGCATTGAATATAGAAATATTATTTATTAAGTACGGTTAAAAAGGACCCGCTAGAAAAACGTTACGCCGATCGGTCGACTTTCATGCGCACATGTACTCTTGGTAAATACTTTCTTTCCTATAATGAAAATATTCTTTTGGTAGGTAAATATTGAATTTGAAAAGACGGTTCATAAATTAATATTTAATAAGTGTAGCAGGGGCACTTATTAATTAAGTTCTTTGTATAATATCCTCAATTTCCTGAATCGCGATTTGAGCAAAATATAAATCAAAATTTAACTGAACGACATGATACAGAATGCGTACTGAGTGATTTTTAAATTTGTACATAAATAAACTTATCAATATTTGAATATTATATATGATTTTCGGAATTTAGTATAAAAAATCTAAAAATGCTGCCTCAGGGTGATGTGAAAACCAAAAAAATTGGAAAAAGGTCAAAAAAACCACTCGAAAAATTACTTTTTTGGGGGGGACCGTCTCAGTATTTGAAAATTAAAAGTTTCAAGAAAAGATAAAGATGAAAATTGAAGTGTATGATGACAGCTGAGCTACAACGACAGCATGCACCATTTCCCGCGCGTCCCCACGAAGAATTCTCTCGTCTCCCCTCCCAGTTCTCCCGGCAACTCCCGGGATCCCTTCCTTCGCCTCTTCCCTTCCACCGATCGTCGAGGAAGCAAGATGCGGCCGACCGTCCGTAACGAAGGCCTCGACGAGCCGCCGAGGAGACGCAACCGACGCCGCTCACTGCGCGCGGCGGAGAACCACCCTGAACGCGGCGAGGACGAGCCGTGGGCTCCAAGTCGAGTGATGCTGATCCTGTTCCTCGCTGTCATGGCGGGCATGGTTGGCCCGTCGAACGGGTTGTCGGGGCCGCCGCCGTCGCCTCCGTCGGCGGCGACCCTGTTCGGTTCTGGAAACGGGTCGTACGTATCCGCGTTCTACGTTCTGGGCGACTCTTCGGTGGACTGCGGCGACAATTCGCTGTTCTACCCGTTTCTCCACGAGGATCTGTCCCTTCATCCTTGCAACGACGAGTCTGATAACACCCTCGTCCCGCATTTTCTGGGTACCGCGTCGATTCTTGTGCCTCTCTCTCTCTCTCTCTCTTTCTTGCGGTTCTTGAATTTTTGTTTTGTTTCTTGGGATGCTTGTGTTGATTAGGGACTTCCTTTCTTGGTCCAATGGTGGAGATCGTTTTGTTTGTGGTCTCATCGCTCATCGCTTATGAAATTCTTGATTGTAACGTTAAGTTTCTCTCCGTGTGCTGAGTTTTATGGGAGACGGAGCAATTTTCCTGCATTTATTCTGAAGATTGACCCCGGTGTCAGTTCTACATAAGTAAATGTTCTAGAGCAGTCTTGGGGAATGTTTTTTTTGGGTAGGAGATATACATTGCCCCGGTGAGTTTAGTCAGTTTAAGCTCGTGATTGGCCTGATGTTCTCGCCAATGCGCGAGATCTGAGATAGCTCTTACCTTTTATGAACCGTTAGGTTTTAGGCTCCCCTCTTTATCGGTTGGAGAAAACAATCTGCGACGTGGTTGATAAGCTAAACTACTAGTGGAACCGGAAGTTACTTGCCTAAACTTGTTTCGTAATCTATGTTCGTAATTGCAACTGATCTTTGGTAGCAAAAGCAGGCTGATTTGAGGTTCTTTTGGCCCCTCTGTTTGTCCTCTCTGCATTGCCAGTTTATAAGCAATCAAGGGTGCATAAAAAGCTCTGTTCGGGTTTCAACTTTTGATTTCCGCACGGCTTGCTCTCAGTGAAAGAACTAATTCGTTACTTTGGCCGAGCTCTCCTTGAAATATCAAGCATGACAGCAAAGTTTGGTGTTGCAGCTGAAAAAATGGGCATACAGAATACTCCGCCGTTCTATGCTCAGAATGGCTCAATTGCTAGTTTGTTGAGGGGCCTGAACTTTGGGTCAGCAGAGGCAACAATTCTGAACTTCGGTGGCCGGAAATTCCAGTCTCTAAACCAGCAGCTGCGCCAAGTACTGGAGACATTTCAGTTGGTACAGCTTCACCTAGTCGAGGAAAGTGCTTGTGAGTTCATGAAATCGTCTATAACTTACCTATCTTTTGGAAAGGATGATTACATTGAATTTTTCCTTCGCAACTCCTCTGGCATAACCCACAAATTTACTGGCCAAGAATTTGCTCATGTCCTGGTTGATCAAATGATTGATGCGGTAATGAGTCTGTATAATGCAAATGCCAGAAAGATCATATGCATGGGGATTTTGCCCTTGGGGTGCACCCCGCGTATAAGATGGGAACGGGTGAATTCAACAGCAAGTGGTGGCAAGAGAAATATATGCGCGGAAGAGGTCAATGAGCTTATTTTGGAGTACAATTCTATGCTCGAGAAGCGCATTTTTGACCTTGAAGCAGAACTACCTGATGCTAAGATAGTCTTCTGTGACACGTACCACGCCATTCTGGAGGTCATCACTAGCCCAAAGCGACATGGTATGGTACTTTTCAATCATTTCCTGCTTTCAACAAATTTCATGTGTTGCCAATGTGAACCTCGGATATTTGAGAAGTAATGTGAGAACCAAGTTCAGTTGCTTGAAGCACTACTGTAACGACCATAATTCCTATAATGGAAGTAAAAATGACAAATTGTTGTCAGACTGTCTTCTTCTGTTAAATGAAGTGAAGCTTTATTGGGTGAGAAGTTCATATAATTCTCACAGAAAGGGAAGATATTGACATGTTCGCACCAATGAATGAGGATACGGTTGCCTCAGAGACATTGGATTGAATGGGGTGCTGTACTCATGCTTTAGCGAAAAAAGAAAACATTTCTCATGCAAGTCAGTTTATTGACATTCACAGACACTAATCTCAATGTCAGGATAAACATACTGAAAAAAATACTTCGGCTTCATCATTGCTTGCTGTTGACATAAAAGTACGACATTAAAAAGCAACACCTGGACTTTTCTAAACTCAACAAACCAACCGATTTTTCGGTTTTCGTGTTTTTTGTTTCATATAGTCGATTACCGATTTGCCATTTGGAAAATGCCGAAATGTAGCCTGATTCAAGTTTTATGGTGTCGATAGAACAAAATAAAAGCATCTTTACATCGTTGCCCAATTCCTTCCTGTGATGCAGGGTTTGAAGATGTAAAAATGGCATGTTGCGGGCTGGGTCAGGAGGGTATGCTTATTGGGTGCCTTTCGACTGAGATGGCTTGCAAAGCAGAATCAGCTCATGTATGGTGGGATCTCTACAATCCAACACAGGCTGTCAATCGCTTGCTTGCCGAATCAGCCTGGTCTGGGCAAGAGTTAACGGGTATATGCCGCCCAGTCGATATCCAGAATTTGGTGTCGACCTCAGTCTCCCACTCAAATGCTGCTATGATGCAGTAACACCGTTCCCGACTTGGGTTAGTCTTAGCCAACTGGGCATGTTCTTTTCTCTGTCTGCTATGGATAAGCTGCAGAAAGGTGGCAATTTAGGTACTCTCCCATTTCTTTAAGCTGGCTACAGTTTTAAGAAATCACCTGTCAAAATATGAGGAAACAGGTGCTGCAGGGCTAGAAGATGTTTCATCCTTTACTCAACCGAATCAGCCGAACGCTGCTCAGGATTCCTTCATTTTTCATGGGGGCCAATGGATGCAGCATCTCTATAAGGATAGCAAGATCCAATTGCCGGCATTAAGCCCCACAGAACGCATAAGAATTTCGTACATGTTAACAGCTTCTTAATTGAACAGCAAAAGCAGTCGCCGTCTGTAATCATCCTGAGAGAGAGAGCGTGAGAGTCTTGAGAGATTTGCGTTTCTGCAGTTCCTTGTAACAACACTTCCAACTCATGTTTTAGTATCTCCCACATGAAACAGAAGATTATTACACCTGAGACGGGGACATTTCCTTGTATGTTCCTTCTAGGTGACTACTCTTGTTCTGTCTCAAGTCCCTGCCTGTCAGGAGTTATAAATTTGCGATTGCGGAAGCATCTGGTCAAAGAAAAGTAACACGGAATCGTATAAGTCAGCATCCCTTTTCTAGGTAGTTTAAGATCATCCTTGTTGAAGGTGAAGGAGAGATGAGTCAAAAAACACTACCTCTTTAGCTCCTGTTCATTCATTGCTGTATGCTGGAGTGAGTTGGGATTTTGGTCATGACAGAATTCGACATTGAGATGAGGCTCCACACATAGCTGACAAACCATCAGACCTCGGAAAGCAACGAGTAGACCCCCGAATGTGTTGGTCTGCCGTCATCTCATGTAAATCCATGAGCATCAGAGTAGTAGCAATGCGGGCGGTGACGAGCTCGGTGACTGAATTGAAGCGGCTGTGACTGTGGTGTGACTCTGATGGACAAGCTAATGAGGAAGTTGGACAGGATCGAAATATGAAGAAACAAAACCATGAGTCAACAATTGGTACTAATAGGAAGTAAAAATTCTGTGCAATTACTTAAAAAAAGGGGGACCAATTTGGAAATTTGGCGAGTCGATTAATCTCTATGTTTGTAAGTTATTTAAAAAAAGAAAAAAAATCTCAAATTACGTCCACTATGGTACATGTACCATGAACTTTTTTTATAACATGAAAAACCTCACAGTATGTCCATTATGACACATTTATTATAAAATTTTTCTTGTGATATAAAAAACCTTAAATTTTACTTATATGACACATTTACCCCCTTTCGTTAATGTTTTGTCGGATGATTTTTTCAACCAAAACAAAGTAGTTTCTATTTCACTTAAGGGTCTAATTCCAAAAAAAGTACAAACTTTAAGTCGAGGGATAATTCTGGCCTGGACTTTTTTTTGTTCCATTAAAAAACATCAACTTTAGATTGAGGGACAATTCTAGTCTGAACATTTTTTTGTCTCTTAAAAAAGTACTAGTTTTAGGTCAAGTAACAATTCTGACCCTGTTTTTTTTGTCTCATAAAAAATCATCAACTTTTACCATGATCTTAATCTGGCTCCCATTGACATTTTGTTTGAAGTCACCATTAATTGAGAAAAAAAAGTTATGGTGGTGAGTTTGGCGAATCTCGTCTATGGCGTATGTCGATAGGCGGTAATTAGCTTCGGATTATGTATGGCCAAAAAGATTCAATCTAGAGATATTTTTGATTTATTGGTAAAGTGAAAGAGACAGAACAGTTTTACCATTATTCTTCAAATTGTGGCTCAAAGAATAAAATAATGAATATTGTTTTAAATCCAGTTAGTAAGTTGCGTGGATTTATTGTTAAGGTGAAATAATCAAGTTAGATAATTAATGGTTCTAAGTCAATGGGGGCCGGATTTGCGATTTAAGTGAAAGTTTGTGCATTTTTACAAGACAAAAAAAAGTTGGGGTCAAAATTGTCACTAGACATAAAGTTGGTACTTTTTTATGAGACAAAAAAAACTTCGGATCAAAATTGTCCTTTGACCTGAAATTAGTACTTTTTTTTTAGAATTAATCCTTCACTTAAGCCATGTGGACGCCATTTTAACGCCCATTTACTTTCTGGCGTCCATATAAGCATATTTTTAACAGTGTTCATTAATAGAATCTTGATGAAAGGTAAATTTGTTATATAGGTATAAATTTGAGATTTTTGGTATCACATAAAGAAAAAAGTTTAGAGTAATTTCGTCGTAATAGGCGTAATTTGGAGGGTTTTTTTTTATTATGATTTTTTCCCAAAAAAAACATTCTCTTTTTTCTAGTTTTTTATTTTAAAAGAAAAGCAGAAGAGGAGACTCCAATCGTACAGTTATTTTAATTGCACCCCCTCCCTCCAATTTAGCCAAAATTACCAAATTGGCCCCTACTCCACTCCATCCAGTCTAGAAACAACCAGAGTGCCAAAAGAAGTCCACTCAAAAACCCTAGTTCCCTCTCTCTCTCTCTCTCTCTCTCTCTTCTCCTCCTTCTTCTCCTCTTGCTCTCTCTCTCTTCCCTTGCAAGCTCCGATCCGCGACAATGGCAGCCATGCTGGTGAGTTCCGCTCTTCCCCTGCTCCCTCGCGTTTCGCTCGACGGCGCTCGCCCTCGCCCCTCGCCCCTCACCAATTTTCTTCTTCGGTGTTTTGTGGAAATGCGGGTGGGAGCAGCAACCTCAGATCATACTGCTCAAGGAAGGCACGGACACGTCGCAGGGCAAGGCCCAGCTGGTGAGCAACATCAACGCCTGCACGGTGGTGGCCGACGTCGTCCGCACCACCCTCGGCCCCCGCGGCATGGACAAGCTGATCCACGACGACAAGGGGAGCGTCACCATCTCCAACGACGGGGCCACCATCATGAAGCTCCTCGACATCATCCACCCCGCCGCCAAGATCCTCGTCGACATCGCCAAGTCCCAGGACTCCGAGGTGCCGATTCGTTCTTTTTTCGGATCCTTTTTTCTCACTTTGGAGATGAAAGCGTTCGTCCGTCTTTGTCTGCCGCTGTGCTTCATTATCCTCGCTCGTAAAGTCTGAGCGACCGGTCACTTCGGCCCTCTTGTATAGGGCATGATGTGCTCATGCTTCATTTCTTCGTTCGTTTTGGAACATTAGCTGTGGGCGTTTTTGGCAACTTTCAAGTTATCTGCAATTCGATGGTGGTTTCTTAAGTTTCTAGACTGGGATGAGGATGCTCTTAGTTATGTGTGGCTCATAATCCATGCCGCAGGCATTTCTGAATCTATCGGTAGTCCCCTTGTGAGTGATTACTGCTGTTTTTGAAATTCAAATTGTTCCAAAGTGTCTTGATATCTTGCAGGATTGGCTGCCCACATAATCGAGTTCACGGGGAATGTCATAGAGCTTGTATTATTGAGAGTGGCTTTAGAATCAAACGGTCCCAAAGGGATTGTTGGGGATTATGCTTAATGCAAGATCCTTAGCATCATATGGCTATCGCGCTTCAATTTTTTTTTTTTATTTTAATTAATGGATTTGCAGAGAATGGAGGGGTGCTGTTGAGTTGTCGCCTCATTTCTTCTTGTCATGACACTGTGTTTGCATTAAGATACATCCTCACTTGCTGCTTGCACAGGTTGGTGACGGAACGACTACAGTGGTTCTACTTGCGGGAGAGTTTTTGAAAGAGGCTAAGCCTTTCATTGAAGATGGGGTCCATCCTCAGAATTTGATTCGTAGTTATCGGACAGCATGCTCTCTTGTATGTGCGCTGAACTAATTTCCTGTTCTTCACGTGATTGTGATGTCCTTCCATTACTTACGGTGAAATTAATGAATCATAGGCAATTGAGAAGATCAAAGAACTAGCCATTAGCATAGAAGGGAAAAGTCTAGAGGAGAAGAAGAGCTTGTTGGCCAAATGTGCTGCTACAACACTTTCTTCAAAACTCATTGGTGGAGAGAAGGAGTTTTTCGCTTCAATGGTCGTTGATGCTGTTATTGCAATTGGAGTTGGTGACAGACTGAGTATGATTGGAATCAAGAAGGTAGTTTGCATTTTCCTAGAAGCTTACCATGCATAATGAAAGAGAATTTGGTGTCTATTGATGCTCCTCTTTTAGACTAAGAAGAAGTACTTGCTCCCCTTCATCTCATGTCCTCTCCTCGTCGTTTCCTATCTTCTGCCTACTCTGACGTACTGTCCTAGTCAATTTCTGGAACATGGCTCGTGTATTGTGCTGATGGTTAATATGTGAAAAGCAGGTTATAGCTTCCTGTTGAAAAGTGTTAGCATGAATTTCATTTCCTCTCACTTTCTTATGTTAATAAGCTATCCTGATTTTGGCTTATCCAAAACAAATGTTATACTGGTTTTGCCATTTTTCTCCCCAGTGTTCACACCTTTTTTGCTGATGAAGAAGAGATGTTTATTTCCAGTTGTTTGATTTGACATTGCTCTTTGCTATGTTCCATGAGGATCTATGGGAAGCAACTTCATTTTGACCTGTGTTATTATGTTGTTTGACTTCTGGAAGTTCTTCTCAATGCCCTTTTGAGTCATGTTCAACAAAGTTTTACGCAAGCTTGATTTGTTAGTTAGTTGGGTTGGGATTGGTTACACAGAATGACGTGAACCTAAAATCGTCATTGTCCGCCTTTCCAGGTGCCAGGTGGTAGCATGAGAGATTCGTTCCTAGTTGACGGTGTTGCTTTTAAGAAGACATTTTCCTATGCAGGTTTCGAACAACAGCCAAAGAAGTTTCTGAAACCTAAATTACTTTTGTTGAACATTGAGCTGGAACTGAAATCTGAAAAGGAAAATGCTGAGATCAGGTGAGATCTTCTCTAGATTAAATTAGTCTCATGCCAAATAAACTTTTTCTTACATTTGGCACCATTCACTCTTTGCAGACTTTCCGATCCCTTGCAATATCAATCAATAGTTGATGCTGAATGGAATATTATATATGACAAACTGGATAAATGTGTTCAGAGTGGAGCAAAAGTTGTTCTTTCACGGTTAGCCATTGGTGATTTAGCTACACAGGTGCCTGCTAACTTGGCCTTAACAAAGCTATGCGATCCTTTAATATATGTATTTTCTTGTGCACATTAGTTTTAATGTTGCTCATTGAAGTCCAAAAGTTTTTTTATCATACTGAGCTGTAGTTTCCATTCCGAAACGGTTATGGGGATTTTCTGCTTTATACTTTGAGAATATCATCTGTACATTCATATGCTGGTAATTTTTTGCTTATGTTCTCTCTTTTACCCTTGTTGAGCAGTATTTCGCCGACCGGGATATTTTCTGTGCTGGTCGTGTGACTGAGGAAGATCTACAAAGGGTTGCTGCTGCAACTGGTGGAACTGTACAGACATCTGTTAACAATGTGATCGATGAGGTATATGCCTTTCAGTGCTACTTCTATTTTGCATATCTATGTTGTTAGTTGAGTTCTGATGTGATTTTGTAAGATATATGAATCCTCTTGTGTGGTTTGAGTTGATGACTAGATTTTCTAGTTCTAACCGAACTGATCTGGAGTATTTTATTCTTTTAGGTTCTTGGCACTTGTGAAATTTTTGAGGAAAGGCAAGTTGGAAATGAAAGGTTTAACATATTCAGCGGGTGCCCATCAGGTCTGACAGCAACTATCGTTCTTCGTGGTGGAGCGGATCAGGTCTGCTCTTGGCCACAATATGCAGTGCCAGATAGCTTTACAAATATGGTAGATGACATTTACATAGATCTTTGGGTTTTTGCTTTGATGTCAGTTCATTGAAGAGGCTGAAAGGAGTCTACATGATGCAATCATGATTGTTAGAAGAGCTTTGAAGAACTCCACTGTTGTTGCTGGTGGTGGTGCTATAGATGTATGACCATATTCAGTGTTTCTCCTATTTAATGGTGGTCTTGCTCTTGATGATTTGATGCGTCATTCCTCCTTGTGTAGATGGAGATAAGTCGATACTTGAGGCAGCATGCACGCACAATCGCAGGGAAATCACAGCTTTTTATCAATTCATATGCCAAGGCACTCGAGGTAAAATTGCATATATCTTGTGTTGCTCATGCTGAGTTGCTTTTATGATTCATTATTTGTGTTTAAATTTTCACACGACAATGTATTCATCACCTTTTCATCGTAGAAAAAATGTGATGTTTTGAATATTCAATAGTTTTATTGAGACAATTCGTGCATGATTTATTAACTTAAGCTGTTAGGACCTTGTTCAACAAAATACTAAGCCTGTAAATATGAATTTTTGGAGCTGATTGTGGTCTTTACTAATGAAGAAATGGATAAGGAAAAATTATTTTCAGCACAGTACGTGATGGTCAAAAGAGTAGATGCTAATGTTCTGGTGAAAAAATAAAGTAAATGGTTATGTTGTTGTTGGAATTAGGTGTGTGCATATACTTCCTTACTTTTGTATGTGAGAATGCATGGGTAGTTTTTCGCATGTGGTTCTTTGTTATTGTCTGAACTAATGTATCAGAGGATTTTCCAGCAAGCTAAAATGTGTGAGAGATGTTTGGATCTTATATTTCTTGAATTGATAGTCTCTAGTTTGTCATATGCTGATTTTACACTGTCGGTCAATTACTGGATGTGCTAAGAACCAGAATATCCCAATACTAAGTCAGCAAGAATTGTGTAGTTGAATTTGGATTATGTTAGAGTGCAAATTTGTTCATTCTACTGACTTGAAAAGTAACTGGAACGGATTTGGTATGGTCTTACATTTTATTGCCATTGATAGATAATTAGTGCTATGTAAGGCATGAAGAAATTGGCATCTGTCTATGAAACTCAAAGGGCAATAGGTAATATAGAGTAAGATGTGCATTTAAAAGAAACTGGTAGCATTTTGGTTTTCTATGTTTGCATGAAGGCTGCAACTGTTTGATGGAACATTTGGGACCCGCTTGGTATGGCTTTAAGCCCCAGATTAGCACCTTTTGAAAAATTATGAAGATGACTCAACTATCTCTGTGTGTGTGTGTGTGTGTACCAAATAACAAAAGCAGAAGTTGTCCTAGATGCCACCTTGGTTGTGACGATTGTCCACATTTTACAGGTTATTCCTCGGCAACTCTGTGACAATGCTGGCTTTGATGCAACTGACGTGTTGAACAAATTGAGACAGAAGCATGCACTCCCATCTGGTTATCTTCTTCTAAATATGGGTTTATATATTTCTTTTTTTGCACTTAGGTGATACTTATGTTTATCCATCAGTCTTGTAATTTACTAGAGGTACCATGTTTTCATTCCTTGAGGATATGATTATCTGGCAAAACTTATTGCAGAGGTTAAGTGAGATTAAATTCGTTACTTGCACTCATAATATTGTTCCAATAGGAGAAGGTGCACCTTATGGAGTGGATATTAACACTGGTGGAATTGCCGATTCTTTTGCCAACTTTGTCTGGGAGCCATCTGTCGTGAAGGTGCCTAGGAAAATTAAATTTTGCAATGAGAATATGACTTGATTGCTGGATTCGACACATTTGACATTCATGATCAATGTTTACTGTGTGTATGGCAGATTAATGCGATAAATGCGGCTACTGAGGCTGCTTGCCTCGTACTGAGTGTGGATGAGACAGTAAAGAACCCTAAGGTAATGGAACTGTTCCCTTGTCTTGGTTCTTTTCCTTGCCAACAAAGTTGATTTTATGTTTTCTTAGAGTTGGAGATTCATTGCATATAATTTTTTGCAGATTTCTCGATTTGGTTATAATATTTGAAACTCTCTAAAAATTTAAGATGTTGAGGATTTAGCATAGGACCAGCATCTTGGTTTGTTAATTTCTTGTGAGGTTTAATGAGGTTCGCTTCAAAAGTCTTCGGGTTGTAGTAATTCTTATGTTCAAATTGCCTTCTGCAAATATATTTGGGCTTTAGTAACTAGCTAGTTGCCACATGGATTCTGCTCTCCAGGGACTATAAAAGCTTTGGAACTCCCACTGTTTTGGCAAACTTATTAACTTGTGGATTTGGGAGGTGATTTTTTTTCATGTTGTGCGTGATGTTGTTATTAAGGTAATAGATGACATACTCCCAGTACATCGTTAGGGGTATTCAGTTTTTAGAAATCTCTGAGTTACTGTATGCAGTCAGAGAATGTCTAGAATCTATAGGTATTATAGGTATCAACGTTTTGCAGTTCTCTCAATATGTCAACGTGCAGTTTGAACTGTATGTACGTGTGTGACTGAATTAAGTTTTGAGATATAAGTCCTGACGTTTGCCATGGTCATGTTTCCTGACTCATCGATTTACGATGGATTAGTTTTGTGTTGGATACTCTTGTCTATTGAGCATCTGTCTTGAACTCTTTCAATTGGAATTTTGGCAAATGCTTACCAAGCTCACAGAGATCACCTTATTATGCTTTCGTGGCTTATGCAGACTGATTGTAGAAAATATCTCTCTTTTGCTGATGGATTGAGCAATTTATGATTATGTTGACTTTCGCATTTTGTTTGAGATACATTATTTGGATTTTTGTATAACGTAAGTGATAAAAGAGGAATGGTTTATTTATTTTTTCTCCTTATATCCTGCTGCAGTCTGAGAGTGCCCAAGGAGATGCTGCTGCTGGTGCCATGGGTGGCAGAGGGCGTGGAGGAGCTGCTTTCCGTGGGCGTGGACGTGGAATGAGAAGGCGATGAGCTGAGCTGCTGCTGCCCAGACCCATGGAAACAATTCTGTAGCGGTTTGGTTCTCTTTATCATCGTGCCGGGTTTCATCGTCGAGTCCTTTTCGGGGTCGTGATTTGCAACCAGCGTGAGCCTGCTTGAGTCTTACAGAGTGAGATGGCTTTAGATGCGATGGCCAATTTATTAATCAAATTTTTTTGTAAGATGGTGGTCCTCTTCCTCTGATGATTTCTGGTTGGCAATTGAAGATATTTCATGTGGAATGAAAGATACTATTTGTGATATGAAATTTTGTCTGGGCGACCTTTTATTTCCCTGATGCTACGGATCATGCTTACGTAACAATGCATAATACGCTTATGTATTAAGTGTATTTCATCACTTAAATAATACTTTGAAAGTGAAGACATTGTTGAAAGACCAGAGCACAAAGCTATTTTGGTAGTAGACAAAGATGGTCATCTCATCACAGGAGTCTCATCGCTTGCCTTCTAATTATTTTGTGGGGACATAAAAAAAACTCTTTTCCATGACTCGTACGAAGAGGAACGTACGATCGTGCAGATACATCTCGACTGCTACGGCAAAAGCTGCATATATTCTCAGGTGATGGTGGGAAAGAGCCCGAGGTGCTTTCAGGCGGCCGATTTGGCGCTACCCTGAGTTCTCGGGCTCTGGCTTCTCTTCCGGTTCTTCGGCTTCCATAGAAGCTTCCGCAATTTGCACTTTCGAGACTAGGAACCTCGCCAGACGTGTATCCCCTATAAGAGAAAATGATATTCATGGTATGGTCAGCACAATGGCTATTCAGAGCAAGCTCTGTCTATCGTAGCATTCGTGCAGTTTGTCACTTGACATTCTCGACCACGAGAAACCAGAAATCGGTGAAGAAAAATAGGAAGTAGGAAACCAAAATAGACAAACGTATATATGTTGAGAGTGAGGACAGATACCGAATATAATGCAACTTCCGGGCGATACAGCGGTCGTAACTCCAGGTCTCAATTTCCTGTTGTCGATGAACGTCCCGTTGGTGCTATCCAAGTCGGTGACCAAAAGGCTCCCTTCTTTCTTCTGGATGCGAGCATGAAGACCGGAAACTGCTCAAGTCAAGGACAAAAGGCAACATTCAGCTTTCCAGGCATGAACAGGATGGTTTTTCTAAAAGAGAATGCGACTCAATGACTCGGATGATTTAAGGACATGACTACAGATTTGCCTCTGAGGCCACCGGGAGGAAGTTGGTGACGTCTGGGATTCAATCCCGGCGACAAACAAGCGGAGTAAATATGATGCGGAGAGAACTTTATTTGAATAAATCAGGCGCGATAATTGTCCATAAATGGTGGTCATGAGCGCACGAGACAGAGAATTCCCTCTTGAGAGCAACTGGACATTCTAATCACAACAACATCGACGGCAGTGTGTCTAAAAGAGAACACCTTGCCAAAGCTTGGAAAAAGCTTTAATGTGATTAGAAAGCGGCATCATCCTAAATTCCTAGTGACTTTTGTTGCCTACATGCCTTAACGTAGACGGTCTTGCCAGCCCCATAATCCATTCAGCACTTCTTCAGTAGTCTGACGAATTGAATTCATGGCGAAATTCTCATCAGATATTATTGCAAGACTTCTTCCCTATGGTGCAATTCTATCAAGTAAATTCCTGCTTGCTGTATAACACATGAGAGTTAGCACTCCAAACGCCCGTGAACTCGAGCAGGGGGCAGCAAAGTGGATTCTGCCTAACATGTATCTGTCATGACGAACTTCAGTAAGAACCGGCCAAAAATTTGCTTGCCTGGGCGCAGATAGTTGCAGCTTCCGCAAGAATGGAGCATTTGCCGATAGGACTAGTAATTAAAGCAAATTCTCAGGCTGGGAGATATGTACCTGTAGCAACTGGAATCACCATATCTGCTTTTTCTGGTAGACGACCGACGGTGACCACATTCTAGAAGTATCAAATACAATTTAGTCACCTTCATTGTACATTGTTTGTAGTGTCGGATGATTGCGCAGGATAGATAGAAAGTACTTACAGAAGCAATTTCAAAAGCACCTGGCATATCAACCTTGACACCTATGTTTCTTGTATCTCCATCACCTAACAGAACAAAGTAGAGAAAATAGTGAGACTGTCATCCTTAAAGTTAAAAAACCAGAAATTAGAAGATTTTTTTTTTTTGGTGACCAGAAATTAGAAGATTCATCTGCATATAACACAAGAAGTTAGCAAGAGCAACCATAAATAAAACAATTTCCCTCCCGAGGAGTTCTCGCAAACACTGAGAATTCCAGAAAGTTGGCATCAAAGGCTACGAAAGAAAAAGGGTCAAATTAGGCAAAAATGACGTATGAGAATGTTCTAAACCTCTTCAAATTTTTGGTTCTTAGAGTTGTAAAATGTATATTTCTAAAAGTGAACTGGACAGTAGTACAAGAAGTCCTCATTTGTACTATGTTTTGCACATGGAAGCACCTCGGCCTTTATTCATCAGAAGCAAATTTCCTTGTCCCTCATCCTCCTCTCCTTGCAATCCTCTTTAAACACGATTTGATAATGTCATTAGCCTTCTCAAGTTTACTCCCAATTGAACGTGATTGCTGTAGTTTGGATAAGTTAAATTTTAGTGGACTAAAATGATGTTGCAGCCACCTTCAGGTAATTGCGCGCATGGTGTAGTATCCTTAGCTATGGGGAAATACAAGCAGTATTCATCAGAGAAAAAAGAAGGAAAGGAAAGTGGGATAGGCCAGTATCCTTTTATGCATTCTCTAAATTCCAGCCTAATTGATGATTAGAATGGTCTAGTTCTAACCAGATGAAGTGCTCCGGTGAATAGTGAAGCACCAAAATTTGCTAAATATTCTGGCGATCAATCTTGAAAAGCCTTGGTGGCACTGAAACTTGCCAAAATTCTACCTACATCATCTTCCTCAGAAAAATCAAGAAACCCACTTTCTGAGGGGATAAGCAGATCAGTCCTAGCAAAAGGGGGGAAAAATGAATCATGAAAAAGATTATGCTTAGCCAGGAAAGTGAAGAACGAAAAGACCCAAAGAACTTAAATGGGGCACTGACCAACAGGTTGAAGAAGCCATCTTTCGGCAACAGCATCAGCTGAAGAAGGCCCTTCAGCTTCAGAAGAAGCACGGGCGGGCCCAAGAATTGTCTGCTGGTGCTTGGCTCTTATTTTAGCTCCTCGAAGCTGTTTCGAGTAGCTACTCGAGCAATTCAGGAGCGGTGAAGTGTGAGCAGGGATTGAAGCTTTCGAGGGCAAGACCACCGGAGGCTTTGGAAGGAGCAGGGCATGGGAAAGAGACAGTGAAGTCGTTTCCATTTCTGAAAAAGATCACAAAACAAATATCAGTCGAGATGGGAAGCTAGCTTTCTTCAAATGGGTTGGTGAAGGATGGGCAAAAGGGGAGGATATGGATGCCGTTTTTGTGAGCACATGTGATGGATTATGTGGCAACCATTTAATGTTCTATGTACCCAGGATTTGATGTGGATAGCAAGACTGTCCAACCTGGACAGTTGGCCCTCTGTTGGGTCATTGCTTGTGGGATTTTCACAACTCTCCCTCCCCCTTTTTTATTCGGTGAATTAAAAGTCTTGAAATTTATCATGAAAGAGTAATTGAGTTTCACAATTTTTAAAATGTATAATTAAATCCTAAAATTTATTACGAAAATATAATTGAGTCCTAAAACTTTCAAAAAGTACAATTAAATCCTTAAACTTGTCAAGTTTGTTCAATCGAGTCTATCTGTTGATTGCACTTTTTGAAAATTTTAGAACTCGATTGTATTTTCGTGACAAGTTTTAAGACTTAATTCCATTTTCATGACAAGTTTTAGGAATCAATTGTACTTTCGTAACAAGTTTTAGGACTTGATTGTACTCTTTAAAAGCTTTAGGACTCGATTAAATTTTCATGATAAGTTTTAGGACCCTAGTGCACTTATCTTTTTTTTTTTTTTTTAATTTTATAAATTGGACCATCTTATGGGTGTTTCATGAGATTTCTCCGTTGCAAAGACAATCGCAAAAGAAAATGTCACCATCATTATTGTAAGGTGTTTGCTCAACTTCTCGTGACTAAATATTTTCTAACTAAGAAACTTTGTGGTCGCTTTACAATTGTAAGCATGCGTTATGAGAAGTTCATGCAGTATTTCCAAACAATTTTTTCTTTATTATCTTTCAAGAAAATTTAGCCACGATCCTTTGGTTTAATGAATAGAAATAACAATGGTGTGGGATCGAGACGAAACAAAGATGCTGCTCGATTGGGCGCCACATGTCAGTGATTGGGCGACTATAGGGGACACGGCGATAACCGGCGACAGGCATCGTGAGGTAAGGCAACGTAAGAGCGGCTGTGATGGGCGGCAACGAAAGGGAAACGGCAATGTTGGGTTGAAGGCAATGGCACACAGAGGTGGAAGTGGAGATACAATGACCTTGTGTTTTAGCAAAACGGCACCGTGTCTAAACATGTACATGTACCGACCATTGTATAAGATACAACAAATTCCGTCCTTATCCTACTATATATAAAAGTCCGTACGGCTAAACGTAGCCTAAAAGAATGTATATTAATAAATCATCCATCTATACTCCAACCCAAAAACAAAAATCATCCGTCTATAGAAGAGGGCAAGTCAATATTCTCCTTCCACTCCTCCTTCAAGGCCACCTCGAACAACGAGTCCTCGACCAGCCAGAGAGCAAGTCAAGATTCTCCTTCCACTCCTCCTTTAAGGCCACCTCGAACAACGAGTCCTCGACCAGACGGGACACATTCATTCATTGCACGTATAAGAAAAAAGGGTTCGGGGCGAAAAAACGCTTCACTTTCCAGCTTCCCCCCGAACCTGGAACAGGCATGCGCCCCCATTTCCCGTTCCTCTGCCACCAACATACTAAATAACTCGTGTGCGTGTGCTTGTGCAGAGAGAGAGAGAGGGAGAGAGAGACAGGGAGGATGGAGTGCACGTGTGAGGAGATGATGGAGGAGGTAAGGGAAGAGCTGCTGGGGCTCGAGAGGCGGCACCCATACCGTTTAGGGCATCTCAAGGCGGAGCTCGAGTCCTTCATCAACTGCGTGGAGTCCCAGCACTTGCTGCTTCACTGCAACAATCGCATGCCCTCCCCACCATTCTCTTCCTCTTTCCCGGTCAGCACTCAAGGTTGGGTCTGCTTTGCTTTCTAATGGAACATGGTGCATGCTTTGCTTGCACCTTGTGTGCGTGTACTCTGTGTGCGCGTTTCAAGATGAAGCTCCAGACCACTACTGTATAAGTCTGATTGGCTATTGATTGGTATGAGCAGAATCAACCTGCGGGACGAGCAAGAAGAGAGGGGCGCAAGAGATGGAGGGTATCAGAGCCGGCCCGTCGCCGAAGCGGAGTATCTTGCAGGGTACCAGAGCCGGCCCGTCGCCGAAGCGGAGTGTCTTGAAGGGTACCAGAGCTGGCCCGCCGCCGGAGCGGAGTGTCTTGAAGGGTACCAGAGCTGGCCCGTCGCCTAAGCGGAGTAGGATCGACGTTGTTCTCGACAGAGCCAAAGCTTGCCAGCAGAAGATCCAAGAATTCAAGGCCAGCTTTCGCTGATGCTACTACCTTCCCCAAGAAGGAATTTGCGAATGAATGCACTTGTGCTCTGTTCATTTCCATGTAGATAGTCATTCATCTACTCCCGACTTTAATACTGGCAAACTCGAACAGGATACACAGCAAAGACTGGATAATATTATTTTATTATCAAAATGCCATTTACATATCCTGTGCTGTATCATATCCTTTTAGACCTGAGCATGTTTTTAAAAAGTTCTATTTTGATTATTGTCCAGATCTCGAAGTCACAGGCTATAAAACTTTCAGAGAGTATTTCCTTTTTATGAGGAAAACAAATATGACAAAGATACAGAGAAAATTAAGAGTGCACGGCGTGCGGGTACCAACATGTTAAAACAAGGAACACATCCATGAAGCTTGCCATCTCTGTAATTAACATATCACAGAGACCCTCGTAGAAACATCGACTCCCTTCTTTTGGTGATGCTACTTCTTCACCGAATATCAAAGATCCAAGGAAAGCCCCCGGTCAAAATGGTGTCCATGTATAAACGGACAAGTTGGGGAAGCCCTCCCAGAAACATCAATTCTCTTTCTTTGGTGAGGTTACTTCTAAACCGAATAACAAGGATCCAAGGGAAAACCCTAGTCAAAATACCATACACTAACCCATTGTCCTATCATATCCCTCATTATATGGTGATAAAAGAGAAGGATCATCTCCGAATATGCAATAGTTCCTCATTTCAAGCTTGTCTTTACATGACTCAAACCTCTCCACAGACTGCTATATTTTTCCTTTCCCAACAACAGTCAACAGTTCAGACACCAGCAAGAATTAGTCTACCATTTTGAAATGAACAATATCTTTCAGCACTAAAACTGAACCATCATAATATACATGACAAACATTTGATCAATTGTTAATGTTTTTCTCCTACAGTTGCATTTTTTTTTTTTCCATTTGCACATCAACCTCTATTTACAGGAAGGAGATGGCATAGAATCAGTTCCTTTGCCTGACCCTCCTCCCGTTGCTGTCACCGCCATCAGAGAGCTGTGCCCACACGCTGCGAGTTTTTCCACCATCAGGGCTGAAGTCCTTTTCGCAACCCGCCACTGTTTTAAGAAGCTCGGACTGCAGAGAAATGTTGTTCTCTTTAAGACACTCGAAGCCGTCTGATCGCATGACAGCTGCAGTAAGAGAGCCAGGATGAATGTTGAAAACCCAACACAATAGAAAATCACTCAGATATCCTACAGAACATGGCAAAAACATCACATAACAGCATCATAGCCAGGACAGGACACGAATTAAATTTTTTCCTGGTGCCAAACTGAGGCAAAACTGAAGCCTTCCACTCATCTTCCCTTCCATCCCTCTGGCAGGATGAATTTTGTTTCTTGAACCCTTTAAGAATGATTACCAAACTAAAGCAGCAGGGAAATCCTGCACAGACTGGAGGATTGTGCTTGCACAATCCCCTAGCTTAAAGAAAGAACTTAAGGTGGGTTATGTCCTGCCACTACTGCGACACAAGAAAATTCAAAGGGCCAGTTTCTTCTCTTCAAAGGTTTTTTTTTCCTTGTGTCAAGCATCGTGTAAAATTGTTGTTCATATGAAAAACTATGTCGCCTTCAATAGCAACAAGTCCCCAAAAAATCCAACTAAAAAAATGGCTTACCCAAAAAGAAATACAGAAGCAAACCCAGAAGCCTCAAACACCTGTTCTATTTATAAGTTTCTGAGATCTTCACAGAATCTCTCATCACAGAGAACAGATGTCACTCTGTAGGATCAACTAAGAAATAAGCAAGCAAACAATCAATAATTCAAATTAAAAGCGATAGTGCTACCGGACAACTTCCCATCCAAGGATGGTTCAAATTAGCCTTCCAGAATTTTCTTGAAAAGAGAATGCATGGTAGAAACATTGTTCCTGACAAAAAAAAAAAAGGAATTATGTACCTGCAAGATTTTCAGCTGCAAACTTCAGGCAAACAGCTTTTAGTTCCTTCGCATGGTAACGATCAGCCAAGGCCAAAATTTTACAAACAGAGGTGACAGATATATCCTTGCAGAGGTGAGACCCACACACTATTCTCAGTCTATCCAAACCATATCTGTCTGCCACTGCTAACAATTTCACTAACAAAGTCTCAGACGTAGACAATGCATGACCTGAGCAAGACGTCACTGACTTTTCATCTTCTGGCAGATTATCTGTGTAAATGAAATAAAGCAAAGCCTGTCCAGCACAAAATGAAACTTAGGTCATGAATCATGATAAATGCAGCTTTGAAGCTTAGAGAAAACAATGAAGGGCATATCTCCAATAGCGCCTTCTTCAAACAAAGTAAACAACAAACACTTATACCTTGAAGACTGCGGGTTCTAAATCATCAACAACCATCTCTCGCTTATTTTCGCCTGCTCCATCGAAAAGTTCAGATCGGAATACAGAAGATCGAGCAGCCAACACCAACTTGTGAGCACGGAACTTCTCACCCGACACATCAAAAGTAATATCTGAGCCTTCCATATTTTCAAGTAGCATGCCAAAATGAGCTCCAATATCAGACTTTGGGACTTTGATTGAATTTAAAATCGGACGGTCTAAGGATGAAACCACGACTCCTACAGTGCAGTTTATCTTCAAGCAGTCATCCTTCAGATAATCCGATGTTTCAAGAAGAGCTCGTCGGTAAAATCGCTTGTATCCCCTATGAAAAATCGCAAGCAAACAAGCAATTCATTCTCTTGCAGCTCGGAATTAGTCAGACAGACGACACTATACAAAATAAAATAGAGGGCAACAGGTCTCAATGTTCACTTCTCCACCACCTCAAGCGTTCTTCAGAAGAACAAGAAGGAGAAAGAGGACATGGACAGGCATTTCTCACGGTCGAAACCTCAATTCGGTTGGTATACTCGATCTCGAGATAGCACTCAGTCTAATTGATCAATCATTTGTCGTGTTGAATCAATGGGATACAGATTCCACCACATTCCATCACGCATTCGATTCTACGTTCGTCCAAAGGTACAATTACAGCATTCCAATCAACAAGAATCAGCAAGAAAACGATCACCCAAGCGACAAAAAACTGCGAATTTGAACTATAACCACACCAAACACACACACGCACACGCACACACACACACAAAATCAAAGATTCTGCGAATTAAAGAAGAAAGAAGGGAAAAAGAACTCACCACATGCTGCCTCTGTACTTGAGAGTGTAGGGGCCGCTCGCCAGAGACCGATCGAAATGGCTGTGCACCTTGTGCTTGCCCTTCCCGCTCTGATCCACGAGCGTGAGCTCGAACAGCGCCCTCACGTCGGCGCCGTCGCTCGCCAGCGAGATGAACACCGAGACGTAGGCCGAGTTGTCCTCCGGGTTCTTGCCGTCCGGGTAGAAGTAGATGGCCCACTGGTATCCCCCGACGGTGAAGCTGTCGCTGGCGACGTGCTTGCCGACGCCCATCCCCTTGGCCAGCGAGTAGCCCTTGATCTCGAAGCGGTGCGACCCGTTCACCGTCTCGGTCACCGACCGCGACGCCGTGGGGGGCGGCGCGATCATCGTCGGGGCCTCCGCCTCTAGCGCCATCGCCTGCAGGCGAAGCCGCAGCCCATGCGACTGGAGGGCTCGATTTCGCGGAAGGGAAGACGACGGCCGTCAAGATTTCGAATTGGGGAGGGGGGGCGGGGAAATTGGGGGATTAGGGCTCGAAATTTTGGGGGGGCTCTTCGGGTCGGCGATTTCGGTTTCTGGTTTTCGGTTGTTCCGCGACGAGACGTTGCGCGGAAAGGTATTTCTGAGGATGAGGATGACGACGACGACGGCGGCGGCGGACGCCGACGGAGGCGTGGAGCGGGGAGGAGAAATGATGATGAGATCACGTGACTGGCACGTGCGGCGTTCTGGAAGGTTCGAGCTTCCGGAGGTCGTTTTTGGGGAATTCGCGCCTTGGAATGAACCGAAATTCGCTCCAGTGGTCCTTTTTTTCTTTTTTTTGGTTGTAATATCCAATAAATACGAATTAGAGCCTTTTTTTTTTTTGGCTCAATTTTTCGGGGATGATCGTTCCGACGGGAGGAGTGCATTTCCATCTTATTTTTTGCCACAAGCTTATTTCGGCTGGAATTACAGTAAAATTGGCACTAGCTGTCTATATGAATTTTCGTGCGAATTGTATAGAAATGAAGCTCAAATTAAAATAAAAACAAAATCTCAAGATTTGAAACTCGTGACACTATAACGAAACAGGATGGTTCAGTGATTTGTAACGTGGAGGGTGACTTAAATCAAGATGTCTAAATACAGGCTTCAAGCAAGGGAAGAATGGGTCAAATCGACGTCGACCGGATATAAATTTCATGATAAATATCTCTCGGACTTACCATCCGCATGAAATGCTAGATTCGATGATTAAAAACGCATTTCCAGAAAAAGGCACGGCGGATATATCATTTCGAAGTAATTGATTGAAGTGGCAGGTCGCGTCAAAATTCTAAAATTTCTATTCGAAATGAAAATGAAAAACAGAAGGAGAGAGAGACAGAGATTACCTCAAAAGCTGAGAACTTCCGGTGTGAGCTCTTCTCTGGAAATGGTAAAAGGAAGATGCGACAGACTATTTGTAGGGCCAATTCTCATTTATTATTATTATTATTATTATTTTCTTTCTTTTGTCTGCAACTAGTGTGCCAAAGAATTTAGGAAACCACCCAGGAAAAGACAAAAAGAAAATCTCCAGAAATCCAGTATTCTCTTCAATCCATTAAATATGGTCAGCGGCCATTTTTTGGAAAAGGAGCTGGTGAGAATCGTGAAGCAAATTCTGCATTTATTAAAGACCATGTTACGACTGGCTACGCGTTCCTTTTAGTGTCCCATTCGATGTCTTAATACCATAAATTCATGAATAACGTTGTTTAGGGAAAATCATTTACGCCATAAGATTGCTTTCTTGACGTTTCAAAGAATTTCGATTATTGATGTACTTTAGGAGAAGAATTTTTAAAATTAATCTCTCTTGAAGGAACGATGATTGAGATGATGGAGGCATCGGCAAATGTGAGCGGCGGAAATAGGGTAGATGTGATCGACACCCTTCGTCTTGTAGAAGATCCTCTCTTGTGGATGGTGATCCTCTTTCTCGCTTGCTGCTCTCGATGGTATCCCAATTAGGCATTTACAAAACAAATCGTTCAAATCGGAAATCGCTTGGATTAGACCGAACCGGCCGATTAGGTCTGGTTCTCAGTTCCTAAAAATAAAACTGGTGTCCAAGCGATTTGATTTTCGGTTCCAAAGGGAAGTCGGACCAGACTTGACCGACTATATAAAAATTAATAAAATGTGAATTAAATCATAAGTGAACTTTATTATAAATTTCCGACAAAAAAAAAGCTTTATTCACAAAAATTAATAAATTGCAAACCAAATCTCAAGTGAACTTCATTGACCTAAATTTATTGATAAAAATTTGTAAAATGTGAACTAAATCCTAAGTAACCAATTCCATTGGATTGGATCGGAACTGGATCGGGATTAATTGGTCTTGTCTCCGGTACAGTTCTTAGTTTCACCTTGGAACTGATCCGGTTTGGGAATTGATTACCCTAACCTCAATCACTTCTCCAACATCAATGCATGCGAATAACTAAACGCCGGTTAATTCTAATTTAGAGGTCGGTGAGAGGGCACGCGGTCCGGACCTTAATCGAGGCTAAATTGGTCAGTTTCGATTTACTCTCAGGCTTTAAGAAAGAAAATGTGTCGATTTCATGTTCTTATTTGAATTTTTTTTTCCTGTATAGATAATGTAGATGCTCTATCTTTTCATCTTTATAAAGAAGCCAAATTAGGATCAGAATCCTCGGTCACCTTTCACGCACGCCCACTTGACTTCCGGCTCATCGGGAAAACCAAAAGGAAGAAAAAATGGCGGAAAACGCCGACGCCGTCGCCGGAGCCGCCAAGCCGGCCATGATATCGCCTGAGGAAGCCCTTCGGACAGTCCTCGGTGCCGCGCGGCGGCTGCCGCCGGTCACCGTGCCTCTCCACGACGCTCTCGGCAAGGCCCTCGCCGAGGACATCCGAGCTCCGGATCCTCTGCCTCCGTATCCGGCTTCGGTCAAGGTCTGGGCTCGAGTTTCGAAAGTGTGCGCGTGCGTGCGTGCTCGCTCCGCGGTGCGAACGGAATGATGCTTTTCGCTGGTGGTTTCGCGGATGTACGTGTTGGATGATCGAACGTTCTAGATGTTCGTCTTTGTTCGGCAGCTAGCGTACTTGTCGGATGCGTTGTTAATAGTCGCTGTAGCTTTTGATGTTCGGATTGTTGTTTTGCTGGGAATAGGTAGTGCTCTTTATAACTTTCAAAGCAATTGATGCTAATGTAGCGATTCGTTGGGCCGTCTGCGGTGTTCTTTCTGTTGGGTCTCTGCAGTCGGTTGCGTCGTGACTTGGATTTTGAGCGGGCTATGTCGCATGAATGCCTTCATGTGGAAATGTTTTTGTCATCTTGAGGGATGAACAGCGGTGGACTTTGAGGCAGTGTCCTGGAACAATCATTATTGAACTGCAATAGAAAGCTCGGGCATAGAGTAAAGTCGTAATAGGATAGCGACTTCGGTTCCTTGCTTCCGGAGGTTCTGCCACTCTCATTCAACCAGTAATCAGTAGGTCCCCTTCAATCTTCAGTCTGGAGATTGTAATTAGCTCTTGCAATAACGATAAACAGAGCCATTTTTCCTCTAATTGGGGTTAGTTGCGTGGATACTTCTCTTCTGTTGCGCCCCTTAAGTATGACGCCGTCCGTTAGGTTTTCTCAAAGACTCTCATCATATATTGTGGAAATAGGATCCTGCCATCTGCGTGCCTTTGTTTTGTAAAGAACGTCAAAGAATAGCTACATACTTTTCCTTGAGCGAATTCGATTGCTTGCAGGATGGTTATGCCGTAGTTGCTTCAGATGGGCCTGGTGAGTATCCTGTAATTACTGAATCAAGAGCTGGAAATGATGGAGTTGGAGTTACCGTGACTCCAGGAACTGTTGCTTATGTAACAACTGGAGGTGAGTTGTTCATCTTCAACTTGCTATCGTCTATCTAATTATAGGTGTGATTTGGAGAATTTTTCTTAGGAACTCTTTCATTTGATGGTGTGAGGGATCTTAATTTTTAGCCTTTTGCTGCGATAAGATTTAAATCACATGAATATTTTAGTTTATGAAATCCGATAAACATCCCTTTATCCCAGGATCAAGAATCTGACAAAGCTCAGCCCGATTTAGTTTGTACAGCTTATTCAAGATTCTTTTTGCTGAATTTCCATTTTCAAGTCAATTACCTTTCTTTCAGGACCTATACCAGATGGAGCTGATGCAGTTGTTCAAGTTGAGGACACTGAATTAGTGAAAGGTTCTCTGACTGACCAAAAGCGAGTGAAAATATTGGTACAAACTAGTAAAGGTCTTGAGATTCGTCCAGTGGTATGATCTTTAATTTTGACATCTAGTGAAGGCATAATCTTGAATCTTTTGTTTCTCGGTTATCAAATTTCTTTTCTAAAGAATAAGCTTGAAATGTCAAAAGTTTTTTTTCTAAATGCCATCTCTAGGGATATGATATCGAGAGAGATTCCATAGTACTTGCAGCTGGAGAAAGGATAGGTCCTTCGGAAGTTGGTCTACTTGCTACAGTTGGAGTTACCAATGTTAAAGTACATCATACTCTCTCTCTCTCTCTCTCTCTCACACACACACACACACACACACAAACACAAACACACCCTGTGCGCTCGCACATTTATCTACTTGTGCATATGCAAAAAGTAATGGGAAGACCCAAGGTGCCATGAAATAATGGCTTCAAGCAGATTTGCTAGAGTTGGCTCACCAGTTTCTATGATTTCACGGAGATAGGCATGTTAACTCTGATAAGTACTTGTGTTAATATTTGATGTCTCCATGTAGGTTTATCCTTACCCAACAGTCGCCGTCCTTTCTACTGGGGATGAACTTGTGGATTCAGGGACTAAGTGTCTGAATCGGGGCCAGGTATGACTTTCTGTGCTGTGGCTGATGGCTTCAGAGAATTGAATAGATGTTGTGCTTCCTACATTGGATGTTTAGATTAATCTGTACAAAGGATTGTTGAGAGGTCACTCCCTCGTCCTTGTACTGACATGTGTTTTACGCTGGATACTCTAGTCCTTTTCTCTACCATTCAATCATGTTTGTTCTATCAATTATAGGTGGTTTAGTTGTTCATCAGATGCACTCTTAGTGATCAAGATGCTTTTAGCTAAACAGATTCGCGACTCCAATCGAGCAACATTATTAGCTGCTGCTATGCAACAGCAGTGCAAAGTTCTTGATCTTGGCATTGCTCGAGATGATGAAGAAGAAATTGAAAGGATCATCCAAAGTGCCTTCACTTCTGGGATTGATATTTTGCTGACTTCTGGCGGTGTTTCCATGGGAGACAAAGACTTTATCAAGCCTTTGCTGGAAAAGCAGGGTAAAGTATTTTTCAGTAAGGTAACTATCGGCCATGCACAAGTTTTCAGCTAAATTCCTGGGAAATTTGACTCTCCACATTACTTGCATGCATTTTAGTATTTCTAGCAAACATCGGTTTAGACTAATTTATTGAGTTTCTGCAATTCCTTTGATGGAAAGTACATTTTTTTTTTCTGCTATGTCAGACACTTTCTTAATTGATGGCAAACGAAAATAAACCTTCTATCTGGTGTTGATTACATTTTCAGGTTTGCATGAAACCTGGGAAGCCGCTAACATTTGCAGAAATTACTGCAAATACTGCTGAAAGTACGACATCAAATAGAATTCTTGCATTTGGACTACCTGGAAATCCAGTTAGCTGTATAGTCTGTTTTAATCTCTTTGTAGTTCCAGCAATACGATATCTTGCTGGATGGGCTAACCCGGATCTTCTGAGGTAGCTATTTTTGTAGAATTACTTGCATTTAAAAATTGCTGCACAAAAGCCCTAAATACAATTTTCTTAATTGGTGTATTCTTCACAGAGTACAAGCGCGTCTTAAGCAGTCCATAAAGACAGATCCAGTCCGGATCGAGTATCATCGTGCCATCATCAGTTGGTTGGCGAATGATGGATCCGGCACTCCTGGGTTAGTCTTTTTGCAGTCTTTATTCCCTTTTGATGAGCTCTAGTTTTTTCAAACCAAACCACGAGGGCCTAATTTCTTTGGATTGGCTGATGAAAGCCTTTCCAATATGTGTGGAAATGATCGGTAGGCAACTTACTTGTGGTTTTCAGTTTTGTCGCCGAGAGTACTGGCCATCAAGTGAGCAGCCGCCTTCTCAGCATGAAGTCTGCAAATGCATTGTTAGTGCTTCCTGCAACAGGCTCTGTCATACCTGCTGGAACCTTAGTCCCAGCTATTGCAATATCCAATTTAAGTGTTAGCACTCCTAGCAAGAGTTCCTTATTGCCAGATTCAGTTTCTGTGGTGCAAGTAACTTCATCTCACGATACTGTTGCTAATGGACATCAAGAGGCTGCATGCAGGGTTGCAATTTTGACTGTGAGTGACACTGTTGCATCAGGAGCTGGGCCTGATCGGAGGTATCATTTCAATGATTTCACTTGTTGGGGTAGAATGTTGCCTTACTGCAGCTTTTACTGCTTACCCATTGCTGAACATGCTGGGAAATGTCTTTGTTATCCTTCTGGAAGTTGTTCCTCTTTTCACAGGTTTTTATCAAATATTTTGTTTCAATCGGTAAAAATAATGATTATAATTCGTCAAAAAATTCAGTAACTTGTTAGCAAATCCTCACCATACTTAAAAAATTTAAAGTTGGAATTCTGCTTTTAGGGAGTCACTTTTCTTTATTCCGTATTGATTAATTGTGATGGATGGAGAATAGGCTTGTACATCTGTGTGTGTTGAATTAATCTGGCGTGGTAGGTCTGACACAACTTGTTACTGTTACATGGCTTTGACATATGGCTGAAATCTCTGACATGCATCTCGATACACCTCTTTAAATCATTATTTTAAAGAGGTCACTTTGCTGATGCCAGAGTAAAATGGCAGAATTGATATTGCTTCCTACCAAAGTATGACTTGGAAGTACTATACGCTTTGCAACAATTTTTTGCACCTCATTAAGGGAACTTTTCGTGCAGATTAAGGGCATAGAGTCCTATCATCAATTCTGGTGTTTTTCTTCTACTTTCTTACTATTTCAAACAGAGGTTGATAATTTCGACCTTTTTGTGTATTTTGGATTTTATACCAATGGAGCTATTGCTGCTTTCAAATTCTTTTACTTTGTCTTTGGTATATGCATTTATACCTTCATTTCTGTGTCTTAAGTGATGGAGGATTTGATATTTATGTTTGTCTATCGAAAGTTAGCTCCTAGTTTTGCTATTGCCACTTTCAAATTGTATTAAACGTTCAGAGCTTCTAGACATAAGTAAGTTGTTCAAAGAATAGAACACGATTTGCTGATATCTATAACTAATTCAAACTTGCAGTGGTCCAAGGGCGGTTACAGTCGTTAATTCTTCGTCAGAAAGATTAGGAGGGGCTAGAGTAGCTGCAACTGCCGTGGTCCCGGATGAAGTGGTGAAAATTAAGGATATTCTGCAGAGATGGGCTGATGTCGATAAGATGGATCTGATTCTCACTCTTGGTGAGTTCACCCTGTTTCTAGCCTTGAAATTGCCTTTGCGTTGTTCTCACAAATTTTTGCCACTGTTGTTTGTTCTTTAAGGTGGCACTGGCTTCACTCCTAGGGATGTAACTCCTGAAGCAACAAAGGAGTTGATAGAAAAAGAAGCCCCAGGTTTACTCTATGTAATGATGCAGGAAAGTTTGAAGGTAATTTCTTACTTCTGTCTACATGCCTTGATGAGTGGCAGTTTTGTGCAGGACATCGACATGAAGTTGTCTGTCAGGGATTTAAGGGATAGTTGCAGTTGACGTTTACTCCTTTTTGGCCGAAAGTTGATGTCCTACTTAGATGAATGCATTTTTTTTTTGTTTATTTCACCATTTTTGTTTAGGTGATGCCTTATTCTTATTGTGTATTCACTTTATTGATTTATTTCACTATATTAATATCACGAGTAGGAAACTTAATGTGCTATATGAAGTTCACCGTCAGATCTGTCTGGTCGACAGGAAGTCGTTGACCAATAGGAAGGGACTCATACTAGCCTTGAGCAACTGCTGTTTAATTTAGGAGTTATCACTAAAATACATGCTTATGCCTGTGTTATTATTGGAAATATTCAGTGTCAAAATTACCTTTCTCTGTACTGAGGTGATGTCAATCTACTTAGCTTAATTTACTGAACTAGCTTGTCCTTAATTTGCTTAGGTGACACCTTTTGCCATGCTCTCCCGTGCTGCTGCTGGAATAAGAGGCTCTTCATTGGTAATGCTACAAATGGTTCCCTCCATAACTGATGACAATGTGCAACAAAATAAAATCCTAGTAGCTTTACATTTATATCTGGGAAGTCGTTTGTTTGTCTACACAGTTAAAAGTTGAAACCTCTGTTACAAACCCTTACACAAACCTACTGTAAATTGATTAGAATAGCAAATTGCTCCCGCTTGGTGTTGAGTTCTAAATTGTGGGAAATTGGCAAACCAGTATTTTGACAGTTTTTGAAGCCTTGAAACTCCGACCAACTCTGGTTTTTGCACCTTTTTAAATAGCTGTGCTTCCAAAGATGAAGAGCAGTTTTCTGGATATAGATACAAATTTTTCTTGAAGTGTTCTATAATTTTTTTTTTTGTGAAGAATAAGTGTTCTATTATTTAATTTGTTGGAAAGTTACCCTTTTTAAATTAGTTGAAGCCAAGTTGTGTTGATTTATTAGCTGTCTTAAATTGCTGCATCGGTAACTTTTCCTTTCAAACAGTATGAATTTCCTTTAAAACATAGCAACATATATTTCACCTGATTTTTTAGTCCTAAGGATGAGCTGCTAAAAAATTTCCAATTCACCGTTCTATTTTAGTTATATTAAATTAGGGATGCCCCGATTATATGTGATATAGCTCGTCTTATATATCTCTGTTCCCATATGATATTAGTGAAAGCATTCTGATATTGTTGAACATGCAAGGGATTAGAAATACGAAGATGCTCTACTTCCTTGATTTCTGCTCATTGTGAATTGTGATGCCAAAAATGCACAGATTATTAACATGCCCGGCAATCCAAATGCTGTCGCTGAATGCATGGAGTCTTTGTTGCCCGCCCTCAAGCACGCGTTGAAGCAAATAAAGGGAGACAAGAGAGAGAAGCATCCTCGCCATGTCCCTCATGCTCAAGCAGCACCCGTGGACACTTGGGGACGTAGTTATAAGTTGGCCTCGGGCGGCGAAACGGAACGCGGCTGTTCGTGTTGATGATATTTGAGGTGAAGTGTCATTCTTGTAAATTATTACCAGTATCTGTCTTGTTTCTACTGGGAGGCAAAATGGTAGCTACCTTGAGAATTGTCAGGCTTATGGCCTCTGTAGTGAACAATTTCTATGATACTAGGATGGTCAGTGGTCAGGTTCTCAGTAATAAGTTGTCTAATGAACACTTGGTTATACACAGTTATATACTTCGAATAAGAGGAACAAAAATCATGCAGTCTTTCTTGAATAAGGAGTTGAGTCCAGTCATCATATCTGATTGTGTTGCATCACTCTGTCTTGTGACGGGCCAATTTTAGCACGCTGTCTTAGCACGCTGTCTGTTCTACTAACCCGATCAGTAAATTTTTCCTATGAAAAAGCAAGTTTAATATATATCGTAGTAGAAAGGACTTTCACATTAGTTGGTTATATATTCTTTCACAAAAAGTAAGTTTTCTCATGTCGATTATTAGCGATTTTGTCACTCGTTTACTAACTTTTCAGAGGTAAAAGTAATTTCTTGACGGAAAAAAAGGGAAAGTAATTCTAAATCTGCTAAAAGTTGGTAGCACAATTAAACGTGGATGGTTGCAAATCTGCCTTTCCCATTGACCAGAAACTTTCTTTATTAGAAAAGTGAGTTTTCTCCTATCGCAGATATGTACTTTTGTCATGGTTTCTTGTGACTCTTTTAAGTTAAAAGTAACTTTAAAACTGTCAAAAGTTGGTAATATCGAAAAGTGATTAGCGACTTTTTTACCAACTTTTTAGTGCTAAAAGTGACTTCAAACTATCGTAAGTTGACAAATTTAAACGCAGTAATATTTAATCCGCACGAATGAACACATCATACTTGAAGGTGCTGAATTAGATGACGAGGGAGTTTGCTTGTTTTTTGAGATTCAAGCCTTGTTGAGAGCACTCGATAAGTTAAATTATGAATTTGTCGAGTTTGGAAAAGTACATCCGTAAGATTGTGAAGGGTGCACGAAAGTTGATCTCGACACCGGTGAACTGCTATAAAAGAAAATCGTCGTAGGTTTTTGGATTAGGTAAGAGAGAGGCCTCATTTCAGATGATGCTGAATCATCTCCCGGCAGTAGCTCCTCAACATCATTGACCGACCCGAGCAGATTTTACCTGAAGTCCCACTGATCTTTGGAGTAATAATTAGCATCATCATATAACTTCTGTCAATTTTTGGATGGTTGCACTATCAAAACTCAAGGCAATTCTCACTGATTGATAGATACGTTATGTTTTGAGTGCATTGTAACGCACCTTTGTCCGATTGAGTGGCCTAACAGCGTTCCACTACCATTTCCCAATCGATGATCAATTTCCTTTTTTTAATGATAATTGCAAATGCCATCATCACCAACATCTGCCGCGCCCACCCGCTGTCCCTGACCGCCATTGTCGTCGCCTCTCCGGTCTCTTCTCGTCCCTCTCTCTCTCTCTCTCTAGCTCAACACCACTCACCACCACCTGAGCATCGTCGCAGAGAGCACCACCCCCATATGCCACCTAATGGCATACTCATCACATCAAAATTCATTTCGTGGAAAGATGCAGTTTCTTTCAAGTTTTAAGACTCAATATCTATGTGTTTTCAAAAGATAAATCTATCATTGCCGTACTTGTATATATAAAATTTTGCTCCAGTAAAAATATATATGTGTCGCGCTATGAGCACGTCAATTTTCAAGCGGACTCGCACGGGCCCAATTCTCATCTTAAGCATGTCACGTGTCAGGATCTGAGGATTCGCAAAGCCTTACTTTCCCCTCAAATGGTTTAGAAGTACATATACCACTCTAAACAATATTTTTGAGGCCACAAAAAGCAAGAAATCACCAAAACCCAAAAATAAACAACTAAATTAATTAATGTTTCCAAAAATGATAAATAATACAACTAATCCCTGAATTTTGATTTAATATGACTTTAAATTTATTCAATAGGGTTATTGAACTTTAGTCCAATATGCAAAGTTGTCTTCGAATTTTTAATTTGTTTAATGTAATCCTTAGTCTTTTTGATACACGTTCAATTTAGTTCCAAAATCGTATTGTTTAATATTAGCTCTGAACTTGAATTAATAATAGAAGTAACAGTATTGAATATTTTTATATAGTTTAGAAATTAAATTGGATATGTATAAAAAAATTCAAAAATTATATTGCACATTAATTCAAAAGTCAGAAGTTATTAGCGTCATTATAAAAAAAAAAAAATCACCAGGGAGAAAGAAATCCAACCACCACGGTCAAGAGTCGGATCCGAGCGAGAGAGGAAGAAGACGTGCGGGCTCGCGGTTTTATAAATAGATGGGCCAGGTCCCTCTCCACTCGCGCGTGTCCGTTCCGTCTGCTCTCCGCCTCGTCTCAGTCGACTCTCTCCATCTCCATTTCCGCCGCTCTCCCGCCGGCACTCCCCACCGCCGCCTCTCCGTCCTCCGCTTCGCTCCCCGTCCGGCCCCCGTCAGGTACGCCCACGGCGGTTCGCTTCTCGCTCGTCCCCGGCCCCCGCGCCGGCGACGGTGCCGCCGCCTGTGATTTGCTAGCTCTCTGATTGTTCTGGTCGGCGAGGGAGAGAGGCGAGAGGAGCGGGTCGGAACGGGTTTGTTCTCGACGCGTTTTTGGGCTCCGATGTAGGCTTTTTAATAGGGTCCGAAGTCGCGGTGCTCGATTGACTGTTTTTTTTTACCTTCCTTTTTTTGGGCTTTTGAGGGTTTGATGGATGAAGAGTAGCTGAAGCCTGAAGTGGTTTGATCGTTGCATTTGTGCTGGGTTCGAATGCTTCGGATGGATGAGTCTGGCCGTGGGGTCTGTGTTGGAGGTTTCGTTTCGCAAGTTTTGGCTTCTTTTGGTCCTTTTTTTTTTTTTTTCTTGTTTTGGAGATAGTTGTGAGCTCCTCTACGTGTTCCCAAATGAGAAGATTGAAATGGAAGTCAGGTCGACGGTCTGCTGATTCGTATTTTTAATCTCCCTCTCCGGCGCGGGATGCGGAGTCAAGGTGTTCGCCGTAATTTCGCTGTGACTTGGCTGGCATTTTCAGTTTTGTAATTATGTAGAATAACCTCGAGTCTGTTCTTTCGTTCTATGCTTGGGGGGGGGGATGTCGGGTTGATATGCAAGTTGATGGGAGGATAGATAGATAAATCACAGTTATACTAACATGTATGATTATGTGACGTCTCTGTATTGGGGAAGTATATCTAAGTGGTTGATTGTAGCATGGTGCATCCACCTTTTCGATTATGTTTCTTCATGGAAATGGTATCTGACGGAATGTTACGAAACAGAGCTATGGCGTCGCACATTGTTGGCTATACTCGCATGGGGCCCAAGAGAGAGCTCAAGTTCGCACTGGAATCTTTCTGGGATAAGAAGAGCAGTGCTGAGGAGTTGCAGAAGGTGGCAGCTGACCTGAGGGCATCGATCTGGAAGCAGATGGCTACTGCAGGAATCAAATACATCCCCAGCAATACTTTCTCTTACTATGATCAGGTGTTAGATGCCACAGCTATGCTGGGTGCTGTTCCTCCTAGATATGGCTGGAATGGGGGTGAGATTGGATTTGACACCTACTTCTCCATGGCTAGGGGTAATGCCTCTGTCCCAGCTATGGAAATGACCAAGTGGTTTGACACCAACTAGTGAGTTCTCTGCTCACGTTGTGACCGTACTGCCAGTATATCCATATTCTCATGTTGCTGTGCCTGTGGAGTGGTTATAATGTTCTTGTTTTGTTATTTACAGCCACTATATCGTCCCTGAACTAGGACCAGATGTTAAGTTCTCTTATGCATCTCATAAGGCAGTCGATGAGTTCAGGGAGGCCAAAGCTGTAAGTATACTAAATCAGCTTATCACTTTGCTGTTGCGATCTCTTTCTGAGTTTCTCCTTGGTTTCCTGAAGCTCTTAAATTTCTCTCTGATGCAGCTTGGAGTTGATACAGTTCCAGTCCTTGTCGGCCCTGTGTCCTACTTGTTGCTTTCCAAGCCTGCTAAGGGTGTTGAGAAATCCTTTTCTCTTCTCTCCCTTATTGGAAAGATTCTTCCAATCTACAAGTAGGGGGCTGAGCCTTTCTGAAATAGTTGCCTGACCTATGGTTCATTGATAGCGAATTTTCTCAGGTCGCGTCAACTGATTTTGTCTATGCAGGGAGGTTGTTACTGAACTGAAGGCAGCGGGTGCCACCTGGATACAGTTTGATGAGCCAACTCTTGTGATGGATCTCGATTCTCACCAATTGCAAGCCTTTACTATTGCCTACTCAGAGCTAGAGTCATCCTTGTCTGGCCTGAGTATTCTTATTGAGACATACTTTGCTGAGGTGCCTGCAGAGGCGTACAAGACACTCACCTCTTTGAAAGGCATTTCAGGCTTTGGATTTGACCTAGTTCGTGGAACAAAGACCCTCGATTTGGTTAAAGGTGGATTTCCTTCTGGCAAATATCTTTTTGCTGGAGTAGTAGATGGAAGAAACATTTGGGCTAATGATCTGGATTCATCTCTCAAAACCCTGCAAGCCCTTGAAGGTGTCGTTGGAAAAGGTATGCATATATCATAGCACAGTTATAGAATTTTGCTTGAACTTGAAATCTATTTGCAAAGTGACTAACGCTTTGTATATAACCTTTGTCAGATAAGGTTGTTGTTTCAACATCCTGTTCTCTTCTTCACACTGCTGTGGACCTAGTAAATGAAACTAAATTGGATAAAGAGATCAAGTCATGGCTCGCATTTGCTGCACAAAAAGTTGTTGAAGTAAATGCCTTGGCCCAGGCATTATTTGGACTGAAGGATGAGGTAATGGCAGATGCTGAGTTTGTTTATGAGCATTTATTTTCTTTCCAAATTGATTAAATTTAAAAAAGGAAGGACATATACAATTTTATGTGTTTATGTGTGACTGTTTGATTGTATTTGCCTGCAATATAGGAATCAAATTTATTTCAGTTGTTATGTGATAAACTTTAAACATTCCTTCATTCCAAGCAACAAACTTTGCTGCTTGTGCTCTGCCCCTCTGTTTCACAATATTTAGTCTTCTGGTTTGGATAAGTTGGGCACATTATTATAAGCTCACTTTCTTTGTTGTTTTCTGAGCATCTCCAGACTGTTTTCTCTGCTAATGCTGCCGCCCAAGCTTCGAGAAAGTACTCCCCAAGGGTGACAAATGAGGCTGTCCAAAAGGCTGTGAGTAATGTAACCCAACTATTACTGTCTGAGATTCTGAAAGCCCAGTGTGACAGTTCCATTAATTCATGGAAATGTATTTCTTAGGCTGCTGCTCTAAAGGGCTCTGATCACCGCCGGGCCACAAATGTCAGTGCCAGGCTTGATGCTCAGCAGAAGAAACTGAACCTTCCAGTTCTTCCCACCACCACCATTGGATCATTCCCTCAGACAATGGAGCTTAGAAAAGTACGCAGGGAATACAAGGCCAAAAAGTAAGCAATATTCTTTGGTGCTAGCTATGGTTCAGAGTGATTTTCACGTTCAGTCCTCAATTTGTCTGATTCATAAGCTGTACTTCTCTGGGAATGTTAGGATTTCTGAGGATCATTACGTCAAGACCATCAAGGAGGAGATTAGCAAAGTTGTCAAGCTTCAGGAAGAGCTTGACATTGATGTTTTGGTACATGGAGAGCCTGAGGTGGGGTTTTGTATAATCTGGATACTCGACGCCCATTTATGTATAAAATACTTTTTTTTTTGAAAGAACGCTTACAAGTTTCCTGGCTGTTCTTTCTTGGACTTGCTGATGCAGAGGAATGATATGGTTGAGTACTTTGGTGAGCAATTGTCTGGTTTTGCCTTCACTGTGAATGGATGGGTACAATCTTATGGGTCACGATGTGTTAAACCGCCTATTGTCTATGGTGATGTCAGCCGCCCCAAGGCTATGACAGTCTTTTGGTCTTCAATGGCTCAAAGCATGACAAAACGTCCTATGAAGGGAATGCTCACTGGTCCTGTTACCATTCTGAACTGGTCTTTTGTAAGAAATGACCAACCAAGGTAAACAAAAGGAAGAGAACAGGAGAGAAGAGAAAAGAAAGGAAGCAAAATTTTTTTCAACCTGCTGATTAGTGGGCTTCTCTTCTTGTTTCCTTTGTTACTCAAAGATACCTGGCTCTTGCAGATCTGAAACCTGCTATCAAATTGCTCTGGCTATTAAGGATGAGGTTGAGGATCTTGAGAAAGCTGGTGTCACTGTTATTCAAATTGACGAGGCTGCTTTAAGAGAGGGTTTGCCTCTTAGGAAGTCTGAGCAGGCCTTCTATCTTGACTGGGCTGTTCACTCATTCAGGATAACTAATTGTGGTGTTAAAGATACTACCCAGGTTACTTTTCCATTCCTTTCTTGATACCTGATGATAGATCCCAAAAGGTCAATTTTAATAATCCCACTCATTCTTCCTTTCTTGTGATGAATGAGAGCTTAGGAATTAATTTCTAGTTCTTCTTTTTTATTTGATGACTGAATTTGCCCCCGCTTGGAAAAGTTTGAAATCCATCCGTAGATTTAGGAATAACTGCTGAACCGATTAGTAGATTTCTTTACAATCGAGAGCACTTTTATTGTCTGAGTGAGGAGTGTTATTATCTTGCTATCTTCTTATTAGTTATTCACTGCATGAACTAGCAGTAAGGATTTATGGAGGGAATCAAGCTTTTAGTTCCTGTCTTATGCTTTAATGGAAAAAATAGCGAGGACGGCATCCCTTCTGTTCTGAACAGCTAATCTGATTTGTTTTGCAGATCCATACTCACATGTGCTATTCAAATTTCAATGACATCATCCACTCGATAATCAACATGGATGCTGATGTGATCACCATTGAGAATTCCAGATCAGATGAGAAGCTGCTCTCAGTTTTCCGTGAAGGAGTGAAATATGGTGCTGGCATTGGTCCTGGTGTCTATGACATTCATTCGCCCAGAATCCCATCCACAGAAGAAATTGCTGATAGAATTAACAAGATGCTTGCGGTCCTTGAGAGCAACATTCTTTGGGTCAACCCTGATTGTGGCCTCAAAACCCGCAAATACCCTGAAGTTAATCCTGCTCTGAGCAACATGGTTGCTGCCGCCAAGCTCCTCCGCGCCGAGCTTGCCAGTGCTAAGTGAGTTTACTAGGTAATTATCAGATGTTACTGATCCTTGTGATGTGAAGTTTCCGTCGAAAGCTCAAATAAGTGGCCACCCTCCCTTTTTTAGTGAGATGAACGTTCCACATTTTGGTCTTGTTTTTTCATGTTACGCAAGTTGATTATGTATACATAGTTCTTGGATGTGTACTGGTTACTTGAGCTGGTTTTCTCTCCATTTCTCTATTCTTAGTGGTTTTATCGTTTTTTTCTGCACCCACCCACTTAAAAGGAAAAAAATAATAATAAAGGGAATTTATCATATGTCAAGAGCTGAAGTTTTCCTATGGAATCATGAACTTGTTCATATGTACCAAATTCTCTCGTTTCATGGGAAATTTGGTTAGTTGGGATGAAGAGTAGAAAGAATATCGGTTAAGAATTTATTATATGTAGAAGGTACATTGTTCACTTATCACACTTAGTATTACATTTCATGCTGTATGAAGTGTGGAGCAACAAATTGTTTTTGCAAAGCTTAAAGTTCTGGGTCAGATTTGGTTGTTCCAAGAGACCTGAGTGCATATTTCACATACAGGCCAAGCACCACAATTAGTAGAGCTGCCACTAGGGTGCTCAGCAAATTCCTTGGCTTCTTAAGCTTCGCGATGGAACCCTTATATTTCTCGGCTTTCGGCTTACCAATGTCACCGGCGTTCTCTGTTCCCCTTTTTTCCATCTTTCCTATATCTGCAGTATCGCCACGCTTTTGATCGTTTTCAGCTGCTTTCTTTTCAGCCAATTCTTCTCTCTTCTGCAGCAAAGCCGGTTCCGGTCTAATTTTCGCTTCATCTGCTTTCTTGCTCTCTTCGACTTCCTTGGGTTTTTCCTCATCCACTGTCGATTTCTTCGGTTTCTTCTCCTCAGTCGGTTTTGCTGGCGCTTTTTCTGGTGCTTGTTCTGCTTTCGGTGGCTCCTTGGTATCCTGTTTTTGACCGGTTTTTGGGGGTTCTACCGTAGGCGTGGGCTCAGGAGGCTTAGTAGGTTGGACTGCTGGTTTTGGCTCAGGAGGCTTAGTAGGTTGGACTGCTGGTTTTGCCTCTTTACGGGGTTCGGCTGGAACGATGTTCTTCGGAAATTTGACATGAAGAATGCCATTGTCGAATTTTGCGCTGATCTTGTGTGAATCGTAATTGGATGAAATAGGCAATTCTTTGCGGAATCGGCTCCATTTGTTACCACTAACTGGACGCTCTCCCATGACCCTCAAATTGCCGGCCGATGAGATTTGAACCCTCAGTTGCTCCTTTTTGAAACCTGTTCGAGTCACCATCAGATTAGCGGGCAACTTGTGCCCAATTCATTCCATTTAAGCAGATTTTTGACTGGTAAGACTATTTGCTAGCATAACGCCGACTTCCAATTAAAGGAGATGGCTAACCACTTTCAAAGATGCTAGCTAACCACTTTCAAAGAAACGATGACTAATTGCCTCGACCCGAATCTCGAATCACCTGGCAGATGGATGAGGAGCGTGTCGGAAGTGTCTTCGAGCGCCCAGTTTGTGGTTGGGTCGAATTCTTTGTACTCGCGGCCCGCCGTTATTGCGTCCATCCTCGGCCTTCTTGTGTTCTCCTGTGCGTGTATCGCTCTGAATTAGAGAAGATCTTGTTGTCTCGTGAGGAGGGAAAGAAGGATTGGAATTGGCGAGTTTTATAACCCAACAAGCCACAGATTGGAGGATTGCTTCCTTCGGGATTTGGTTATTCTTTGGTTTTCCCCTTGAATGATGATAGTTAGGTGTTTTAAGCCTTTTTGGTTGGCTGTCCAAGGGCTGCACGTATGCTTTGTTCATCTCCATGAATGAAGAAAAGCTAATATTCTTTGCCTCTTTTTGGGCTCTTCAGGTAAATTACTGAGAACGAGATTCCCCTTCGAGAATTCCCACGTTTGCTGGGGTACCCAGGTTGGTCGTGGGGCATTTTGATCATGATTTCAATAATCATAGTTTCAGAGCAATAATTTTTCGTTTAGCACCATTAATTCTTTTGGTGTTCTGGTGTTTTCCGTCGTATCTTGTTGATCGGCTGCTCGTATAAACTCTCGCTTATGAAACAAGCCCAATTCCGACAGTTTAAAAGCTATGTAAATGCCTTTTTTGTTTCAACATCGTGAGTATGTTTCACAGGGTAATCATAGGTTAGGATCGAGATGAATAGCTTCGTCACGAAGCACGCGCAAAAACAGTGTTCAATTCTCATTCGTCTATGATATGAATAGATATAAGGCAAGCTCACTTAAACTGCCAAGGAATTTGGCTTTATTTTTCCTAATTATGTGTGATTAGGTCGGTAAACTATAGGAAACGAAATATGGTAGGACTAAATGGTGTGAGAAAAAAAATTGTGTTTCGATCAACATAACAATAATCACTAAAATGTTAAATTTTTGCACTAAATATCTCGTATTTTTCCGTAATCCCAATTGCCTAAATTGATTTATTGATGAGAATGGTGAGAACCACGGAAAGCATCGATTTATCTATTTATTGAATCAATCGGTTGATAGGATCCTTTTTATAATAATCTTTGGTCCGCTTTTAGTTCTTCTTTTATCGTTAGTCCTCTGTCTTCGTAGCTTTTTTCGTATTCGCCATGACGTTATGAATTGGAATAGAACAGAATGAGCAAATAGAATGATCTATAATAGAAAGAAATTTTCGATCTCTTTATTTTGACTCAATTATAAAGAATTTACAACAGACATAAAATAATTTACTAAACATCGTGCTAAAATCATACTTAAATAAAATAAAATTATGCTAAAGACAATATAAATAAAAAGTTATTGTGACATTTTGAATTTCGACCCATTTTTGGAAATTATAAAACGTATATTTCGTCAGTGCGCTTATAACAAAATCTCGCTCGGAACTAATCATTCTTAGGTTACTTTTTTTTAAATTAGAGATTTCGTTAGAATCGCACTCGATTGAATTTGGCTGTTATTTAGAGTCCGAACTTTGGTGTCGAATTTCTCGAAATTTCGAGACGAATTTAATTGGACGGTGTCGATATTATTGTGGCCAACGTCAATATTGCATGGGATAAGTGAAAAGTGAAATTTGATAGTATGTTTTATTTGATTTCTTTTGATTATTTTTCTTAATTATTAATTAGGATTTTTGTGGACCATTAGATTGTTTTCGGATTTGAATCGTGACCGTTGGATCGCACTCAAGGGCAAAAATTGACTTTTGTCCCCCCTCTCTCTCCTCTGCTGCGCCCACACTGCACACACGTCTCCCCTGCGTTTGTCCTCTCTCTCTCTCTCTCTCTCTCTCCCTCTCTCTTCTCCCCCCATGCAATGTCCCCTCCGTGCACATCTCCACCCCTTCCCCATGCAGACTTTCTCTCTCCCCCTTTTATTTCTTTTTCTTTTCTTCTCTTCTTCTTCTTCCTTTCTCCTTTTGCCTGACTGCTTTGGCTTCCTGCTCGCTGCTCACCCGAGGTCGTCGCTGCCGATCGCCGCTGCCGTCATCCCTGCTGCTTGACGACGATGCAGCTACCCCCCTGTTCTGGTCGAGCCAGCTCGCTGCCGCGTTATCGAGCTCGTCGCTGTTGCCACTGCTTGTTGCCACCATCCTGTCGCCCAGCCAGTCGGCTAACCTAGCTCACCGGCCAGCCAGCCGGCCAGCCAGCCTAGCCCGCGGCCAAGTCACCCAGGCCGTGGTCAAGCCGTTGCTAGCTCAGCCTAGGCCTTTGCCTAGCCGCTGCCCGTCGCCTAGCCCACTGCTCGGCCGTGCTCGAGCGTGCCCTTGTCGTGGTCGAGTCGCTAGGCCGTGTATCCAATTGTGGTCGAGCGCTGTACTGAGTTGCCGGGCCGTGTACCGAGTAGTGGCCGAGCCCCGTGCCCGTCGCGCCCTTGCCCGTGTCGAGCCCGTTAGTATTCATCCGGGCCCTTTTGAGCCCGTGCGGATTTTTCCCGGGCCAAATTTAGGTAAGTGACTTCTTAAATCCTATCTAGTATAATGGGTATCAATAAACTTGTTTAGGGTGTGATTAGTACCGGTTTAGTGGTTAAACTTGGGTTATGGCTAATATATGAATGTGGTTAATTGGTAGATTGAGTTGCAATAATTATGTGGCATGTTTAGTGCCTAATTTATGTGGGTGTAATAATCGGATTGCCATGGCATTTATGGGTGAAATTGATGTATGATTGGGCCGACTTGAGTGTTGAATTGATGGGCTAGTGTGATGAATTTGTGATTGGAATTGATTGAATGTACGTGTGAGAATGGCGAATTGTGATGTGGTGTATGTGCATGTGAAATTTCCACTGAGGGATAGAGCCCGAATTGGTCGGAGGGCTGATCTGAGGCGTGTTGTCGCAGATTGTGTGAAAGTGTGAAATGTCTAGTAAGGGACGGAGCCCGGATTGATCGAAGGGCTGACCTGAGGCGTGTTGATGCGGGTTTTGGAAAAGTGTGAAAGATCCAGTGAGGGACGGAGCCCGGCTTAATTGGAGAGCTGACCTATGAGATGTTGACCCAGGTCGTGGAAAGTTTCTCGGCCACGAATGCGAATTGAGTGTGATTGAATTGATTGAATATACGTGTGAGAATGACGAATTGTGATGTGGTGTATGTGCATGTGAAATGTCCAGTGAGGGACGGAGTTTAGATTGATCGGAGGGCTGACCTGAGGTGTGTTAACGTGAGTCGTGGAAAAGTGTGAGAGGCCCAGTGAGTGACGAAGCCCGGCTTGATCGGAGGGCTAACTTGTGAGGTGTTGACCTGGGTTATGGAAAGCTGCTCGGTCACGCATGCGAATTGAGTATGATTGAATTAAGTGAATGTACGTGTATATATGGCGCCCGGATGATAGCGATGCGTTCATGAGTTATTATGATATTCATGTGATTTGACTAATGTGCAGAGTTGGCATGTGAATCGTGGTGAGCTAAGTTTGTTGTATGAAAATTGATTGTGTTGGCTGGTGAATCGCATGTTAAATTTGTCAACGTACGCATTGGCCTAGGTGGGGTATAGGTTATTTGCTTATTAAGATTTATTCTCATTGCTGTAATGCAAATCTTTTTCAGATCCCCGACCTTGAGTATGCCGCCAGCTAGGCATTTTAGGGTCCTTATGCACACGGTGCATAAGGAGACTGAATATCTGGTAGGTCCGGATCAGTTTTACATTAGGCACTGTTGATACCTAAATTTTGGAGACCCAATTAGTCATCAATTGCATAAAAATTAGGGATCGATCCTGGTCCCTACAAAAAAATTAATTAGTTAAATTGCATATAGATTTTAGGAGCATTTATAGTAATTAGCTCATATAGTTGTATTTGCATTGGACTGGCGGCGGACGGACTTGAGTGAATGATTCTGAGCTTAACTAGACTAAGCTCATGGTAATGAAAATTTGACCTAACCCATTAATTATCATTACCAAAATTCATTGGGGTATTTGTCAAATTGATTTGTCCTAGGAAATGAATATAAAGAAAGAGGGCAAAATTGATTCTGTGGATTGCGTACAAAAATTTGGTTAACAAAGAAAGGGTTGAAAAAGGAAAGGATAAGACGTAATATATTCTAGAAATTTTGGAAGGAAATTGAGTTCTATCTTTTTGCATGAAAACCCTAGGGTATGCCACCTATAAAAGGCTGATCCACCTGCTTCTTTTGCTGTCCTGCCGCGATAACTTTAGCCCGACGTCCCTGCAGGACCAGACCGATTTTGCCATTGAGTTATCTTCCAAATGACAAGTGAAGACTTTGATTGTTGGGCTTGGAGAATCAAAGTTGAATAGTCAAAGAAAATCATTACGAGAGCAACCGGATTCGGTTAAAGGTTGGCTGGTCATCAAAGCTTGTTATTGGTCAGAGTCAAAGACCGAAGAAAATTCTCTTTGGGATCACTCAATTTCTGTGAAGCTTATTGCCGCTGACTACTACCGCGAGCCATCTCGTCGCTGTCCGTCACTATTCAGTGCCACCTTAGTCCTTGCTGCCACCACATTCACCGGTCCGTTTGCCGTCGGTCCTCTGATCCGCACTCCCGATCCGTCGGCGATTGGAATTTGGAAAGTTATTTGCGCATTTAGGTAAATATCTCATCCGAATCAATTTGGATATTTCTTTTCTTATTCCATGCTTATCGTTATCTAACTTTGCATATTTGAGCAATTGACACTATTTCAATTAGGATTTATTTGTTCTTTGGAAATCTTGGATGTGTATTACTTGTCAAATTTGGATAGAATTTGAAAATTTCAAAATCTTTTAAATATATCCAAGATATTCAAGATAGCAAAATCTTTTCAAGATGTGATCGGTTAGGAAAATCTCCTAATCCGCAACCGCACACATGGGAATAAGTCTATCTATCAGACTTTATATAGAGTTATTTCTATAACGGGTATTTCGAATTTTTAGAATCAATCTGTCCGATTTCAGATCGAAATTTAGTTCGAAAGATTTAGCGGTTATAATCTTTTTACTAAAAAATTTGCAACTTAAATTTAAATTCGAAAATACATCAAAAATACAAAAAAAAATCATAAAAAAGAAAATAAAAAAAAATTGCATCTTTGAACTCTAAGTCAGAATTCATTAAATTTGCCGAATTGAGCGTTTTTTCTTGAGATTGGTACCGAAAGGATGTTAGGATAATCTAGCGTAACCAAGTCCCCGGATTTATAATTTCTAGTTTGTAGAAATAAAATAGTACTCCCGCTATTTTATTTAGATTTCTAATCAACCTACCTTAAATGATTAGTGGCGGCTCCCATTGAAAATATTTGCATGTTAATAATTGAACCTAAGTTGCCAATTGATAGAGTTTGGAAGAATTCGAGCTAGGTTAATTAATTTAATTAATCTAGTAATCCATTAGCCTAAGATCGGAAAACCTGATTTTTAGGTTGCGACAGCTTGGCGACTCCACTGGGGAAAGATTTGAATTTTTTGAAAATTTAAGGAGGACTTAGGCCAGAAAATTTTCATGGAAAAATCACTCAATCTGGCAAAATTTGATTGAATTCTCATTCTTAGGTGTTAAATGGTTTTGCTGAATGGGAGTTATGAGGGGAGTAGTGATTGGCTAACCCTTTGTTTTGCAGGCTTGGTGGATTGGAATTGTGATTTAATTTTTATATTATTGAAGCGGTGTTTGTATGTAATTGTTGCGCATGATTTATCGTATTTGCACTACACCACACACAACCTGTGACCGGACCTGGGTCACACCCATAGTTTTAAGATGTTATTTAGATGGTTCTTTAATCTTGACGGTAAGGCTTCGCTAAAGGTTATCCTATCTGGATCTCGAAAATTTTTCAAAAAATGGCTCAAGGGCTGTCCTCATGCACGTGAGGCTACGACGCATGAGGGTTGCCCTTGTCGACCGAACCAAGCCGAAGTGATTGAACCCGACTAGTCATGACTATTGTATGCGAGGCTGCGACTCGTCACAATGATTGTGCGCGAGGCTACGACATGTCGTTCCGTTCATCATTTCACTTTGCAAAGCCTTTAGGGTAGATAGATTAAGATTTAAACTCACGATTTATGTGCATGTCTTTGTGATTGACACTTTTTCCCCAAATGCGGTAATTTCTTGAGCTTTATCTTTGATTTTTTTCATCTAATTTTGAGTCGGTCCTTGATCTAGGTTAAGTCATTTGGCATGTGGTCTATATATAAATGGGTCGCCTCGATATCCGTTTCGTGCCTACTCCGAAGCTAGAGCTCAAGAAATTATGGGGCCAGTTGAAGCCAGATGGTCAGCAGTACGTTCTCAAATGCATTGGATTCATGCTATCAATCCTAGACATAGATGTTCAGAGTAGGATCATGCAGGCACTTGCTCATTTTTGGTACCTCGAGACGACCACATTTGTGTTGGAAGGTAAATTTGAGCTCACACCGACTCTGGAAGAATACAGTATTGCCATTGGAAAGTCGATTGAGTTGGATATAGTTGAACCACCCATTCAGGTAGATCCTGTGGTAGCGCTTGCTGAATTTTTGAGTTTGACTAAAAGAGAAATTGAAAAAGTGCTAAAGGGTAATTGTCAAGCATGCCCAATATCTTTTCTTATTAAATGTTTCGAAAATAGCTCCGTCCTTATGAGATCTAAGATTTTTATCTTAGCTTTTTTTGGACTCATCATTTTTCCATTCCGTCAAAATGCTATTGATCCCGTGATAGCTTGTACGGTAAAACTAATATGTGGTGGAGTTAGTTTCATAAACACAATTTTGGCAGAGACTTTCATATCTTTGACACGATTCAAGAAAGAAAAAGATAGAACTTTTCGAGTCCCAATTGAGCTTTTACAAATTTGACTTTTCTCACACCTTTCTCAATTTGGGGAAAATATGACTGTATTTGAAATGGGCATGACTGATAACCCTATTTTAAGATTCAAACAAATCCAAGATCAAACTAAGAGTTTGCACTATACACAATGGGTCCATCTGTTCAAGGATCCAAACTCTAAGATTTTCCTTTGGCAAACTGTGTGGTTTCGGGAGGTTGAGGCTCGACATGCCATGGCGATCAAAAGCTCATACCTTTGATGGGCATTTATGGGGCAACCGACTTTTAGCCTCTTTGAGTTACAAGACAATTCCGAGTTTTGCCGGATGTCCCACCTCCACTCGGGCCTAATGAATTTCAAGTTTAGTTCGAGAAGGGCGAGTGCTATAGAGTCGAGCTTAGGCATCATTCTGAGGCTTGGCAAAAATGTTCCACTCAGAAGCTGATTTGGCCTGCAGATGAGCCCACCGGAAGGATGAAGAGTCACTTTGCCATGACCCAGTATATTCAATATCATACCATCATTGCTAAGATACTTTCGAAGATCCCGGTTGTGACAGTGTGGCATACCCGTTAAACCCAAATCAAAATCAGTGAAGAAAAGGCGATGAAGGCCCAGGAAAAGACAGATGTTTTGGTTGAAGAGAATGTACGATTACGGCGTGCCTTGAAGGCCCATTCGTCTATAGATCACTTGGCCTCTAAAAAAAAGGAAGACCATTTGATTTCATGTTCGATTTAGGGAGTATTTCTTTTTTTTAGGAGGAAATGTTAGCTTCCTATTGACGTTTTCTGGTAATAGATGTTGCTGTTTTTGGGCGATCTTTCTAGGAATTCCTTTGAGACATTTTCCATTTTGGGCAATTCAATGAGAAACATTAAGCTATAATTTGTAAATTTTGAAATTAGTCCAGGTTTTTATTTATTTATTTATTACTGAATAAAGCAATCTGAATTTCGAAATTTACTGGGCGAATCAGTCTTTCGAAAGAAGTTTCGTCTTGTGGGTCTAGAGGATGTCATGGACCGACTCGTTATTCTTACTTGTTGTATTTATTTGATTGTTACTTTTTTTAGGTAATTTGTCATGGATCCCCTTCATCCTTATAATACTCGATCAGTGACCAAAAGAAGGATGGCCAATCAAGCTGAGATCGCAGCCTTGATTGACGAAAAGCTAAAAGAATACATGAATACAATGAATGAGCAGATTGCGGCTACTGTGTCCAAAATGATGAGTGATCTTATGGCCAAGCAGCAGCAGATCAATGCTGTCTCTCAATCGGAGACTCCACCTCCAACCCATCAAGGCCTCCGCCTTGACAAAGCTCCCGCAGTAAATATTAATCCAACCTTTCAACTGGATGATGTCATTTTGACTGACACTAGTGCGTCTCCGGCGGCCCATGTTCTTCATCTACCCCCCAATGATGAGAATGCCAAGTTGCTGGCTAAGCTCAACCAATGGTTACGTGAAGTGGAAGGAACTTAAAGTGTTCTGCCTATTGATTTGTCCGTTTTTGCCCGGGTCCAAGTGCCCGATAAATTCAAGATGCCAGCTTTCAAGAAGTATGACAGCACCTCAAACCCAATTTAGCACATCGAGATGTACCAGGAGCTCATGAACAGATATGTTTCAAATGGACCTCTAATGATCCACACCATTCAAGCAAGCTTAAAGGATGCCGGAATAATGTGGTATACCAATCACCAGATCAACCGGAAGGACTCGTGGGCGGCAAACCTTTTCGTCAAACACTTTAAGTTCATTCTCGATGTCACAATTACAAGGGAAGACCTAGAGAGAGCTGAACAGAAAAAGGGCGAGACCCTAAAGGAGTATGCCACTTGTTGGAGGAACATGGTGGGACAGATCATGCCTGAACCTTTAGAGCGTGACTTAATGAAATTGTTTGTGTCCACTCTACCGCAACCGGTTTGTTCACGAATGTTAGTAACAGTTGTCCAATCTTTTAGCTAGTTGATAGCCATGGGTGAGGAGATTGAGTCTGAGCTCAAGAAAGGATGGTACAGTGAGTCAGGTTTATCAGGCAAGAGATTTGTTAGTAAGAAGGACAAAGAGCATGTCCCCGAAGTCAACATGACTTATGTACAGAAGACGCCAGCTCAGGTCCTGAAACTACAATTTACCACCAGCAGCCAGCCTCTTATGGGCAGCAAGGCCAGTAGGACCTACGCTAGCAGCGCAAACCTCGCCAGTTTACTTCACTTCCTGGGATGTTATCTTAGGTACTGGTGGTGTCAAGGAAGAAGAATTTACTGAGTTCGGAGCCATAAAGATCTAACGCCATCGGCTTTGCAAGGTACGATCTGTTGAAGAAATGCGATTACCATAGAGGTGAGGTAGGACATTTGACAGACGACTGCCAAGTGCTCAAACATCAAGTACAAGATCTACTCGAAACTGGAGCGTTTGCACTACAGCCAGTCGGTAAGTCCAATGTGCAGAACAATCCGCTCCCTGATCATTTGAGCAGTGCAAATGTTGTCCTTGGCCCGGGGGTCAAGCAGGTTCAAGATTTTAGAGTCCCTTTCGAGGATATGTTTGATGCTTTAGTCTGAGATGGTTATGTTTCAACTAGTGAAGTGGTGTCATTCGGTGAAATAGAAAAAAAGGTGGATGAGTTGGTAAGAGAGGGAATGATTGGGATGGCGGATGAATTCGGGGTAGTGGCCACTATTCTCAGGTCATCATTGATTGGAATGAAGAACTCGTAATGCTAACTGATGAACAAGTTAAGTTGGATCCTGAGCTAATTGACATTCCCTCTCTTGGGGATGCCTCTGATGATGACCTCGGGATCGTTATACCCGATACTTCTGAAGTATTGGTGCTGGCATCACCTCAGCCCTACGCTTATAAAAGTGACAAGATGGTTCCATGGTCATACAATGTTGATCTGATAACATGGTCAGGGCGAACTTATGCTGATAATCCACCGGCCAAGCCAGTGGCCGAGAAAGAGGCAAAGGAATTCCTAGCTATGATTAAGGCTTGTGAATATAGCGTGGTTGATCAGCTGAGAAAGTTACCTGCACAAGTCTCATTGTTAGAACTTTTCCAAACATCAGAGAAGTATCGGGGTGCTCTGATGAAGGTTTTGAGTGAGATTCATGTGCCCGAGACTATTGAAGAAGATAAGCTAGAGGGGTTTGTCGGGACGATCCTCCTCAAGGATCAAGTAGCATTTTCTGATGAGGAAATCCCAATTGAAGGACGTTGTCATAATAAGGCGCTTCATATATCAGTGAAGTATAAAGAGACTTACATGGCTAGGGTGCTTGTTGATAACGGGTCAGCTTTGAATTTATGCCCGTTGGCTACTTTGAAAAGGCTAGGCATTGAGCCATCCACCATGTAAGCAGCCAAGACTTCTGTTCGAGTCTTTGATGGAGCAAAGAAGGATGTGATAGGCCAGATTAACTTAGAGCTGCAAATCGGACTTTCGGTGTTCGATATTCTTTTTCAAGTGCTAGATATTCCTTCTGCTTTCAATTTCTTGTTAGGACGGCCATAGATCCACAATGCAGGCACAGTGCCCTCCAGTTTGCATCAGAAGATCAAGTTTATGGCTGAGGTAAAGTTGATTACAGTTTATGGAGAGGAAGATCACCGAATCTTCAATGCGACGTCGGTCCCATACATAGAGCCCGATCATGTTGAGGAGGATAGCTATCATTCATTTGAGATAGTTCAAGTTGTTCAAGCTTCCTCTGATATGCCGTTACCCGTTCCTGAGGTTTCTAATGCAGCTATCATGGTGGCTAAGGTCATGGTCGATAATGGTTTTGAGCCAGGTCTGGGTCTTGGGAAGGAAGGTTAAGGCATTCATGCCCCGATTGAGACAAATGGACAATCCCACAAGGCTGGTTTGGGATATCATGGGCAGGAAGCCGCGGACAAGACCTCGGTTGTTGCAGAGACCAAAGAGGAGTAGGTCAAAGTCCCTTACCACCTCTCATTGACCACATCTTTCGCTCAACTGGAGTAGTGGGGGGATATGAGTATTTAAAGCCGAGCCCGACTGAGGATGATCTCAGGCTTATCTTTCCTAAGTTGCCACAAGCCCTAACTGACTCGCCTAAAAAGTATGGTAAAAAGATTTTGGTCAATTTGTCTAATGATTCCGAGGATGACCAGCCACCTTGTATTTTCAAGAAGCCGAAGTCGAGGATGGTGGACTTTGACTTTAATGATGGTATACCCTACCTTACCGGTTGGTTTGCTGAGACCTCCATTGGTGCAATCACTGAAGGACCACTTGAGGGGATGCGCGCTAGCTCTCAAGAGTAATTATTTCCAATTTTCGTATCTCCCCTGCGTGGGAATCTTTATTGTTTTTTTCTATTTTCATTCCAATTCATGTTGCACTTAGGTTTTTCAATCCAATAAGATGTAATTCATTGATTCGATATCAGTAAAATTATAGAAGTTTTTATCATTTTGAATCTTATTGAAGTACCCCAAACCAACCCGATGACGATAACCAACAATTGGAAAAATTTGTCATCTATGGTAAGAACTGAGGGTTGGGGGCTTCTCAAGAATTCTTGTCTCGAGATCTTTGAAAGAAAAATGAATTTAAAAAAAAAGAAGCAATGATCAATTTTTGAAAATTGCATGTAGTTAAGCTCTGTCATGTCTTTTTGATCTCTTTCTTTTATGTTTCAGGACTAATCTCAAGGCATGTGAAGGGACGAGAATTATGGATCCTCATATATGTGATGCAAGTCAATCCGATGACTCGATGATTCTGATCCGAATGATGAAGAGATACAACGGAACTTGGAAATCCATGAGAAATCCAAGCCTCTGACTGTTGAAGAAACCGTAGTGATCAATTTTGGCAACACGGAAAATCCTAGAGAGGTGAAGATTGGGGCATGTCTCCCCAAAGATGTGGCCAAACGCTTGACCCAATTGTTGAAGGATTATCAAGACATCTTTGCCTGGTCATATATTGACATACCGGGTCTTGATCGATCGATCGTCGAACATTGTCTACTGACTAATCCTTCGGTTGAGCTTGTGAAGCAAAGACCGCGAAGAGCTAAGCTAGAATTGGCAAAAAAGATCAAGGAAGAAGTCATGAAGCTTCTTGACGTGGGATTTATTGAGACTACCTAATACTCAAAATGGGTCGCTAATATAGTCCCGGTGTTGAAGAAAGATGGTCGGGTTCGAGTGTGTGTTGACTACCGAGATTTGAACAAAGCTAGTCCTAAGGATGATTTTCCACTCCCACACTTTGATGTGCTTGTGGACAGCACAGCCGGGTTTGAACTATTTTCCTTCATGGATGGTTTCTCAGGTTATAATCAGATTTTGATGAACGAGAATGATAAGTTGAAAACAACATTTACCACTCCATGGGGGACATTTCATTACAAGGTGATGCCCTTTTGTCTCAAAAATACTGGGGCAACTTACTAGCGGGCAATGGTCACGTTGTTCCATGACATGATGCATAATGAGATTGAGATTTACATTGATGACATGATTGAAAAAACTCGGCGTGGAGAAGATCACATAGAAACCTTGATGAAATTATTCTACAGGCTTCGCAAGTTCAAATTGCGCCTTAATCCGGTAAAATGCGTGTTCGGGGCAGCCTTTGGCAAACTACTCGGCTTCATTGTCAGTAACAAAGGGATTGAGATTGACCCGTCAAAAGTGAAGGCCATTTGTGAAATAAAATCTCCCTCTTCGGTGAAGGAAGTTCGTAGCTTAATGAGTAGACTAAACTATATAGCCAGATTTATTTCTCAGCTATCTGAGACAGCGAAGCCTTTCTTTAAACTTCTTAAGAAGAATGCGCTGGTTAGATGTGATGAATAATGTGAACAGGCATTCGACAAGCTTAAGCACTATCTGATGAATCCGCCGGTGCTTGTTCCGCCGATGCCGGGGCAACCTTTGACACTGTACCTTATAATCCACAGTGAGTTCTTAGGCGCCATGCTTGCTTAGAAAAGTGAGGAGGATGGAAAAGAGTATGCGATTTATTATTTGAGTAAGAAGTTCACCGCCTCTGAGATGAACTATTCTGAAGCAGAAAGAACGTGCGCAGCACTGGTCTGGGTGCTACACAGGTTGAGGCAATACACTTTGCATTATCAGATATTGCTTGTAATAGAATGTGATCCCGTCAAATACTTGCTCAATCAACCTTCTTTGGTTGGAAAACTAGCAAAATGACAGATTCTCATATCAGAATTCAATGTTCAATTCTTGTCTAAAAAATCAGTCAAAGGACGAGTAATTGCTGATGTCCTGGCCGAAAATCCTAGGAAAGATGAGGATCTGGGTCTGCTAAAGGATAGAGTTATGCCAATTGTTGAGTATGTATGGACCATGTATTTTGATGGGGACATAAGCTTGTCAGGATCAGGTATCGGGGCAGTTTTAATATCTCCAGGCAGTCAACATTATCCAGTGGCGGTGAAATTGATATTTCCTTGCATGAACAATATCGCTGAATATGAAGCATGCATCCTCGGGTTACAAGCTGCAATCGAAATGGGAGTAGCTCGATTTAAGGTGTTCAGAGATTCGGCCCTCATTATTCTTCAGACTGTTGGTAAGTGGCAAACTAGAGATGCTAAGTTACAGCCCTATCACGCCTATTTAGAGGAGTTGGTGGAAGAGTTTGAAAACATTTCGTTTGAATACTTGTTAAGGACTCAAAACCATTTTGTCGATGCTCTGGCTACTTTATCGGCAATGCTACGAGTGACAAGTGGGTTAGAAGTTGAACATTTAAAGATAGAGGTTTTACAAAAACCGGCTTATTGCTTGGCCATGACAGAAGAGCTCGACGGCAAGTCGTGGTATTATGATATCAAGGCATATCTTCAAATACAGGAGTTTCCTAAGAAAAGTACCGTATCTGACCAAAAGTATATCAAGAAAATGGCATCAAAGTTCTTCTTGAGTGGAGAATGCCTATACAAGCGGTCTTATGATTCAGTTTTGTTAAGGTGTGTTGATTCAACCGAGGCTATTCGTTTGATGCTAGAAGTACATGAGGGAGTATGTGGTCTGCACATGAATGGTCATATGTTAGCAAGGATGATGGGTTATTACTGGCTCACTTTAGAGAGTGATTGCATTCAGCATGTCCAAAGTTGTCACAAATGCTAGATCCATGGTGATAAAATTAATACTCCTCCGAACGAATTGCATCAAATGTCTGAACCATGGCCGTTTTCTATGTGGGGCATTGATGTGATTGGCCCGATCAATTCTAAAGCGTCAAATGGACATCGGTTTATCCTAGTCGCTATCGATTATTTTTCGAAGTGGATCGAAGCTATGTCCTATACGACAGTGACGGCATGGAATGTGGTGAAGTTCATTCGTCAAGACATCATTGTTCGATATGGTGCACTTGAGACCATAATTACTGACAATGCGTCGAATCTAAATAATAAATTGGTGGATGATCTGTTCAAGGAGTTCAAGATCAAGCATCTAAATTCCTCTCCATATCGTCCACAAATGAACGGAGCGGTCGAAGCAGCCAATAAGAATATCAAGAAAATTTTGGCTAAAACAGCTGAGAGCTATCGTGATTGGCATGAGAGATTACCTTTTGCACTTATGGCATATCGGACTTCTATCGGGACATCTACAGGGGCAACTTCATGTTCTCTTGTGTACGGTATGGAAGCAGTTCTGCCTGTTGAGGTTGAAATTCCTTCGTTACGTATTCTTTCACAGGTACAATTGTCAGAAGTAGATTGGATTCAGGAGAGATTTGACCAGTTGAACATGATTGATGAGACAAAGCTTAGAGCTCTATGTCATGGCCAGTGCTACCAACAACGAGTTGCTAAATCTTTCAACAAGAAAGTCAAGCCTCGACATTTTCAGGTAGGCGACCTTGTCCTGCGGAAGTTATTGCCGATGGTTCCTCTTACAGAAGGAAAATTCGCTCCAAATTGTGGCGGTCTGTACATTGTGAAAAAAGTCATTCCAGGAGGTGCTTTGATTTTGGCCGAGATGGATGGTCGTGTTTTTTCTAGTCCAGTTAATTCTGATTCTGTGAAGAAGTATTACACCTGATTTGTACTCATTTTGATTTTGTTTCAAATCGAATTTCATGAATCAATTGATTTTCTTGTTATGTTACTAAGCTTCGTTTGAGGAAGGCTTTCGATCTGGCAATTTGTTTCTATCCCAATAAAGCGATCATATTGCATGAGAGATTTCAAGATGACGAAAGGCAAGCCATTTCCATACACGTCATGAATAATAATCCCCAGTGCGAGTTGAGTGAAAATTCTATGCTGACAAGGTAAAGGATTATCTCGCGAAAAGTATGACGATCAAAATGATGAGAGGTATTCATTCCCTCTATCTAAACACTACAGGTTATCATTTGTTTAACCCTTTGAACGGAGTTTCATTTCTTACCCTTGTCGGGAACAACCCTATACTAGGGCAATTTCTTAGAAAGTTCAAAACGGTTAGAATTTTGTTGCTTTCACTTGCATCAATTTTCAAGTATATTTACTGCATGCAAATTCTGTGTTAGCTCAAGTGCCTTAAATATGATGAAGAGCATTTCTTTCTATATCTCTACACATTATACTCTTTGCATACCCAATTTGAACGGTGAATTCATTTCAACCCGATTGATGATCATTCTTGTGATAAACAAATGAAATCATCTCAAAGCAAGTTCAAGGTGACTTGAGGCAAATGGGAGCTCAAAATAAAATTCATCAGAAAGGACGCAAAAGGACTCCATTAAATCGAAGTTCTCTCTCTCGGAAAAAGCTCTCTTAAAAAATAGGGAGAAAAATCTCTCGAAAAGAAAATCTCTCTAAAAAAAAATGATGATGAGAGAAAGAAAGGCTTCGACGAAAACTGTGTCAATTTGCAAGATCATTCTTCAAGGAAGAGACCATTTGAAGGTTCATTTGTGGAGCAATCGCTAGAAATAGATCATTGGTACCAGTAACATGATTGGATGATCACCAATTTCCATGTTCATAATACCCCATTTGATGGAAATAAGCCATTCATTTCAAACCTACCCGAATTTACGTTACAACCCTTATCGAAGTCTCTTCAGAATAGGGCACTTGAGTCAACGTAGAGTTTCAAATGCTTACAAATGTTGCTCGAAGAAGTGCGAGCAAGATTTTACTATAATTTTTTGCCGCATTCCTGGCTTATAAACCCGGAGTAGCTGGTGATATCAGTTCTTTCAAAGCTGTGACTCTCATGAGTCCCCATTGTGAAACCTTTGACCAAGCCTGAGTTTCAGTTCTTATAAAGACCTTTCAGATTGGCTCAGTCATACTGATTTTGAGAATATCCGAACCCTTGTCAAGCATAATAAAGAGAGTTTAAGTTATTCTTATACCCGCATAAAAGCTCGGGTCAAAAGCTTTTCATTGAAAGTGAGTGGAAAGTCCTTTCTAATTAAAGGTCTCTTATTTAATGTGATCAAATTGTCAAAAGGACGAAATTGTTGTTCTTATTGATAAATTCCTCAGTAAAGCTCGGTCATGCAGGCAGATTCATGAATTATGTTTTCTTTGCCCATGCGCATGTGTTATTTTAACATTTTCTCAGGTAAAAACAGGTGCAATGCAATTAGCTTTGTCATAAGAAGAATTCAGGTACGTCTGCTAATTATTTTTCATTGTTTCTCTTTTCGTGTTCACTTAGTGAAATAGAAGACATGATCTCTCTTATATGTTCACAAAGTGGAATAGATGACATATCTCTTTGTGTTGCCCAGTGGAATAGACAACACACCCCATTACATGTTTGTCCAATGGAATAGGCGACATAGTTTCTCATTTCGTGTTCACCCAGTGGAATAGGTGGCACAACTAACCTCATGCTCACCCAATGGAACATGTGTCATGATCCTTTTTCGTGATTGCCCAGTGGTATAGGCAACACGTCCCTTTTAATTCTTGCTTCATATCATGCGTTATTTCGCATCTGTAGGAAACTACAGGTAACATATAGACAATCTTGTACCTTGAGAACCTTACTTCCAGTGGACTAGAAGTTTAGAGATCGAAGGAGTTCACGACATTATAAAGCTTTCCCTCACTTGGGCGCTTTTTGTGCGATTCGTATGTAAGGTTCTTTCACCGCTCTTCATGAAGTGAGAAGCCTTAGCATACGTTCCTCATTATTTGCATATCACGCATCATTGCATTTGAAAAATTGGAATTAAAACCCCCACCAAAAGAAGAAGAAGAAGAAGAAGATCATTTATCATTTTGCATGGTTTAAATTTAGGTTTCAGTTTTTGAGCGAAATCTCTGTGAGCCTCCATTCAAAAAGGGGCAGCTGTTGACACCTAAATTTTGGAGATCTAATTAGTCATTCATTGCATAAAAATTAGGGATTGATCCCGGTCCCTAAAAAAAAATTAATTAGTTAAATTGCATATAGATTTTAGGAGCATTTATAGTAATTGGCTCATATAGTTGTATTTGCATTAGACCGGCGGCGGATGGACTTGAGTGAATGCTTCTGAGCTTAACTAGACTAAGCCCATGGCAATGAAAATTTGATCTAACCTGTTAATTATCATTACCAAAATTCATTGGGGTATTTGTCAAATTGATTTGTCCTGGGAAATGAATATAAAGAAAGAGGGCAAAATTGATTCTGTGAATTGCGTACAAAAATTTGGTCAACAAAGAAAGGGTTGAAAAAGGAAAGGATAAGACGCAATATATTCTAGAATTTTTGGAAGGAAATTGAGTTCTATCTTTTTCCATGAAAACCTTAGGGTATGCCACCTATAAAAGGCCATTTATAGACAAGAGAAATTGGGGGGGAGGGGCAGGGGCTCGACGATTTCCAAATAATTTTCAGAAAGACGCGAGTGATACACGTGAGATTTGAGGGAGAGAGAAAGACTCGGCCGTGTACGTGCGCAATAGCCGCCGAGTCGCCTCGCCGCCGCTCCTGCACCGCCTGCACTTACGCCGTGTTCACCGCTGCCGTTTGCGCCTCCTTGCCGTGCCGTGCCCATGCTGCTCCCCGAGCCCCCATCTTCTTCACAGTTAGACTTGTGGCCGTGAGGGTCACACTGCTACTGCTGTTGCTTCTTGCCTGCGCAGACGACATGGTCGAGCTACCGATCTCTGTTGCTCACGAAGCCACCTATTACTGCTCTCAGCCCGATCCACCTGCTTTTTTTGCTGTCCTGCCGCGATAACTTCAGCCTGATGTCCCTGCAGGACCAGACCGATTTTGCCATTGAGTTATCTTCCAAATGACAAGTGAAGACTTTGATTGTTGGGCTTGGAGAATCAAAGTTGAATAGTCAAAGAAAATCATTACGAGAGCAACCGGATTCGGTTAAAGGTTGGCTGGTCATCAAATCTTGTTATTGGTCAGAGTCAAAGACCGAAGAAAATTCTCTTTGGGATCACTCAATTTCTGCGAAGCTTATTGCCGCTGACTACTACCGCGAGCCATCTCGTCGCTGTCCGTCACTGTTCAGTGCCACCTTAGTCCTTGCTGCCACCACATTCACCGGTCCGTTTGCCGTCGGTCCTCTGATCCGCACTCCCGATCCGCCGGCGATTGGAATTTGGAAAGTTATTTGCGCATTTAGGTAAATATCTCATCCGAATCAATTTGGATATTTCTTTGCTTATTTCATGCTTATCGTTATCTAACTTTGCATATTTGAGCAATAGACACTATTTCAATTAGGATTTATTTGTTCTTTGGAAATCTTGGATGTGTATTACTTGTCAAATTTGGATAGAATTTGAAAATTTCAAAATCTTTTAAATATATCCAAGATATTCAAGATGGCAAAATCTTTTCAAGATGTGATCGGTTAGGAAAATCTCCTAATCCGCAACCACACATATGGGAATAAGTCTATCTATCAGACTTTATATAGAGTTATTTCTATAATGGGTATTTCGAATTTTTAGAATCAATCTGTCAAATTTCAGATCGAAATTTAGTTCGAAAGATTTAGCGGTTATAATCTTTTTACTAAAAAATTTGCAACTTAAATTTAAATTCGAAAATACATCAAAAATACAAAAAAAAATCATAAAAAAGAAAATAAAAAAAAATTGCATCTTTGAACTCTAAGTCAGAATTCATTAAATTTGCCGAATTGAGCGTTTTTTTCTTGAGATTGATACCGAAAGGATGTTAAGATAATCTAACGTAACCAAGTCCCCGGATTTATAATCTCTGGTTCGTAGAAATAAAATAGTACTCCCGCTATTTTATTTAGATTTATAATCAACCTACCTTAAATGATTAGTGGCGGCTCCTATTGAAAATATTTGCATGCTAATAGTTGGACCTAAGTTGCGAATTGGTAGAATTTGGGAAAATTCGAGCTAGGTTAATTAATTTAATTAATCTAATAATCCATTAGCCTAAGATCGGAAAACCTGATTTTTAGGTCGCGACAGGCGCCTTACCACAGTTTGGATAGATGAGAGTTTAGAGGACTTGTAGCCCCATACTTATTTGGCTTGGTATCATCGTATCGGGTTGGAGACTACTGGGCCAATCTGCGGTTTTGAGGAGTTGCAGCATGATTATGAGAATGCGGTGAATTGGGAGCCCTGGGACAAGTATGCTCCTGATGGTAAGGTGACGGATCTCGATGAACCACCAAAGGACCCTAGCCCAGAACCTGAACCCGCATCAAAACCCAAGCCCGAGCTTGAGAAGGAGCCCAGGGAGCCCGAACTCGAGCAAGAGCCTATGGAGTCCGAGCACGAGGACGAGCCGATCGAGATCAACTCTGATACTGAGTCGGAGTCTTCAGGGTTCGATTCGGATTAGGTATCGTAGGAGGATTTGGGTAATGGTGCCTAGGAGCTTTTTGGTAGGGCCCTTTTTGTGTATTCCGTAGTTTACCCGGTCACCTGTTTCTTTTTGACGATGAAGGTGGATATTAACCTTATGAGCCTAATGTATGAATTTTTATGGTCTCAAGCTAATGTTATGAGTTTAATGGTTTTCTTCAAGTTATACCCTGTTGTCATTGTTTATTGTCTAGGATATTTAATTTTCTGCTTTTGCTTGCGTTTGTCTTTGTGTGTTTCGTTTGGATCGGTGACGCGTTCTGGGACATCGCGTTCAATACGGCCATCGAAGGGGTACCACAAGCCCGTCGGGGTTCGAGGCATGACATTTATTGTTAAAATATATTATCTTGATTAAATATTAATAGTTACATGTTTGATTAAATATTCCTTGCTCGTGATTAATTAATATAAATCCCGTTAATCGATATTTTATTGTTCTAATTAAAAAATTAATATTAATATTTTACCAATCGTTATGCATATTGAATAATAACAGATTTCTTTTATATTTTATTTAGAGGAAAAATTATTATGGGAAAGGAATCATGATTTCCCCCTAGGAGGGAAATGAGGATTCCTATTGGAACGCCATTCCACTTAAAAAAAAAAAAACCAAGAAAACAAGGAAGGGGCTTTTTAGCTTAGCTATCTAAAAGCTTTAAGTAATCTCAATCATTTAAGAATTGCCAAACAACCTAATTTCTCAATATTTATCAAGTACATTGGCAAGAACATGTTGAAAGAGAAGCGATTGATATATGAATCTCACTTTTTAAATATCCCATATGAGTTGTCAAATCACCGATATTTAAATAAAAAGAAAATTCAGGAATATATCAAATAAACTAAAAATTCAGGATCGTATTACAAAGAGTTCTCGACATTTCTCTGTGTCATTTTCTTTATAAGATTGCTCAATCTAGACTCTAAGAGTAGGAACTGGTTTGAATACGTCATATGCTCAAAAAAAAAAAGAAAAGAAAAGAAAAGAAGAAGGGTTCAATCAAAATAATATTATAAATTTATAATTTACGTATTGAATTACCTCACTTGCCATCTTTATTCAATTCACTGACGGATGACACAATCATGCCATACATTTTTTTGGTCAAACAATGATGCCATATTCAATTGCATTCCTATATTATGTTTTAAATGATTTCCTATTACCATTTTCAAATATTTATCTCTTTCGACTTCTCTCTCTAACTTTAATTTTGAAAAAAAGAAATTCATATATCAGATACGATCATGAGTTTTAATTTCTTAGCTTAGTATTCCACAATTGGTCAACTACATAAGTTAAATTGATATTTATCCAGGTTAATTTTCGAATAAGTTATGTCAATTAAATGTATATTACTTAGAGTGAAATTTATTAAACTCCCCAAAATTTTAAGAAAGAAAATGAAAATTAGTTTATCTATTATCCACTTGCAATAAGCTTATAAGTACAGGCGAGAAGATTGTAGACTTTAATTCATCAGGAACATGAAAATAGTGAATAGGAGATATGGTCTCAAAGTTTTAATTTAGCCGTTGTAAAGATCGAAAGAAAATGTCATTTGAAGAATTCAAAGTTGAATATGAAAATCCACCTACTCTTGAATTTATAAATAAGCTAATAGCATTCAAACTCTTCTTCTTTTCTTTTTCTCTCATACATCTATTTTAACTAAATAAGGAACTTCAACCCAAACCGCGGACCGTGTTACTAATTTATAATAATCGATCGGTTAGATTGATCATTCAACATATTTATAACATATCTTCTCCATGATTATAGCTCACTACATGACTGCTCCATCATCAAAAAACCTTTTTTTTTTGTTTTAAATTCTTCCATTGACTTGGGAAATTGACTACTTGAGAATTAATTCATTGACCTATCACCTGATGAAGATTTCGAGATGACACTGCCCGGACCAGCTCCATTGATGACTTTGTCAATTAAGCCTTGAATTTTCAACCTTGATCACTTCAGCTTAAATAGATAAGATAAGGTAACAGTGAATTCCTCAGTTGCCTTCTTTTATTGACATGACATTTTTTTTTTCAAAAAGCCCGGACCAACTTTTCCCGCTATTATAATGGGTTTGTATCACAAAATATTTCCAACAGGTATATTCTAGTCAGATTTACCCAAAACAGATTTTTTGTATCACAAAAAATTCCAAACTATTACCCCAATGCCAAATATATCATAAACTAATTTTTGATACTAAGAGGTATGACCGGTATACTCCGACCATACTCCGATCACTATTACGCCCTTGGATACTAAGAGGTATGACTGGTATGCTCTGACCACTGTTGAAGATCTTTCGATGCCTGTTGGAAACCGATGGAACCAGCGATGCTTCCCTCGTAAAACTAGTCAGTGGAAACACGGGGATGGGTTACTATAAGGAAGTCAAGCGATGAGACAAGTACATTGATCTCAGGAATATTCCTGAGCTCGCCTTTGTCAAAACGGATGAAACAGGAATTGAATTTGGGACAACTGTGACAATTTCTAAAGCTATTGAAGCATTGAGGGAACTCAGCAAATGTATGCCATCCACAGAGGGTGGAATGATATTCAGAAAAACTGCTGATCACATGGAGAAGATCGCTTCAGGCTTTATCAGGAACACAGCTAGTCTGGGAGGAAATTTAGTGATGGCTCAGAGATATCATTTCCCTTCAGATATTGCTACTGTACTTCTCGCTGTAGATTCACAGGTGACAGTAATGTCCGGACCCAAGCAAGAAAGGCTTACATAGGAGGAATTTTTGGAAAGGTCTTCGTTGGATTCCGAAAGTGTACTTTTAAGTATTAAAATCCCAACTTGGCACTTGAGAAGAAGTACGGCTTCTTAAGCCACGAAAAGACTACTTTTTGAAACATATCGAGCTGCACCAGGACCAATTGGGAACGCATTGCCCTATTTAAATGCAGCTTTCTTGGCTGAAGTTACTGTTAGTGAGGCTCTTCATGAAATTATCATAAACAATTGTCAGTTAGCTTTCGGTGCTTATGGGACTCAACATGCTATACGAGCAAGAAAGGGTCGAGGAAACTTTAACTGGAGAGTGCTAAGCCTGAGCATCTTTAAGAGAGGCAATTGAAGTAGTTAAAGCTACTATTGTGGCAGACTATGGAACGAGGGATCCTACTTACAGTTCAAGCTTTGGCTGTCGGCTTTATTTTTAAGTTCCTTAGCCCACTTGTTGAGTCTAGGTCTAAAACAGACAATAATAGTTTAAAGGGATAATGAGATAAATAGTCCATAAACTTTGACTTAATATGCAATTTGGTCCATGAACTTTTAATTTGTTTAATGTAATCCCTGAACTTTAACATAATGTTCAATTTAATCCCTCAACTTTTAATTTGTTTAATGTGGTCCATGAACTTTTAATTTGTGTCTAATTTAGTCCCTGAATTATATAAAAATGTTCAATATAGTCCTTGCAGTTGAATTAATGGAAGGACTATATTGAACATTATTAAATAGTTCAAGGACTAAATCGATCACATATTAAAAGTTCAGGGACCACATTGAACAAATAAAAAATTCAAGGACCAAATTGAACATTAGGTTAAAGTTTAAGGACTACATTGAACAAATTAAAAATTCAAGGACCAAATTGTACATTGGATCAAAGTTCATGGATTATTTGTATCATTTTCCCTAGTTTAAATGGTTACAAGAGTGCGATTTCGGCTAGGGAACCCAATCTAACTCGGGATTGTGGGGAGTTTCAAGATGGCCAAATCTCTTTCTTGCTATCATTAGCAAGTCAGGTTGTCGAGCTGAATAAAGAGTACTATCCTGTTGGAGAGCCAATTAAAAAATCCGAAGCAGCCATTCAGGCTTCTGGTTCGCTCTTGCTCTCTCTCTTTCTATGGCCTTGTTTGGTTCAGCTTTTGGCCTAGCATTTGGAGTGCCAAAAGCCCAAAGCTGGTCCGGACTAGCTTTGGGTTATCGACATTCCACAAATGCTGATCTCAAATTTTTTGTCCTCAAACTACCATAACTTATTTTGGCTTATTTCGGTTTTGCCCCCCTTGGTACCGTTCATCTTCTTTATGAGGCGGCCAGCGAGGGTGGCTGACACTCGATCGGGCCGGCGAAAGGTCGGCAAGGTTGCATGACCTAGGCGACAGCCGCCTGAGGTCGTGCGACTGCCTAGGTGCCGCCGGCCTAGGTTGCGTGACTCAAGTGGCTGGCATTGTGCAACCTAAACGACGACCGCCTGGGTCGCGCAACCCTTGCCGAGGGTCGCCTGGCCTCGGGCAACGATTGCCAACGCTAGATCTAGCTCGCCGGCACCTGTAGGCCTTCGCCGGCTTTGGCGAAGGGTAGGGTAGGGCTTTTTTTTTTAATAAAAAAGATAATTCCCAAAACTCTTTTGCAAAAAAAAATTTACCAAACACTACTTGGATCAAAGTAGCTTTAGAAATGATTTTTTACCAAACGCCACTTGCATTTCCCCAAGAAACTTTAACCTAAAGGCATTTATATTCCTCCAAGTAGCATTTGGAAAGTTGAACGAAACGAGCCCTATATATTTATTGAAAGTTTAAACAGCAATAATTACTAATGAGACCTTTCGCACCCTTAATTATCAGGTGGAGTTGACAAATTTAGTTATCATATTCAGTTATCAATTGGTCAATCTGTTGCAGCTGTGTAGCACCGGATATCTTTTGGTTAATCATAACACTGATTATTTGATCAACTAGCACTGGCTGGAAAGATTTCTAATATTTCTTGCAAATTACAATTGGAAGAATTATCTAATCTCTTCTTTGTCAGAGTTTGTAAAATATGGGTCCGAAAAAAAAAAAAAAAAAAAAAAAAGGTCAAAAAGTCAAAAGTGTCTACAGTGCATGCTCAGCTCTTCTTTTTAACCGAGTGCTCGTGCACAGCAAGGAAGAGAAGAGAAGAGAAAAGAGGAAAAGAAGGGAAGAGAGAGGAAGAGAAGAAGAAGAAGAAGAAAAGGGAGGGTTTTGCGCCGCGCAGACCCCGCCTAGCCGATTCGACTTTGTATCGCAATGCTTGGTAAGTATTCGCGCCCTTCGTTCCTTTGATCGGAGAAGTTTTCCGATTTAGGGTTTAAATTCGGAATTTTAGGAAATTCGAGTGGCGAAGTCTGATTTTTGAGTTGTTGAGCTGCGTATTTTTATAAAATTGGTAGTTTACGGTGTTGCGGAGCCATGGGATTTTACGGAACCTGATTTGGACTTACGGTTTGCCGGATATGAATTTTTGAAGTTGAGTGCGCGCAGTGATCAGTGCGCGAACAGTAGTTTTTAGGCCGATTTTCGTCGGTTTTCGGCTCAATTTTGGGGCTGCTAAGTTGGGGTTCCTGTAGTGCTCTGAATAAGCTTTCTCTTGACTATAAGTTCGCTTAGAACGGAGTTTAGTGGAGGAAGTTATGGCGCAATCAAGTTTCGCGCTCAAATTCCGCGTCGTTGACGAATTTGGAAAATCGCTTTGGACGAGTGTTTTGGGAGCGTCTTTTAGTCGTTATATTAGCATCTAAGCCTAGTTGAGCCAAATCGTAGTTGAAATATCATTTTACTCGGTTTTGATACCGTTTTTCGGCTTATTGTTAGGTATTCGAGTGCGTCGGCTCGAGAAACCGCTATAGGTTAGTTTTTCAACTTTTCAAGGTGAGTGGTATTATTTCTTCTTTGAATTTGTAAACTCATGTTTAGAAAATGATATGTATGAGATATGTTACTATATAAGAAATGGCATTTTGATTGCATAAAATTAGATCGAGCATTTACTGACATTTTGTGTATTTGAAATGAAATATTATCTTTTGATTTCGGTTTGAGTTTACTGAATGCAAATGGGTTTGCGAAACTTTTTGAGAAAGACTAATGAGGAGTTCTTGTATTTGAATGTGGCTTATAAAGGGTTATATACCCGTTTGCGAAATGATTTTTTTCTCTTTTTGAATATTGGTGATTTTGATTGTGGATTGCATTTGCTGGTATGGAAGGATGTGGATTTTGATGCTCAGTGTCTCTGTGAACCCAAATGAGGGGTTCTGGGTATGCGCATACTAGTCTAGGATATCCTTGTGGGCCGAGCCACCGGCTTATAGTAGGTGGAGACCTTGCCAAGGGGAGAATCTTGGTCGCCTTTCACGGGGCGTTATCCGTGATTATACTTAGATTTCTGAGCATGAGATTAGCCAATGGATTTGACCATTGGTTTTTTCTTTGATATTATTAATTTGAATGACCTTTTTTATTGTGAAAATGTGACGTTTAAAGTAGCATATAACTTATTTTGAACATGGAGTTTGTGATATGTCGGAATTGGATTAATTAAGCTTTCGTTTGGTCTTTATAACTGTGTGCATAGTGGGTGCTCGATTTACTTAGAAGAAATGTATTACTCACTGAGCCGTGGTAGCTCATTCCTCTCATTTTACTTGTTTTTCAGGTTCTTCACCGAGGCGCTAGTAGGCGTGAGAGTTCCGGTGTCGGGGAGGGCATTTTGATAGTTGAGACTTTTTGGTACGAGTTATACTTGGATGTGGAGTTTAGTGTACTGAGGTTTTTGATGGACTGTAATTAACTCTGATATTGTAACCAGTTAAACTCTATATCATGTATATATATGTGGATGCATATATTATGATATTAGATGGGTTTCGGTTGTGTTTAGGCTGCGTCCTTTGGTAAAAGGATGGCCGTGTCATGCCATTTTTTCTTGTTGAGATTGGGGTGTGACAAAGTTATTGCTGCAATGCCCTGTTAAATGATAAGCACAATCTCCTATGTAGGTGAAGCTGTGTATGTTGATGACATTCCTTCACCAGCAAATTGCCTGTATGGGGCATTTGTATCCAGCGCCAGGCCTCTTGCATGGGTAAATGGTATCAGAACACCATCTAGTGTACCATCTACTTCTATCTTCTCAATCATTTCCTTTCAAGACATTCCACATGGTGGACAGAATGTAGGATCAAAAACGATTATTGGTTTGGAACCTCTGTTTGTTGACGAGCTCGCTCACTGTGCCGGTCAGCCTATTGCCTTTGTGGTAATCCAGTTACATATCTAGCAATCACCTCCTTGCTTTTATCGGATATAATGGAATATGGAGTCTTGCATCAGATATAATGGAATATGGAGTCAACTTTACTTAAATTTGTTGCCATTGCTCTCTAGGTAGCCGACACACACAAACATACTGATATGGCTGCGGACTCTGCAGTGGTTGACTATGATGTGGATAATTTAGAAACACCTATATTGTCTTTAGAAGAGGCTGTTGAGAGATCTAGTTTCTTCGAGGTGCCTTCTTTCCTTTACCCCAGTGAAGTTGGGGATTTATCAAAGGGAATGGCTGAAGCTGATAACAAAATTCTTTCTGCAAAGGTACTTCAGTTCAGATATTTATTAATTGTCTTCTTCACCCACTCCATTGTCGCTAATAGCAAGATTTTGCTTACTGTGGACTCATTTTCCGAAACAAGGTCAATTAATTGCTATATACGCGGATTGAACTGGGATCGCACTACTACTTTTACTTGGAGAACCAGACTGCACTTGCTGTACCGGATGAAGATAACTGCATGGTCATCTATAGTTCGATTCAGGGCCCTGAATCTGCACACAACACAATTGCGGCATGTCTTGGCATTCTTGGACATAATGTTTGTGCTATTACAAGAAGGGTTGGAGGAGGGTTTGGTGGAAAAGCTATAAGGGCCATGGCGGTGAGTGTATAATACGATCATCTCTAATGGTTCTTCTGAGCGGTAACATCTAAGGTTGTTGTTTTATAATAAAAAAGGAACGGAATCATTAATATAATTATAAACAACACCGAAACAAAGGTAATTTTACATAATTGATGAGGGTCCTGGATTCAAGAGACTTCCCATACTTTTCTACCATAATTTGGAGGATGTTTTTCTCATTTTTTTTTCCCAAGTCAAGTTGATCTATCTTCTCTTGACAATACTTCCAGCTTTCACTGATGGATGTTGTTAATTTCAAACTAAATAATCATTGCAGTCCTACAACTTGCCTTTAGCAACTAAATCTCTATGGTCGAATTCTATCAATAAATGAGGTTACATTACAAGTCCTTTTCTTTTCTTAATTTTATGCAAATTAAATAATTCTGTGGATTTATTTAATTGTAGCAGTGGAAAAATTCAGTTTACCATCGAGGTTAGAGGACAAGAGATATACATCTACAGCATAGTTTGTTCTGCAAAATATTTTTGCTGATATTGGCATTGCTGTTGGATTTTCTGGGGATCAACACACAATAAGGACTAATTTGAGTTCTGCCAAAATATCTTGCTGATTGGCATTGTTGTAATGTTTGGCTCTTCTGGTGATCAACACAATAGGGACTAATTTCAGTTCTGCATGTTGGACATTTGTGTAGCATAATTACCTTCATTGGCTCGGTATTTCTTTTTCACTTTTCAGTACTGAAAAAGGAATTAGTATCCAAATTTATCATCACAACCTAAAACTATGATTTGAATATAAAATATCTCTATGATGCTGATGTTTTATTGTTTGCTTCAGTATCTACTTAAATTCTTTTCTATGTTGGGTTAAAAAAGGGTGCAACTTTTAGCTTTCACTGATCGCTTTTGTAGTACCACTTCTTTTGTCAAAAAGAAGTTTAAGAAGGGATATTCATATATGTGCAAATTTGCTAGTTGATTTCCTACTCAATCTCCGCTAGGCTATATCTTAGTATACATTATCTACATCGGGTTACACGTTGTTAGCTCTAGGTATTCTTAGCACTGTAAGGCTTATATCTGATTTATTGTTGATGGATTTATAATGTTTTTAGGTCGCTATGGCATGTGCGCTTGCAGCTCATAAACTGTGATGCCCAGTAAGGACTTATCTCAATCGCAAGACGGATATGATTATGGCAGGAGGATGGCATCCCATGAAAATAACTTACAGTGTTGGATTCAAGTCCAATGGCAAGATTACAGCCTTATGACCTGACATATTAATAAACGGAGGATCATCTGCTGATATAAGTCCAGTGATGCCATTGAATATGGTTGGTGCTATAAAAAAGTACGACTGGGGTGCGCTATCATTTAATATAAAGGTATGCAAAACAAACCATACAAGTAAGTCAGCAATGAGGGCTCCAGGAGAGGTTCAAGGTTCATTTATTGCCGAAGCCGTGGTTGAGCATGTAGCATCTGCCGTTTCCATGAATGTGGATTCTGTAAGAAAAATTAATCTCCACACGCATAGCAGCCTTAGCTTGTTTTATAAGCATGCTGCAGGAGAACCCCAAGAATACGTGGTACCTTCAATCTGGACTAAGCTGGCCTTGTCTGCTAATTTAGACTGAAGGATTGAGATGGTAAAAGAGTTCCACAGATGTAGCTTATGGAAGAAAAGGGGCATTTCCGTACCTATAGTGCATGAAGTGTCATTGGTGAAAACCCCTGGTAAGGTAAGCATTTTGAATGATGGATCTATTGTTGTCGAAGTTGGTGGTATTGAGCTTGGCCAAGGGCTGTGGACAAAGGTAAAACAAATGATAGCAATTGGTCTCAGTTCAGTCCGATGTGATGGAACTACAAAGCTTTTGGACAAAATACGGGTCATTCAAGCTGATACGTTGAGTCTTATTCAAGGGGGTTTTGTGGCTGGGAGCACCACGTCTGAAGCAAGTTGTCAAGCTGTTAGAGTTTGTTGTGATATTTTGGTTCAAAGACTCACTCAACTTAAGAATAGTTTACAGGAACAAATGGGATCTGTTACATGGGAGGTGCTGGTCGGTCAGGTAACTCTAATTTGCCAATAGTTACTCTTTTGCCTTTAATTACTTAGCAGCCCAAATCCATGTACTCGCTTTTACATTCAAGTATGTGTCAATCTCTGACCAAAAAACAAAAGTATGTGTCGATACATGTCCATTAGATGATGCTGAGTCAATCTCTCTGTTTTATGTGGTTGCTTGCAGGCGTACATGCAATCTATTAACTTATCAGCAAGTACGTATCATGCTCCTGAGTTGGCCTCCATGCAACATTTGAACTATGGTGCTGCTGTGAGCGAGGCAAGTTTTCCTCTGACAAACAGTATTCGCTTTTAAATTTAATGGATCATATCTTGATGTAAACCACCTTACCTGGGCAGTGTTCCCTGTAAAGCTGTTAGGTACAATAAGTAGTGGTTCAGAATGAAACATGCTACCCTATTTGCTTGACTGTAGATTTTTCAATGTCGTCTGAATGTGACTGAAATTTTGGCGCCTCAGGTTGAGGTAGATCTTTTGACAGGAGAAACCAGAATCCTCCGGGTAGATAGCATCTATGACTCTGGAAAGAGCCTCAATCCTGCTGTTGATCTTGGACAGGTTATGCCGACAGCTTAACCCCGACTGTGCACCTGGCTTTATGTTATCTTGGCTATTGGGAAATTCGTTCTATCTGCTGAGATTATGAACTGCAAAATAGGGCAACATCATAGATGAGAGGAACTGAAAGGGAAGTCTAAGAAAAAAGGACAGACCTTTCCGTATTAGTCTTCCGAACATGAACTGCTATGTTGGCATAAAAGCACTTCATTAATATTTAAACCTAGCGTTAACGACTACTGTCATCATGAAAAGGTGCTTGATGCCATTTACCTGTGATTGAAGCATCTTCTATCTGCTTCTGGCTTTAAGTCTATATCAAATATAATTAACTTGAAATGTTTTACTCTTATCTAAATTAATAAGTCGCGATTTTTTGATATCAGTCCCTTCAACTCAAATAATACGAAAACTAAGGAATCGGCTAAAACATATTCTGAAGAAAAGTTCACAAGGATCGTTTTAATTCGAATTAACTCTTTTTGCTGACTTCTTTTTGAATCCATCATTGCAGATAGAAGGTGCATTTGTTCGGGGACTTGGGTTTTTTATGCTAGAGGAGTACCTGACAAATTTAGAAGGTCTGGTGGTGGCAGACGGCACATGGACATACAAAATCCCAACTTTAGACACTATACCAAAAGGATTTAATGTTGAGATCCTTAACAGCGGACATCACCAGAAACGAGTTCCCTCTTCCAAAGGTATAATTGCTTTTCTTCTTCTGGCGAGATGTTATGCAAAATATCGACGAGTGGTAGCGACCGTTGTCGAAAAATTGCTAGACGGTGGTGATCCGTCGTATAGGACAAGTTGGAATTTGGACTTAGACATCAAAAGGTACCGTTGGTCCTCAACAGAAACTTAGAAAATGAAGGCAGGGCAATGATCCTTCACCAGCTTAGTAGGAGGACATGCACATCAATTTGGCTCTGCATTTTTTTTCCTTTCGTTCTTTTTTGGCATGACACATGATTGTTGCATTACACTAACCCAGCGAACCTAAATTCTCATGCAGCTTCCGGTGAGCCACCCCTACTTCTAGCCGTGTCAGTTCACTGTGCAGCAAGAGCGGCTATAAAAGAAGCCAGAAAGCAGCTCCTTTCTTGGAGCGGTCATGATGAGTCTGATCCGATATTCCAGCTGGGTGTCCCCGCAACAATGCCGGTTGTGAAGGGGCTTCGTGGGCTAAATAGTGTGGAGAGTTACTTGGACTGAAGATTAGGGAAGGAGCGGAAAGTATGAGACCAACCTGAGCATCTCCTTCCCTACCACATGTACCAAAAGAAGATAAGTATATTCATTATACAGTAGATCTCTGAGATAGTACATGGTTTCTTGTAAAGGATGTAATGTAACTTTCTTCTATCAAAGTGTCTTGTTAGGATTAAGTGCGCAAACGCAACGAAAGAGTGATTAAATGCGAGAAAGAAAAACCGAGGCACAAGGTTTATCCTGAATAATCTTAGAGTTACATCTAACAAAGTATTCCACTATAATTAGTATCTCTCATTTGTCTAGTTCAATGCTTAATCAGAAAGTGAATGCGTTACTTTCCCACTTCAACATCGTTGCCGATCAAACTTCCTTGCATCTTGCAAACCCCGTGACCAACTCATTTCACCTAAATCCTAAAACTTGTCATTGACTGTCGGGTTAATTATCGGGGATTGTCTAGTTAACATTCCTAATCTTGAAACTAGTAGATAACTCGATCCGGGGAAGGCATGTGACGATGGAAAAAAACGGCAACATCGTCCGAGAATGCACTTTGAAAAGCTGTGAATCCGAGTTCTTCAATCTGGCAATGGAAAGTGAACAATTTCTTAAATAGGGCACGGTTTTAGTAGCCAAAATCATTCTCTAATAGCAAAATTACTAGGACTAATATCATAACTAAAGGCTCTCTTTATGAGCGATATATACTTTCTGCCACTAAATTACTCTTAACGTGACTATTGTAATAGCCAACAAAATATATTTCGTGATCTTTTTATCTCAAAGTCGATTAGTCGGTGTAATAAAATTAAAGACGACTTTTTATAGTTAACATTCGAATGGATTTTATATTAATTGGAGTTTATTCCACAAAAGAAAGTACATGGCGAGAACGAACACACTACCAGTACAAACAATCTTACCTATAGTTCTTCCGGTACATATATAAAGCGGAATAAAACAAAATTCTCATGCTGTTTAATAAAAAAAACTATCGTAATATCTTTATCCTAAACTTTTTTTTTTGTGACCTTAGAATTTTCAAATTTATACTTGTGTGACACGCTTACCCTTTATCAAGATTTTGAATGGTGATTTTTTAGCTAAAATGATGTTTTTGTTTCACTTTAAGCAGCATAGGCACTATTGTTGACACAATTTGTTTTCTGCCATTCATGAATATAGATTTTTAACGGTAAATGTATTCCACGCATATAAGTTTGAGATTTTTGATGTTACAATTTTTTTTAGGGTAAATATGTTAGAATATGCATAATTTAGATTTTTTGAAGACTTATTCACTAAATGTGGTATAGTCGTACGTGTTTCAGATTTTTTTTTTTTGGCATTAGATGAATTACGATTGCACTTTCTATTCCATTCGACGGTTGAGATTATCCCACTAATAAGTAACTTTTTTTTGTTGACTAGTACCATCCGAAGATTTGACGGTCGACGGTGCATCAAGGTATTGTGTTGTGCTGCAGAGCAGTGCCGCTGGAAATTGCCGTCTGGCCTGCCACCTGTCCTCGCAGCCTTTCTTGGTTCGCTGTCATTTTTCAATGTTCCGCTCGCTCACTCAAACTCATGCGCACGTCCTGGGAAAGAAAGTCAAAGAAGAGCAGACAACGTCAGCTTTGCGACCGATCTGCAGCACCTTTGCAAGTTTCCCTTGTTATCAACGTGGGTTAAAGATCGGAAGGATTCCTACGACGGCCGCGTCATCTTTTTTGGCAGCTTCTGTGGCGGCTCGGGGTCCTGCCTTGGTGAAGATAAACAAAGTCAGCAAGAAACGGTGAGCACTGAAGCTTATGCTTGCAGAGTCCGCAGTGGCCCCCTCGCGAGATGGAGGGAAGAGAGGCCGAGCCCGCCGACGGGGTTCTCGTGTTCGCCGTCAACGGGGAGAGGTTCGAGGTCTCGGGCATCGACCCCTCCACCACTCTGCTCGAGTTCCTCCGCACTCGGACTCGCTTCAAGAGCGTCAAGCTCGGTTGCGGCGAAGGTGAGCCTCCGATTCGAGTGTCTCGGCTTTCGTTTGTTCAGTGAGCTAGAGCTCGTTCGCGTGTTGGTGGGTTTTTAGTAATATTGGGAGGGCTCGTTGTTTTGCTGGTTCGGTCTGTGTTCTGAGATTGAAGTGGTTAGTGGAGGCAATATGTATTGTGTGTTCGGGTGCTTCCTCTCTAGTCTCTACTTTTGTTGCTTATTGAATTTCTCCGGATGTCATTTGGTTCCGGAGGCAAAATTTATATTGGAGCTCACAGCATCGGAGTCTTTACATGTTCTTTTTCTTTATCTTGGTATGTGGTATTGTTATGAAGAGTATTGCATCACCAAGTATGATGGACACGAGCTTTTACAATTTTGGGTTTTGCAGGTGGCTGTGGTGCTTGTGTTGTCCTCTTGTCTAGATATGATCCTGTGCTTGACCGAGTTGAGGATATCACTGCAAGTTCATGTCTCACCCTGCTATGTAGTGTCAATAGATGCTCTATTACAACTACTGAAGGGCTTGGGAACAGCAAAGACGGGTTCCACCAGATCCACCAAAGGTTCTCCGGCTTCCACGCCTCTCAGTGTGGCTTCTGCACCCCTGGGATGTGCATGTCGCTCTACGGTGCGCTGGTCAATGCCGAGAAGACGGACAGGCCCGAGCCTTCTCCAGGATTCTCCAAACTGTCCATCTTTGAGTCCGAGAAGGCTATCGTGGGAAATCTTTGCCGCTGTACCGGGTATCGGCCTATAGCTGATGCTTGCAAAAGTTTTGCGGCTGATGTCGATTTAGAAGATTTGGGACTCAATTCTTTTTGGAGAAAGGGGGATAGTGAGGAGTTCAAGATGACTAGGTTACCTCCGTATTGCCGCAAAGATGAGAAATGCACGTTTCCCAAGTTTCTGAAGAAAGAAATAAAGTCTTCTGCGCTCTTGGATGCTAAGAGGTATGACTGGTATACTCCGACCACTGTTGAAGATCTTCGATGCCTGTTGGAAACTGATGGCACCAGCGATGCTTCCCTCGTAAAACTAGTCAGTGGAAACACGGGGATGGGTTACTATAAGGAAGTCAAGCGATGGGAGAAGTACATTGATCTCAGGAATATTCCTGAGCTCGCCATTGTCAAAATGGATGAAACAGGAATTGAATTTGGGACAACTGTGACAATTTCTAAAGCTATTGAAGCATTGAGGGAACACAGCAAGTGTATGCCATCCACAGAGGGTGGAATGATATTCAGAAAAACTGCTGATCACATGGAGAAAATTGCTTCAGGTTTTATCAGGAACACAGCTAGTCTGGGAGGAAATTTAGTGATGGCGCAGAGATTTCATTTCCCTTCAGATATTGCTACTGTACTTCTCGCTGTAGATTCACAGGTGACTGTAATGTCCGGACCCAAGCAAGAAAGGCTTACATTGGAGGACTTTTTAGAAAGGTCTCCGTTGGATTCCAAAAGTGTACTTTTAAGTATTAAAATCCCAACTTGGCACTTGAGAAAAAGTACGGCTTCTGAAGCCACGAAAAGACTACTGTTTGAAACATATCGAGCTGCACCGCGACCTCTTGGGAATGCATTGCCCTATTTAAATGCAGCTTTCTTGGCTGAAGTTACTGTTAGTGAGGCTCTTCATGAAATTTTCATAAACAATTGTCAGTTAGCTTTTGGTGCTTACGGGACTCAACACGCTATACGAGCAAGAAAGGTCGAGGAAACTTTAACTGGAAAAGTGCTGAGCCTGAGTGTCTTAAGAGAGGCAATTGAAGTAGTTAAAGCTACTATTGTGGCAGACTATGGAACAAGGGATCCTGCTTACAGGTCAAGCTTGGCCGTTGGCTTTGTTTTTAAGTTCCTTAGCCCTCTTGTTGAGTCTAGGGCTAAAACAGTCAATAATAGTTTACATGGTTACAAGAGTGCGATTTTGGCTGGGGAACCCAATCTAACTCAGGAACACGGGGAGTTTCCAGATAGCCAAATCTCTTCCTTGCTATCATCAGCAAGTCAGGTTGTCGAACTGAATAAAGAGTACTATCCTGTTGGAGAGCCAATTAAAAAATCTGAAGCAGCCATTCAGGCTTCTGGTTCGTTCTCTCTCTCTCTCACTATATTGGAAGTTTAAACAGCAATAATTACCAACAAGAGCTTTTGCACCCTTAATTATCAGGTGGAGTTGACTCATTTAGTTTTTGTATTCAGTTGCCAATTAATCAATCTTTTTCAGCAGTGTAGCACCGGATATCTTTTGGTTAATCATACCACTGATTATTTGATCAACTAGCACTGTCTGGAAAGATTTCTAATATTTCTTACAAATGGAAGAATTATCTAATCTCTTCATTCTCAGAATTATTGCTGCAATCTTCCTGTTAAAAGATAAGCACAATCTCCTATGTAGGTGAAGCTGTGTATGTTGATGATATTCCTTCACCAGCAAATTGCCTATATGGGGCATTCATATACAGCACCAGGCCTCTTGCACGGATAAAGGGTATCAGAATACCATCTAGTGTACCATCTAATTCTGTCTACTCAATCATTTCCTTTCAAGACATTCCAGATGGTGGACAGAATATAGGATCAAGTACCATATTTGGTTTCGAACCTTTGTTTGCTGACGAGCTCGCTCACTGTGCCGGTCAGCCTATTGCCTTAGTGGTAATCCAGTTACTTATCTTGCAATCACCTCCTTGCTTGAGTCAGATATAATGGGATGTGGAGTCAACTAAACTTATATTTGTTGCGATTGCTCTGCAGGTAGCCGACACACAGAAACATGCTGATATGGCTGCAGACTCTGCAGTGGTTGACTATGATGTGGATAATTTAGAAACACCCATTTTATTGTTAGAAGAGGCTGTTGAGAGATCTAGTTTCTTTGAGGTGCCTTCTTTCCTTTACCCCAGTGAAGTTGCGGATTTATCAAAGGGAATGGCTGAAGCGGATAACAAAATTCTTTCTGCAAAGGTACTTCAGTTCAGATATTTAGCCATTGTCTCCTTCACTTGTTCCATCGTTGCTATTAGCAAGATTTTCTTACAGGGGACTTATTTTTTGAAACTAGGTCAATTAATTGCTATATATGCAGATTGAACTGGGATCGCAGTACTACTTTTACATGGAGAACCAGACTGCACTAGCTGTACCGGATGAAGATAACTGCATGGTCGTCTATAGTTCAAGTCAGTGCCCTGAATATGCACACAACACAATTGCAAGGTGTCTTGGCATTCTTGGACATAATGTTCGTGTTATTACGAGAAGGGTTGGAGGAGGGTTTGGTGGAAAAGCTATGAGGGCCATGCCGGTGAGTGTATAATATAATCATCTCTATTTGGTACTTCTGCACGGTAGCATGTAAGGTTTATGTTTTATAGTAAAAGAGGAACAGAATCATTGCATAATTGAAGAGGGTCCTGGATTCAAGAGACTTCGCATACTTTTCTACCATAATTTGGAGGATGCTGTTCTCTTTTTTCTTCTCCGAAGTCAAGTTAATCTGTCTTCTCTTGACAACACTCCCAGCTTTCACTTATGGGTGTAGATAATTTCAAACTAAATAACCATTGCAGTCCAAAAATTTGCCTTTAGTGATCAATTCTCTTTGGTAGAACTCTATCAATAAATGAGGTTACATTACAAGTCCTTATCTGTACTTATTTTACCTAAATTAAATAATGCCATGGATTTATTTATTTGCAGCTGTAAAAAAATTCAGTTTACCATCGACGTTAGAGGACAAGAGATATACATCTATGGCATGGTTTTTTCTGCAAAATATTTTGTCGATATTGGCATTGCTGTTGGATTTTCTGGGGATTGACACACAAAGGACTAATTTCATTTCTGCTAAAATATCTTGCTGATTTTGGCATTGCTGTAATCTTTGGGTCTTCTGGTGATCAACACACAACGCGTACTAATTTTAGTTCTATGTGTTGGACATTTGTGTAGCATAAGTACCTTCATTTGTTTGATATTTCTTTTTCACTTTTCAGTACTAAAAAAGGAATCAGTATCCAAATTTATCATTGCAACCTGAAACTATGATTTGAGTTAGAAACATCTCTATGATGCTGATGTTTTGTTGTTTGCTTCTACAGTATCTGCTTACATTTCTTTTCCATGTCGAGTTAAAAAAAGTCCTACTTTTAGCTTTCACTGATCGCTTTTGTAGTACCACTTCTTTTATCCAAAATAAGTTCAAGCAGGGATATACATATATGTGCAAATTTGCTAGTTGATTTCCTCCTAAATCTCTGCTGGACTGTATCTTACCATATATTAGCTACATTTGGTTACACGTTGTTAGCTCTAGGTATGGGGTCTTAGCACTGTAAGGCTTATATTTGATTTATTGTTGATGGATCTATGATGTTTTTAGGTCGCTACGGCATGTGCACTTGCAGCTCATAAACTGCGGCGCCCGGTAAGAACTTATCTCAAGCGCAAAACAGATATGATTATGGCAGGAGGACGGCATCCCATGCAAATAACTTACAGTGTTGGATTCAAGTCCAATGGCAAGATTACAGCCTTACGACTTGACATATTACTAAATGGAGGATTATCTGCTGATATAAGTGTAGTGATGCCACTGCATATGGTTGATGCTATTAAAAAGTACGACTGGGGTGCTCTATCATTTGATATAAAGGTATGCAAAACAAACCATACAAGTAAGTCAGCAATGAGGGCTCCAGGAGAGGTTCAAGGGACATTTATTGCCGAAGCCGTGATTGAGCATGTGGCATCTGCCCTTTCCATGAATGTCGATTCTGTGAGAAACATTAATCTCCACACTCATGGCAGCCTTAGCTTGTTTTATAAGCATGCTGCAGGAGAACCCCAAGAATACACATTACATTCAATCTGGACTAAGCTGGCCTTGTCTTCTAATCTAGACCGAAGGATTGAGATGGTAAAAGAGTTCAACAGATGTAGCTTATGGAAGAAAAGGGGCATTTCCCGAGTACCTATAGTGCATGAAGTGGCATTGAGAGCAACCCCTGGTAAGGTGAGCATTTTAAATGATGGATCTATTGTTGTTGAAGTTGGTGGAATTGAGATTGGCCAAGGGCTGTGGACAAAGGTAAAACAGATGGTAGCATTTGCGCTTAGTTCAGTCCAATGTGATGGAACTACAGAGCTCTCGGAAAAAATACGAGTCATTCAAGCTGATACGTTGAGCCTTATTCAAGGGGGTTTTACAGCTGGGAGCACCACGTCTGAAGCAAGCTGTCAAGCCGTTAGAATTTGTTGTGATATTTTGGCTCAAAGACTCTCCCCACTTAAAAATAGTTTACAGGAACAAACGGGATCTGTTACATGGGAGGTTTTGGTCGGTCAGGTAACTCTATTTGCTAATAGTTACTCTTTTGCCTCTAATCACTTAGCAGCCCAAATCTGTGTACTCCCTTTTACATTCAAGTATTGTCGATCAACATGTCCATTTTATGGTGCTGAGTCAACCTCTCTGTTTTATGTGGTTACTTGCAGGCGTACAACCAATCTATTAACTTATCAGCAAGTACGTATTATGCTCCTGAGATGGACTCCATGCAATATCTGAACTATGGTGCTGCTGTGAGCGAGGCAAGTTGTCTGCTGACACGCAGTATTTTCTGTTCAATTTAATGGATCATATCTTGATGTAAAACCACCTTACCTGGGCAGTGTTTCTTGTAAAGCCGTTGGACATAATATGTAGTGTTTCAGAATGAAGCATACTACCCTATTTGCTTGACTGTAGATTTTCAATGTTGTCTGAATGTGACTGAAATTTTGGTGCCTCAGGTTGAGGTAGATCTTCTGACAGGAGAAACCAGAATCCTTCGGGTAGATATCATCTATGACTGTGGAAAGAGCCTCAATCCTGCTATTGATCTTGGACAGGTTATGCTAACAGCTTAAACCTGATAGTGCATCTGGCTTTATGTTATCTTGGCTATTGGGAAATTCATTCTATCTGCTGAGGTTATGAACTGCAAAGTAGGACATCATAGATGAGAGGAACTGAAAGGGAAGTCTAAGAAAAAAGGACAGACTTAGTCTTTGGAACATGAATTGCTATATTGGCATAAAAGCACTTCATTAATATTTAAACCTATTGTTAACGCTTATTGTCATCATGAAGAGGTGCTTGATGCCATTGACCTGTGATTAAAGCATCTTCTATCTGCTTCAGGCTTTAAATCTATTTCAAATAGAATAAACATGACATGTGTTCGTCTTTATTTTAATTAATAAGGTGCAATTTTTTGATATAATTCCCTTCAACTCAAATAATAAAAAAACCAAGGACATCAGCTAAAACATATTCTGAAGAAAAGGTCACAAGGATTGTTTTAGTTCGAATTAACTCTTTTTTTGAATTCATTATTGCAGATAGAAGGTGCATTTGTTCAGGGACTTGGGTTTTTTATGCTTGAGGAGTACCTGACAAATTCAGAAGGTCTGGTGGTGGCAGACGGCACATGGACATACAAAATCCCAACTTTAGACACTATACCAAAAGAATTTAATGTTGAGATCCTTAATAGCGGACATCACCAGAAACGAGTTCTCTCTGCCAAAGGTATAATTGCTTTTCTTCATCTAGCAAGAAGTATGCAAAATATCGACGAGTGGTAGTGACTGTGTCAAAAGTTTCGTAAACGGTGGCAATCTGTCCGCTGAGTATAGGACCGTTATCTAGTTGGACTTAGGCATGAAAAGGTACTGTTGGTCCGCAACAGAAACTTAGAAAATGAAGGCAGGGCAATGATCCTTCACCAGCTTAGTTGTTGGACATGTAAATCAATTTGTGTCTGCATTTATTTCCCTTTTTTTTTAATTTTTTGCGTGACACAGGATTATTGCATTAGACTAACCCAGCCGAACTTGAATTCTCATGCAGCTTCTGGTGAGCCACCCTTACTTCTGGCCGTGTCGATTCACTGTGCGGCAAGAGCGGCTATAAAAGAAGCCAGAGAACAGCTCCTTTCTTGGAGCGGTCATGACGAGTCTAATCCGATATTCCAGCTGGGTGTCCCCGCAACAATGCCGGTTGTAAAGGGGCTTTGTGGGCTAAATGGTGTGGAGAGTTACTTGGACTGGAGATTGGGGAAGGAGCAGAAAGTATGAGACCAACCTGACCATCTCCTTCCCTACCATATGTCCCAAAAGAAGACAAAGTGTATTCATTACACAGCATACTCTGAGACAGTGGATGGTTTCTCCTAAAGGGTGTAACGTAACTTTCATCTCCTGAAGCGATTCTTGAAGAATCCTTCACAGGGAGTATGCTCAATAGTAAGTCGCCACGTGATGCAACTCCTTTGAATATACGACGGAAGAAGAAAGTCTGGTTTCGATTCGCTGCTGCAGGAGTCGGGGTAGTTGTCGAGAGATTGCACTTTGCGCGTGGAAAAGTCGCCACTGTGCATACATCTGCCGGGCGACTTTCGTTCTTCAACGAGGCGTTGACCTTTCTCATTGTATTATTCGCTTCACTAATCTCCATAGATGCAAGGAGAATGCGCGGATAAGTTTCCCAATGAAATTGATACTTTTCTTTTTGCTCAACAAAACACGTTACACGAACATTTTGCGGTGGTTAATCGAATTGATAAGGCGAATGAGCTTTCGCGTTTCAAGAAACATAGAATTTTATGAGAGCAAAACTTCGGTGATTGTCGCTCATATATCTTTTCCGGGCGATCTTTCCTCTTTTTTTTTTTTCTCTGCATGACTTTTTGCAAGGAATCTCTTGGTAAACATGAAATTGGTAAATAATAGGAGGAATCGAGCTATAAAATCACGTCTCCCGTTATATGTCTTATTGCAAGGAGTTTGAGAGGCCAAAATTTAGGGAGACGATGTCTCATCGTTCAGATATCTTTTTCGGGCAATTTTTTTTTCTTTATCAAATAAGATTCTATCCTTTTTTAGTTTTTTAATCTAATTTAAATAAGATTTGGGGAAAAAATAATAAAAAAATGTCAAGTAGGAGAGAGAAAATAATTCGAAAATGCCACATCGATATTTTCCGTTAGTTAAATTGACATGTTAATGGAATGACTTGATTGCACTTTTTGAAATTTTTAAGACTCGATTGCACTTTTATAACATGTTTTAAGACTTCTATAGTACATCGCATTTCTTGAAAATTTTAGGACTCGATTACATTTCTGCAACAATTTTTAAGGCTTCTAATGCATTTGTTCCAAAAATCTAATGGTAGAACTAAATTTTGATAATTATTCAATCAGTCCTAAACCTATTGACACGAACGTCAATTCAATCATAAACTTCTAATTGTGCGAAGGTAGTCCTAAACCTTTGCATGAATTCCAAAGCAATCATTCCAATCAATTGCTGCCAAAAATCATTGACATGGTGTCCAGTTATTTCTAGCTATTCTACATAACACAATGACTTGGACAACTCATAGATTGTCACATTAGCGATTTTCGGCGGAAATTAGCCGAAAGGCTTAGATTAGAATTTTGCTCAAAGATTTAGGCCGCATTGGCAAAATTAAAAAGGTTTAAGATTAAATTGACATCCTTACAATGGGTTTAGAACTAAATTGTTAATGTTTCCTATTGAGAATCAAAGGATCTTTTCTTAAACATTTTAGTTTGTTGGAAAAATCTAAACTTTTATTTGAAAAAGGAAAAGACTCATAAATTGCATTGGCATTTATCTTTAAAATATAATTCAAAAAACTGATATTATTAGGACACACTTTCTCCTCCGATGCATAGCAATACATATGTTGTAATATAGATTTGGATATCTTTATAAAAATTAAGGATTCAAAGGTTTTTTAATTAAATTTATCTAGGTAGAAAAGAGACTTTCTCCTCCTATGCGCATGTAATACATGTTCATAAAAAAAACATGCACATTAAATGCACTCAAAGTCAGCTTTAATATAATATATTAAGTTGGATTAGACTACATATTACGAGACACCATTATTAACAAATTTTTTTAAGAATATAAAAATGTATAATACACGGAGCCACTTTTCATCCGCTAATTATAATACAAGAAAAGCTACAATTGCACTATATGCACATGCATAATTACAAAACATGCATATGTTGATGATATGATACAATTTTATGCTATGAGAGCATCAAAACCGGCCCTTGTGAAGAGAAACAACGTTTCTTTTCTTAATGTGTTCGTAAGTGATGAATAGCAGAAAAATTAGGAGTTGTTAATGAGACTAAGCTCACATACGTCTTTTTTTTAGTTTTTTTTTTGGTCGAAAAATTCTTTTTAAGTACTTTCTTCGTGTGTCACAAATTGATTATTGCATGGCGGATCGTAATGCATCGAATGTGGATCACATATTTAAAAATCTCGTGACATGGGGACTTGGTGCGCTTAGTAAATGTGCACATGCATAGCGCTTACCAGGATGGAAGACACAAGCCTATGCTAACAAGTCCTTACGGATCTGGTTCACAAGATAAAAGAACTGAAACTCGACTATGCTACAGTGGCATGATGCAAATTTCACACAGAGACCTGAATAATTTCCTTTCTTTATTTTGCCAACTTGAACGATTTAGTGGACGGAGTCATATGCACTCGGAAGCCCAATTATAAATTGCATAACGTGGCACGATTTAACATGTTGTAGCCCCCGTCTTTTGGCCAAGAGTAGCGTAATAATAATAGAAGCATTGACTATGGTCGAAGAAAATAATCAGAAGTAGAAAGAGCATGTGAAGATCACGTGAATCTGTGGATCTTCTGCAACAAAGAATGACTAGCTATTACCGACAAAGAATAATGCAAGATCATCGCGAGATTTGGTGTTTGCAGACTCAGCATTTGCTGTCTCAGTTGACTTGGGATCCATGTGCAACTTGCCTCATCGGTACGGTAGGTGAGGGAAAGAATAACCAAAATGGGTTCCAAGTTGGCCTTATGATAAGTTTCAGCAAGCTTTTCTCGTCATAGATTATTGCGGAAGGAAAGGCCAGAAGGATAGATGCTGGAGAATAGTGCGAGTATTGCTGTTTATAGCATGCTCTAGTCGTCAACTCTTAACGTGTGTAGAGCTTACAAATGAGGCGTAGTGATTAGAAAACTGGTGTCCCTTGACCAGTAGCAAAAGTTAATGTTCTCTGTTCCCAACGGTAAGATTCGTTAGGGGTGTTGTTATTATATTCGTCGTGATTTCGGACATGTGAGAGAGGGCGAGAGAGAACCAAAGCAGGAGCCCAGGACTTCTCTCTATTTAAACCCTCAACCTCGTGGCTTCTAGTTCACCGTGTAGAGAAAGTTCACCTAGCGAGTAAGTTCAATACGCATTCACTTAATTGCTTCACATTTCATGCCTTAGTCTCATGCCTATTTTTTTGATCGACATACTTTCACCACTTCACATATTTGACACTCTTCTCTCACTTTGAACGAGATTATTTCCACGCAGCGTGCATCTCAGATCATTCGCATCACTTGTGATGATGCCTGTTTGCTCTCTCATCTTCAATGGGTCCGATAGAGAATTGTCATGCTTTACATAGCTTTTGTGCATTCTTTTTTCTGAAATGTTCACTAGTATTGTCCCGAATTACCAGGCTAAAAGGCGATATGGCTGGCGAGATTTCGAGACGCCACGTACCCTTTGAAGTATTGCTGTTTTTGCTATGCTCCTGGGCTGCCTCAGTCACTGGATCGGAGTACATGAAGTACAAAGATCCGAAACAGCCAGTCAATGTGAGGATCAAGGATTTGATGAAGCGGATGACGCTAGCTGAAAAGATCGGCCAGATGACTCAGATTGAGCGGACTGTTGCATCAGCTGATGTTATAAAGAACTACCTCATAGGTAAAAGTACCGGTTTTTTCTTGATCGACATTATGAAAGCTTGGGGAATGTGATGAAAACCTCTCTCGTGGCCAGTTGTTTGGTCAATGAGGCTAGGCCACATAGTGAAGTCTATTCTTCTATTTTTCGTGCTCATTTCAAGTCTATTAGTGGAAGTTATAGCTATTCCTTATCAGCACTGAACGTGATTGGTTCGAGCAGGGAGTGTCTTGAGTGGTGGCGGAAGCGTACCGGCCACAAACGCCTCAGTCGAGACTTGGGTGGACATGGTGAACGAGTTCCAGAGGGGAGCTCTCTCAACCCGTCTCGGCATTCCGATGATTTACGGGATCGATGCTGTTCACGGCCACAACAATGTCTATAAGGCGACTGTATTCCCTCACAACGTCGGCCTTGGTGTGACCAGGTATCCACTGGTATTCCTAGCGGTGTTGTCCTAATTCTTTACGCATTCCATTATCATTTCCATAGTCTTTAACAGGAGAAAAAAAGGTATAACTTTGTATTTGCTCCGAACAATTCACTAAGGTAGTTTAATTCCTCAGGGACCCTCAACTTGCGAAGAAGATAGGAGCCGCAACGGCTCTAGAGGTCAGAGCCACTGGAATTCCCTACGTTTTCGCTCCCTGTATAGCGGTAAGAGAAATGATGGACACTCATTTGTAATCTCTTTTCTTGGAAGTACCTTGCCGTATGATCATTTAATATTCCTTAAAACGTGCGAGTGCCAATTTTCTTTCTCTGTATCACTGACAATCTCTCAGGTTGATTTCCCTTTATTGTATTTTTACAGGTATGCCGAGATCCTAGATGGGGTCGGTGCTATGAAAGCTATAGCGAGGATCCTGCGATTGTCAAGGCAATGACTGAGATAATACCCGGTCTACAAGGAGATATTCCTCCCGGCTCTCGAAAGGGCGTCCCTTTCGTGGCTGGAAAGTACGTGACTCAACTGAGTCTACGCAAATTGAAATTACATTTCCAATGTTCAGGATATGGTCGTATGACTGCATAGAAGTACTCTTTCTTTGCTGTTTCAAATCAACACGATATATGGTTCAAGCATAAGCTCTTTGCAATAGTTTTGTTGCATAAGTGACGCTTTTCTGTGAGAGTACGAGGTATCGTAACACTGAAGTCGTAAACAGCAAGAAAAACCTCGTGCAGCAAACCACATTCCAAGTTAGCTGATTAGTAAATTTTTTCTTTGAAGGCAAAATGTTGCATCGTGTGCTAAGCACTATGTTGGAGATGGCGGCACAACCAAGGGAATTAACGAGAATAACACGGTGATTGACTTCCACGGGCTCCTTAGCATCCATATGCAGGGCTATTTCAGCGCCGTGATCAAGGGCGTCTCCACAATAATGATCTCTTACAGCAGTTGGAATGGGGTAAAGATGCACTCCAACCATGATCTAATTACGGGTTTCCTCAAGAACAAGCTCAGATTCAGGGTAAGCATCAAACACAAGTATACAGCCCAGAGAAATCTCTTTTTTGCGTGAACATTTTGTCCTCCTTATAGCTGAGGAACTTCTTATGTTTTAGGAAAATGCTTGAGAAGCAAGTAACATATTACTTTGTATGGCTCCAGGGGTTCGTCATCTCCGATTGGCAGGGTATCGATAGGATGACCCCCGTACCAGGCAGCAACTATACGTACTCAGTGCAAACAGGAATTCTAGCTGGAATTGACATGGTAACGATCCATTTGCTCCATGATGACTGCAAATTGTTTCACAAGTTAGTGAATATATGTTCTTCCGAAGAAAGCTTGAGTATCACTCCTGAATAGTTTCTTCTGACAATGCCATAGATCATGGTTCCCTACAACTACACCGATTTCATTGGCAACATCACAATGCTCGTGAACAAAAATTTCATCCCCATGAGCCGTATCGATGACGCTGTGAAGAGGATCTTGCGGGTGAAATTCACCATGGGCCTGTTCGAGAACCCGATCGCCGATCTAAGCCTGTCCCATCAACTTGGTAGCCAGGTGCGGGACCCAGAGCGCACAGTCTGAAATTCCACTAATGAACTACCAATAGATTAACCGAACTAACCATTTAATATGTTGACAGGAGCATCGGGAGTTGGCACGCGAGGCTGTGAGGAAGTCGCTCGTACTGCTAAAGAACGGCAAGCCTGGTTATGAACCGGTGCTTCCGCTCCCAAAGAAGGCACAAAAGATATTAGTGGCTGGGACTCATGCTCATAACTTGGGATATCAATGTGGAGGTTGGACCATCACTTGGCAAGGCACTAGTGGCAATAACAATTCAGTAGGTAAAGTGTGGAACAACTTGAACTCGACTATTTTTCGCTTGGTTTAAGTTATCATTGAGGTTGATTACAGAGAGGTAGAGAGAGTAGTTGGTGTTAGAAAGGAACTTAATGCTTAGCATAACTTGCACTCAATAATTACTCACAGGAACTACAATCCTGGATGCTGTGAGAAAGACTGTCGATCAGAGCACCGAAGTTGTGTACCAAGAGGAACCGGATGTGGGATTCGTTGAGTCGAGCAAATTCTCCTATGCGATTGTCGTTGTCGGTGAGCATTCTTATGCCGAATCATATGGTGACAGCATGAACATGACGATACCTGAGCCCGGCCCAAGCACTATAAAAAATGTGTGCGGATCTGTCAAGTGCGTCGTTGTAATCATATCAGGCCGGCCAGTCGTGATCGAGCCGTACGTGGCCCAAATGGATGCGCTTGTCGCAGCTTGGCTTCCGGGGACCGAAGGCTTGGGCATAACCGATGTGCTTTTTGGTGATTACAGATTCACCGGCAAGCTCGCACGCACTTGGTTCAGGACGGTCGACCAGCTGCCGATGAATGTGGGCGATCCGCATTACGACCCATTATATCCATTCGGGTTCGGTCTAACGACAATCCCGGCGAATGATTACTGAATTCTGGTTTCCCTCTCAGGGCGAAAAACGATGATCTTGTACTCTTCGAACGAAAATAAAGGAAACAAATTCAGATGCTGCAGCAAATGTCACTATCATCGTCGCAGCAATTTTGCTTCTACATCACGATTTTTCGCCAGCTAAACTTCATTAATTGACTGTGGAACAATTGATGAAATGCAGTTACTCTTAAGACTGTGCTCACGAATTTCGATCTTACTGTTTCTGTGAGAAGTCTTCTTATAAATGTTCAGGGCGAGGCTTAATCAGCGATGGAATCAAAGAAAAGGTTGGAAGTGGACAAGAACCAAAACCAAACGTTAGGTGGATGGCTAAAGGATTAAGGATTAATTATGAAAGAAAAATTTTAAATATTAATGAAATTTTCACGTGTGGTGAATATTTTTGTTTGCCCTTTTTTGGTGACAACCACCTAACCATGAGCTTATAAGCAATGCTGACAATTCAGGGCACCACTTATTTGCACAGAACGAATATGACATGAGGTAAAATACAAATTACAAAAAGAAAACCCGAATATGATATGACAGGATGTGCCTCGTGCCTCGCAACTCTATCGTCATTCAATCCCGAGAGTGGGTCGCCATATGTTGATAAATAAAACAAGCTAAGAATACCGTTGACCGCTATACTAAAGAGGAGTATATATACCTACCTAAAACTACTTAACACGATAGAGTAAGGTACACTATTAAATGTGAAAAAGGAAAATTTCTCAGTCGTAAATTTTGCACAAAAATTTAGGACTGAATCGATATCCGTACAATAGATTTAGGGCTAATTGAACAATTTCTACAATATTAAAATGACCTTTATTTAACTTCTCACGATATTACCTTCTCTAACCACCGTATTTTACACTTTCAAATCGTCAAGTTTGCATAGTGTTTCAGACAATTTGTAAAGTTATCTATTGAAGAGTTTATCAGGCATTTATTCCGCAGCGGGTTTACCAGCACGTGGTTTAGGTGCATAATTCATGTTTTATTTTTACTCATGTAAGACGATCTTCCTTAATCCTTATAATGAAAAATAAAATATAATTCCGGCTGAAACTATTTTAATCAATCTTTTTGCGGAATAAGCCTCGGGCAATATTTTATTTTCTTTGTTCAATAAAGTAAGAGATTCTTGGCTCGGACAATAATTTGCAACAAACAATCGACAGAAGGCATGTCTCCAAATTTTCAATTCGGGGGACTTGTTTCATCCACAAAAGGTGAGATCAAATATAATTCTTCATGTATAGTTGTCGAGAATCATCATACATTCAACCATCCCAGCAATTATTAAATTACAATGTCCGCTCTAGAAAATCTGGGAAGGAATACCGGGAAAAGAAATCTTCTTTCTACGGTGTAAAGTTTCAAATTATAAAATTCTAAGGGCCTTTTTCGCAACTTGTCAAGTAGTGAAAATTTATGTTCCTTTATTTCCAGAATAAATTTAAGAACAGAAATCTGTTTGTTAAATTTTTTGTACCCGAGCATAAATTTGTAAAAAATTGTTCCCATAATCAGTTTTGGAATGGAATCAAGAAGCAAAAAAAAAAAAATAACTTCTTGATTTTTGAACAATTTTTTTATTTCTAATTCTTCTTGGTTTTCTTCTTTTTTCTTGGTTTTGTTGTTGTTCTTCTTCCCGACTTGCCGCTAGCCACCGGCCAGGGCCGATGAGGGCAACTCGCGGCCACAACAGCGAGGCCTTGCCCAGCCATGGCGAGGCTGACCTCACCGTCGCCACCCACGTCCATCCTTGCCGTCGCCACCCAGGCGATGGACCTAGGTGGCGATAGTGAGGTTGGCCTCATCTTGGCCGGGTGAGGGCGGCGGCGAGCGCTACGACGCCCTCGTCGACCATGGCTAAGGAATGAAAAGAAAAAAAAAGAATAAAAAAGAGAAATAAATATTAAAAAATTTAAAATATTATTAATAAAAAGAAATTTTGTATAGTTACCAAATACATTTATGTTCTTTTTTCTATCTAAGAATAGAAAGTTTATGCAATTACCAAACGCCTTTAAATGCTTAAAAATTATTCCCAGGTACGGAATTAAAAAGAATCATTTCTGAGCAGAATCAGTTCTCAGGCACAAATCATTGCCATACGTATCCTAACTCTAACATCATTTGGCGACAAATCGATCATGTATACAACTTTTAATAAACCTAGTACCAATTCCGTATAACATTTGTTAACGAGTATTCTCAAAATACTTGTTAATCAGCAGAAACTAAAAAAATTTGCGGTTCTAATTGTTCACGTATTTTTTATATTACTATTAAAAGGGATCACGTTTTCGAATTTTCCCACTCGTTTTCAATTTAACCACATTTACTGTACGACGGGATAAAAAAGTAAAAAAAATAAACCTCCACTGCCCTTTTAAACCTATCCATGTGCGGTATTACTGTTCCGTAAAAGCAATGTCATATTTCCACTACTCTTTTGGTTTTCAACTTGCGGTAAAAAAAACTTTATTAAAAGGTGCAATTTTTTTTAAAGTTTTCTTTTCGGTTGGAATGGAACTGTACTGAATTCAGCGGCACCGAACGGCTCCCACTGCTTTCGAGGGTCGGAGGGAGCAGGGCGAATTCGATTGGACCGGCAGAAGACACAGACGTTTTGTCGGCAACGGTAAGATTTGAGGCCGCTCTTCTGCTGCTCTTTCCCAGGGCATCGCTTTGCGTGCCCTGCCTCAGTCAGCAGATAACGTCTCTTGCCTCCTCATCCTCTTTGTTTGATTCGGCAGTTATTAAATTAAACATATAGAAAATGATAATTTTACTCTAAATTAATATTTTGACCATAAAAAAATCTAAATTAATATATCTGTAATAAATTTATTCTCAATTAATTTCCGTTCAATTTTACTGTCAAATTATTTTGTTAAATGATACATGACAGTTAACTGACATGCTAATTTTATGTTTTACCCTCCTTTTGTTACAAGTGTAATAGTTTCTGATTTTTTATTTGCATTAATTCAATTTAACAGAAACTAACGGGGAGTAAAATTATCATAAATGTATCAATTTTGGATCAAAATATTATTTTTAGGTAAATTTGTCATAAGTATATCAGTTTGGGATTTTTTGTGGTAAAAAAAATAGCTTTGGGTAAAATTATCATAGGTGTACAAGTTTAGGATTTTTATGATATTAACCCGAGTAATTATTGTATAAAGAATTGCAATACTTAACCGGAAAAATGGAGAGAATTGCAAGATGTTCATTGCTTCGAGGATGACAATATTTGAAGATATAACACATCTTAGGATGTGCGATTCGCATGCTAATTGTGTTTTTTTTTTTTTGGATAATCGTGATCTAAACTATTGTGAGTACTTTGTCGGCATAAGCCACCAACATTTAAAAATTGTCCCGAACGCTATGCAATAAATGTAAAATATGATGATTCGAGAAGGTAATACAAGGAGAAGTTAAATATTAGAAAGATTGTTCAATCAATCCTAAATCTATAGTATGTATGCCAATCCAGCCTTAAACTTTTCAATTTTATAAATTAAGTCCTGATCTTTTGTGCGAAATTTACGACTAATTGGGTAATTTTCCATTTTCACATTTTATAATATACCTTACTCTATCATCTTAAGTTTTTTCAAGGTAAATATGTCATGGTAGGTATATTTGGTATTTTTGATGTCACAAAAAAAGTTTAGGCTAAATGTGTCACACTGAGTATAGTTTGGGGTTTTTTGTGACCTTTTTCCCGAAGAGAAATCATAAAAAAAAGAAAAGAAAGAAGCTTGTTTTCTAATAAGACAATTCAAAATGTTGTACAGGAACAATTCGCAGCATTAAGACAAGATAACGAATTTAAATGGATTGACTTGAATTGGATTCCCATCCCACTTATGTGTAGGGTTTATTTCTGGATTTCAAATTGCAAGACATACTCGAGGTCTCATGTAGATCGGTTAAGAATTTAATTTGTGGGTATTCCGAAATTCTGACCAGACTGACCATCTTACTAAAAGACCTAATGTATTCTTAAATAGATAATAGACTATCTAGTCAGTTGTATTTTGTTTTATATTGATATACATGCTTATTCAACATATTATTCAGTAAAAAATTAATTAGCTCAGTCTTAAGTTGTCCTATTCTTATTCAAGACAAGCTCGAGACTTCAATCTTAAGTTGTCCTAATTTTTGGATGGTGGGTGGGTTCGGGTTGTATTTGGAACGAATTGGATTCAAATCCGGAGTAAGGCCATCCTTCTCAAATCGGTCCGGCTGCTATCCTTACACATGTCTAGCCTATACGACTCATCCAAAAGAAAGCCAAAATCGCATATGTAAAGTTTAAACCATCGTAAGGTACATGATTTAGCGATTTTCGCATGCATACCTTTCGCGTGAAGATTTATCCTGTCCACTTCATTCCCCTTTAAAAAAAAGGGTGAGATCTTGCTTTGCAAATTCAAATCATGATCGATTCACCGACATAAGCAGCAATTAAAGGCTAAATCCCACTTCAACGTTAGCCGCGTCCTTTGACTCTTTCTCTCTCTCTCTCTCTGTCTCCAACGGATAGAGATTTCAGACAGGAGGAGGCCTCCAGGCTGGTAGAGCATTTGCAGGCCGAGGAAGTCTCACATCCAGAATTCAAATAAAAAGAAGTGAAAAATGAAAGCACAGTCGATTGATATCAAAACCACTTTGGAGCAGGCGGAAAATGAGTGAATAATGCAGAGGCCTCCCCCCACTATAAGAAGTGGCGCTTTTCAATCTCCCTTTCTGGACATCCCCAAGCCATCTCTCTCCACCATCAAAGGACGTCTCTGTCACTCCACCACGCCAAACTCGAGACAGAGAGGGTGAGACACAGACGGAGAGAAAAGGGGGAGAAGAATCCCGAACCCAGGTGGAAGAAAGGTCTTTCTTTCTTGGCTGTCCTTTGCATTACCTTGAGTATGTCAGTCTTCGTGCATCTCTGCTTCGTTTTTCCCCGTCTACATTCCACCTTGTTATTATTAGTAATGGGATGCATTTTCTTTTTGTTGTTTCCAGCTACGACCCAGAAGGCCGATTGGGGTGATGAACGTCATGGGGAGGTTCTTAGTAGTCCCCGTCACCGTGTTCCTCCTGATATGCTGCTGGGCGGCTGCTACGGAGGCCGAGTACATGAAGTACAGAGACGTGAGACAGCCGGTGAGTGTTCGGATCAAGGACTTGATGAGCAAGATGACACTGGCCGAGAAGATTGGCCAAATGACCCAGATCGAGCGCAAGGTTGCCACGCCCGATGTCATGAAGAAGTACTTCATTGGTAATGTGAATCGATCAGCTTGCTTTGCTTTGATCTTTTTTAGCTCCGCGTGCCCTTTGGAAAAAGTTTGCAACTTTTTAGCTCATTGAGCTTGAAAGGTTGATATTTGTTGGTGTTGATCGAGCTAGCTAAGGAATGAACACAACGTGCGGTACAAAGTTATTACGAGAACTCGATCTACTAGGCTGAAACAATCAGGTAATCACTGTTTCAGAAAAGAAACAGGGACTGGTTATGTGGAAAAGTGTGGACTAGGACTTGATGTTTTTGTACGGTGATTGATTGAATCTGTCTTGCCGCAATGGTAGAGGATTATGGTTATGTAATATTTTGTGGTTTTGATGTTTTCGCAGGGAGCGTGTTGAGTGGTGGAGGGAGTGTGCCAGCGCCAAAGGCCTCGCCAGAGACCTGGGTGAATGCGGTGAACGAGATCCAAAAGGGTTCTCTTTCCACCCGACTTGGGATCCCGATGATTTACGGGATCGACGCGGTTCACGGTCACAACAATGTCTACAATGCCACCATTTTCCCGCACAATGTCGGCCTCGGTGTCACCAGGCAAGATTCTCTTGACCAGTCTTAATTCGGATAAAAAGAGTGTTCATATAATTTTTCATTCAGATTTGAACTTCTCATGTGTGATCGAGAAGCTTCATTAGTTTAGAGTGAAAAAGAATCTCATTCTTGATCCTGTCATATTGTTTTCCAGAGATCCTGTGCTACTCAAGAAGATTGGGGATGCTACGGCACTTGAAGTTAGAGCAACTGGTATTCCTTATGCTTTCGCGCCGTGCATTGCGGTAAAGTCGACAACCTTTTGAATACGAGAGAGATTTTTCTGAAGAAAAGTCTTCATTGAGGTCAAGCTGAAAGTTCTGTCGGATGCGTGACCGCTCAATCTTTTTCGCAGGTATGCCGAGATCCGAGATGGGGCCGGTGCTATGAAAGCTACAGCGAGGATCACCGGATTGTCCGGATGATGACCGAGATCATACCCGGTTTACAAGGAGACCTTCCTGCCAATTCCCCAAAGGGTGTTCCATTTGTCGCCGGAAAGTAAGAGCCTTCACGGTTAACTGATGACACTTACTTTTCCCATTCTGTTTGATTTGCTTTTTGCTAGGTTGTCATGGACTTATCCATGATATGAATTCATATCATTTTGTTGGTGCTGTTCACGTTTGTCTTATGCATTTCCATGATATGAATCCACATCATTTTGTTAGTGCTGTTCACTTTTGTCTTGTGCATACATGATTGGCTCATTGATTGATGTTGACCGGGTACATGTAGTATTCAGCCTTCGTGCGATGTCCATAACTCATCCGCAGACCAAATTGGTGACGAAGATAAGCCCCATTGACATGATGACTCTTGTTTATCTAATGCGTGCACTTGCTTGCTCTAGTGAGCTAACCATGCCGTTGCGGTCGATAATATGGCACACCAGAAAAAGGCTTAATAGAGATCAGGTCGTGTAATTTATTACGTTTAGTGTTGAAAAATCATGTTTAAAGCCTGTCTTTTAGTGCTTATGCTCAGATCAGGATAAATTTTTTCATGGTCATACGTGGGAAGCACTTGGGGGTGGACCATGTTATTCTCTAGATAAAGAGCACAGCACGTTGAGTACGTGAAAGTAAACAGCTATGAATTCCACCCTTATCCTCGTCAAGAGTGCTATGATTTCGTGCGTTGACTTGTTGATCTCCGATCTTGACTGTCCTAAAAGTTTCTCATCATCATTTTCGTGGTCCTATGCTTATTAGTATGTTTATTTTTGCTTAGGAACAAGGTCGCGGCCTGTGCCAAGCATTTTGTGGGAGACGGGGGCACGACAAACGGCATAAACGAGAACAACACTGTCATTGATTACAATGGTTTGCTCAGTATTCACATGCCTGCGTACTTGGATGCCATTAAGAAGGGTGTTGCCACGGTCATGGTGTCGTATTCAAGCTGGAACGGCAAGAAGATGCACGCGAACCGTGATCTCGTCACTGGGTTCCTGAAAAACAAGCTAAAATTCAAGGTAAGGGAATGAAAAGTAGCCAGAGAATCGGACGTAATAAGTTTCTACTCATGGTGTTTTTTGTTATTGCTAATGAGCAAACTGAGCTGAGAATATGAATTTTTCAGGGTTTCGTCATATCAGATTGGGAGGGCATTGACAGGATAACATCTCCTCCTCACGCTAACTACTCGTACTCTGTTCAAGCCGGAGTTGGTGCAGGAATCGACATGGTGAGTTCAACAAGGAATGTCTCTCGGACTATGTATTTTGATTATATTCTTGATTGGTTTTGATTTATTGGCTCGAGAAGATAAAATATGTATCCGATCTTCCCTGCTTTTTTTCTCGCAGGTCATGGTACCCTACAACTTCGCTGAGTTCCTTGACGACCTGACTTATCAGGTGAAGAACAATGTAATCCCGATGAGTCGGATTGACGATGCCGTGAGGAGGATCTTGAGGGTTAAATTTGTCATGGGACTTTTTGATAACCCGCTGGCCGATAACAGCCTGGCCAACCAAGTGGGGAGCCCGGTATGTGGTTACGGATCAATCAGCTTAAATGAGCAACACAATCGATCATTCTAATTCCTAGAAAAAGTCTCTCTGGCTAAAATTAAAATCACAATGTCGAACAGGAACACAGAGAATTGGCAAGGGAAGCTGTGAGGAAGTCACTGGTGCTTCTAAAGAACGGTAAAACTATGAGCAAACCATTGATTCCGCTTCCTAAGAAAGCGCAGAAGATACTTATTGCGGGAAGTCAAGCCGACAACTTGGGCTATCAATGTGGAGGTTGGACAATTGCATGGCAAGGCCTTAACGGCAACGAGCTCACAGTCGGTATGGTCTGAGCATTTCACGTTTGTCAACTTGAATGAAAAATATTTCGATAAAACTGGTGGCAATTTGTCTACTTGTCGCCAGGTACCACAATCCTCAATGCAGTGAAGAGCACAGTCCATCCGGATACCCAAGTGGTCTACAACGAGAACCCCGATGCAAACTTTGTGAAGTCCAACAACTTTGCATATGCCATTGTCATCATAGGTGAGCCATCTTATGCGGAGACATTTGGCGACAGCTTGAACTTGACCATCTCTGAGCCGGGCCCAAGCACTATCAGCAACGTGTGTGGGTCAGTCAAGTGCGTGGTGGTCGTCATCTCAGGCCGCCCCGTCGTCATTGAGCCCTATGTCTCGAAGATAGATGCCCTGGTGGCTGCTTGGCTTCCAGGGACTGAAGGCCAGGGAGTTGCCGATCTCCTGTTTGGCGACTACGGTTTCACCGGCAAGCTTGCGAGGACATGGTTCAGGAGTGTCGATCAGCTTCCGATGAATGTCGGGGACCCGCATTACCACCCGCTGTATCCGTTTGGGTTTGGCCTGACGACGAAAGGCACCAAGGAGAGCAATCCTACATATTCTTGAAAAGATTGATGTATTTGTATAATTTATCTTCTTATCATCTGGGAGGAGATTGAAATTGTATCTTAATTATTTTTCGATGATATCTTTGATTATTCAATGGTGAGATCAAAATGGGTGTCCAACGTAAACCTTTCTTCAATTGTTTGCAGCAATCAGACGGAATTCTTGGATCTCTGCAACTACATTTACAGCTGATTTGAGTCAATCGAGCAAAAACAGAGCAACTACTCTCGTGACTTGCTAGATCTGTTAGGTTACGTGACAAGATTCACGTAAGTGTACATCGAAACGGCAACGTATTCGGTGCGTATGATAGCTTTAGCCTCTCCCGTTATTGCCCCAATGTGGAACACCTCAATTGGTCCCCATACATATCATGGTAGGAAATCAGGTGTCGGGTAATTTTCTTTATCAACAGTTTTCCGACATTTACTAATTCTTTCATAATCTTTTTTCATAATTCTTTATCGAATTGTCCTGTCTTAATCTCTTCACTTTTCCCTAAGTTTGTTAAACCCAATTCAACCGATGTTTAATTCGTTGCCTTTTACTGGGAAAGGTATTGAATCAGGACAACTAGTGAAAGAAATCAGAGTCATTAGTTTGCAGTTATTCAAGTCTTAAACGAGGTGCTTATCTTTATCCATCCAAGAGCATAGATGGACATGAAATCTGCTGTTTCCTAATCACAGCCCTCGACATCATCAGACAACTACATATCCAGATTAGGATTGCTGCCGGAAGACGTTATCCCATCCCTATCACCGTGTCGCTGCGTATGTGCGTGTGGCTATATATATATATATATATATATATATATATATAGCAGAGGGAGCGCATTCCACAGTCAAAACAATTCAGACTTTTGGTGACGAGTTTCGCTGTCTGTCGCTGAAAGTTTGTCGCCTGTTGTCGCTTCCTCTAGTGGGGAGAGCTTGAAGCTGAAGAAGCATTGAATGTAAATTACGAAGAGATCTGCTTTGGTTCGTTCCATTGCCTTTGCTTATGTTGAGGATTTGTTTTTGCGAGGAAGATTTACTAGTCGTTTGTGGGTTTTGTGGTAAAGTAGATTTGATGAGTTATTCGTTCTTTGTGCAGGATTGTGACGCTTGACTTTTTTGAAGTATTTAGATCGGCGAAATCGGGATATTTTCCACCGCATTAGTAAACTTGGTTACTTCACTAATCCATCGAAATTGTTAAATTCTTTTCGGCCAATCCGTAAAATTTGCAATCGAATGCGTAATGTCAATGATTTGACATCTTCTTTTACTGGACTAGATGCTCGACTATTTTGAAGTACTTAGATCTCTCGAATTGATAAATTTACTATTATGTTTATGATTTTTGCTTTGAGGATTGCTTCATGTCTTCTTTCGTGATCACGATAATCTTTGAGTATTCACTCTTTCATGTGGATGATCATCATCTTCATCCTGCAGGATCATCGACATTAGCGAAACAAAGATGGCAAAGCTTTCATTCCTTTCAATGGGGATGATCCTCTTCCTATGTTGCTGCTCGGCCACTGTGGGAACGGCGTCAGCCGATCAAGGCTACTCGAAGTACAAGGACCCCCGTCAACCTGTCAACGCGCGGATAAAAGACCTCATGCAAAGAATGACCCTTCAGGAAAAGATTGGCCAGATGACGCAGGTCGACTACTCCGTGGTCACCCCCGGCACCCTGAGAAACTACTCCCTTGGCAGCGTGCTCAGCGGCGGAGGAAGCATGCCGATCCCCAAAGCGAAGGCTCGAGACTGGATGGACATGGTGAATAGATACCAAAACGAATCTCTCTCTAGTCGCCTCGGGATCCCGATTATCTACGGCATCGACGCGATCCACGGGCACAACAACGTGTATCAAGCCACTATATTCCCACACAATGTTGGCCTCGGGGCTACGCGGTAAGCCTATTTGATCATTCTATGCATACATTAATCAACATCTGTTGACATATGTTCTTTCTGCTCTACGTAACAGCCCATTATATTGAGCAGAGACAGTTAATTGAGAAGTTAGTATAGTTGGATCAAGTATTACCGTCAAAATCACAACAAATAACATTATGTTAAAAAATGATTAGGGTGTCTATTGCAATGTTATCAACACAATTATCTTTGTTTGATCATGTATTTCAAGTAGATTCTATATGATATCACAACAATTTCCAGTATTTAGTTATATAACTTAAAGAAAAGTCAATGTTTATCATTTCAGGGATCCGGATCTTGTGAAAAGAATCGGGGCTGCGACCGCACTCGAAGTTAGGGCGACGGGGATTAATTATGTGTTTGCTCCATGCATTGCGGTGTGTATTCATTTAAATACGATAATTTCAACATTCGGTTTCTGAGTGTTCTTAACATATTTATGATTCTCTTTTTCAATCTCGAAACCGTGAATTAGGTATGCAGAGATCCGAGATGGGGCAGGTGCTATGAGAGCTACAGCGAGGATCCATCCGTTGTTCAAGCCATGACATCGATCATCCCTGGATTGCAAGGCGAAATTCCTGCTGGCGGGCGAAAGGGAGTGCCTTATCTCGGCGGAAAGTAAGCTTTTGTTTTGATTAGACTAGCTTGAGTTGGTGGTTAGTTCCTATTTGGCTTTGTTCCACCAAGAAAAGGTTTATCAATCGCCCTCTTGGTATCACATTTTGTAGAAGGTGTCATATTAGCGAATACCCTAAAGTCTTGAGTGTCCATTTTGAAATGCTGGGTAGTGTCTCCAGCAACTCTCATACTATTTTTTTTTTGGTCGAACTCATACTATTTGACTAAGTTAAATGTTGTCATTATCTCATACTTTGGACAGTGACAAGGTTTTGGCCTGTGCAAAGCACTATGTGGGAGATGGTGGCACCACAGGGGGCATCAATGAGAACAACACGGTGACTGACTGGCATCAACTGTTGAGCATTCACATGCCCGGTTATTACAAGGCCATAATCGAGGGAGTCTCAACAGTCATGGTCTCGTATTCGAGTTGGAACGGAGTGAAGATGCATGCTAACCACTTTCTCATTACGGACTTCCTCAAGAACACCTTGAAGTTCAAGGTACATTGATTTATTAGTCTCTCCTCAGTCTTATCATTTGTGATTGATGCAGATTGTTGATTGAATTGAATCAACCGGTTCTAAATTCTTGCAGGGCTTTGTAATAACCGATTGGCAAGGAATCGATAAGATCACCACCCCGATCGGCATAAATTACACATACTCTATTCAGATGGGAATCGAAGCCGGGATTGACATGGTCAGTGGCTATGGCTACTTAGCTTTACCTTTCATGCAAAAGTATCGGATTGCCAAATTAATCTTAATGGGCAAGCGCTTTTTTTATCCCTTTCCGCTCGTAGGTCATGGTTCCCTTCAATCATACGGTGTTCATCGATACCCTGACCCAATTGGTCAATGCCAATGTGATCCCCATGAGCCGGATTGACGATGCCGTCGAGAGGATCTTGAGGGTGAAGTTCACGATGGGCCTATTTGAGAATCCTCTGGGCGATCAGAGCTATATTTCCCAGCTTGGAAGCCAGGTTAGACAATGCAAGAGCACATTACTCGGACTATTTATGAAATGTACACAAGCATTGTTTTATTCCAATTCTGTGTCAATGTAGGAGCATAGAGATTTAGCAAGGGAAGCGGTCAGAAAATCACTGGTTCTGTTGAAGAACGGGCACAATGCGGATTCCCCAGTGTTGCCGCTTGCCAAGAACGCTTCTAAAATACTGGTGGCCGGGACTCATGCCAACAATCTAGGCTATCAGTGTGGTGGTTGGACCATCACTTGGCAGGGTGGAAGTGGCAACAACCTAACCAGTGGTACATTCTCTTTCCTTTCCTCTTTAGTACACTGCATACGAAACAATTGATGTCGTGGAGGACTAGGTCGTGGCCACCGGGAGTTATATCGAATGTATAATGTCGCGGTAACGACGTGACGTTTCAACGTTTACATGTTTAATCAAAGTAGGCAGTTTCTGATGAAGTTATTCGTGATTTTGTGCACTTGACAATAGGGACCCCTATCCTAGGCGCGATAAGTAAGGCAATAGACCTCGACACAGAGGTTGTCTTCAGCGAGAACCCCAATGCCGACTTCGTCAAGGCACACAACTTCTCGTACGCCATCGTCGCGGTCGGGGAGCTGCCCCACGCGGAGACGGCGGGAGACAGCACGAACCTGACGCTGGTGGAGCCGGGCGAGAATATCATCTCCAACGTGTGCTCATCGGTGAAGTGCGTGGTGATCGTGGTTTCTGGAAGGCCGGTCAAGATAGAGCCGCTCGTAGCGCAGATAGACGCACTGGTGGCCGCGTGGCTGCCGGGGAGCGAGGGGGATGGGGTGGCTGACGTCTTGTTCGGGGACTACGGATTCACTGGGAAGTTGCCGATGACATGGTTCAAGACCGTGGATCAGCTTCCCATGAACGTGGGTGACCCTCACTACGATCCACTCTTCCCATTTGGTTTCGGTCTCACCACCGAGCCCACCGGCGGACAGTGAGGGAGACATTCAAGAGTGCAACTTCGTTATTCTAAATTTTAAGTTTTATCTTATCTCATGAACATTCAGTAGGAGATTCTGGTGGGTATTTCTTTTGCCAACCCATAATCATTTTGGATCGTGGTTCAAAATTAGGACATGGTACAATTTGAATAATCTTCACCAGGGTACTCCAAGCATTATTCTGGTTGTTTTCCATTTTGCATGATTGAACTTGATAGTGATTTTCTTATTTTTCATATGATTTTGTTGCTTATATTTCTCTTTGGAGCCTTACGTTTCACCTACAAAATCCCAAAATGCGAGGGTAGAGCATGCTTCTTGTCGTGTGGCATAACATTAACAGAGTTGCCTAACACTAATGATGCTGCATGGTTTTTGGAAATAGACCGTTTCTACATGGCTAATACTTTTTTCTTGCCAGAATGAAGTGGTTCTTTCGTCATGTAAATATTCAAATAAACATAATTTTGCTCAAGAATTCATGAAATCCTAGGTGTTTTATGCACTGTGTTGAGATTAGTATATTTAAGAAAAGTTTATTTGCACGAGCTTGGAAATTACCTCTTTTTCAAGTCAAAAGTGCAAACTTGTAATGAGTATCAAAAGAAATAATAAAATTATGAACGAGAATCCCAAAGCTAAAGCTGAAATTTCTAAATTGATATAAGAATTATCTCATCTAAATTTTTGTTTATATCGGGTTGTATGTAATAGTATCACGACACGTAAATAAGCATCTAGTTTTTCATGAATTTTTTTGAATTCGGATAATGTTTTAATCTCGGTAGCTTTTTGCTTTTCACTTAATCCTAAACAAACAAGCCCTTACTAAATATGCATAGTTATTTAACCCTGCTAGGGCTTGGTTTTGGAGCAATTTTTGGAACTTACACAGCAGCTTACTCTTATAAAAATTTACAAACCCCAAAAGGTTTTATTATGATTTGATTTTTTTTCAGCATCAATCACCATTTTCAAACCTAGCCTCTCGTTATTGTTAGGTCTTAGGTTTTTATGATCGTTGATCATAAATATTATCAACTTTACCTTTTGCCACTCCGTAGGTTGTATCTACAAATTTGACTGAATGATAGTGTTCGCAAATTTGAGGCGGCTTGTTGTATAATTCATGCGAGATAATTTATCTATTAAAAAAATACTATCGTTGGTCGTAAATACTCGACTACTTCACTGAGCCAGGTTTAGGACGTTATACCAAATATTACTGTCGTGTTTGGAAAGTAATAGAAACTTAACAATACAAGTTTGGGACAAGGCCAGTCGTTCCAAATGCGTCCCACTTCCATCCCCATCGTCTTTGTAAATTTCAAAAGCACAAACCATACTTGCCTCAACTTCATAAAAGATAGACCAATGAGAAAGAATTAAAAAAGATTATGCATAAGCTTCCAAACCTCAGCCAGAGTACTTTTGTATAATATTTAATTATGCTCTGATGAGTTTATATATATATATATATATATATATATATATATATATATATATATATATATATATATATATATTAATTATCTAAATTTAGCCCATTTTGTAAAGATATCTTTCCCATTCCCCATCTTATCTGTTTTTGATACCATTTAATGTCTAATTTTCTCACAAGATATTCTATATCAGATAAATGGTATCAAAGCCAAGGGGTAGATAAAGATAATCTTTATAAATTCTTCCGCAGTAAAGACGATTTCCTTCGTGGTAATCTTTTCGAGTGATATCTGGATGTGTTCCAGGCAGTAAAGCCCAGTGGGGTAGTAAGTCCGTTGGTAAGCATCGCCGATATCTATAGAAAAGAACAAAGTAGTCTTTTGCAATGAATTTATTAAGACGATCTGAGTCTTCTTCTAGTTCTTTATCAAGAATGTCCTCTGATCAAGGACCTATAAACAGAGAAGAAATTAATATAGAAGATTTTAATAGATCTATAGAAAATTGGTTCATTCCAAAAGTCAAGCTTGACAAGATTTATGAACATTCAAAATTTAAACTCTTTGGATACAATGACTATGTTATTGTTACCGAAGAAAGAGATGTTCCTCTTTCTAACTCTTTTGCTTCTATACAACTTCTAAATAAAGATTCTATAAAAAAGCATTCTTTAAAATGGAATTACATGCATATAGGATTAGTTCAAGTAGGTGCTAAACCTCTCACTAAAGAAGGTCTTGACACCTCTTTACTTCTTGTTTTAAGAGATGCCAGACTTTTAAAATACGATGAATCTATTCTTGGAGCTGTTGAAACAAGTCTTTGCGGTGGACCAATACATTTTGATAGTCATCCTGGTCTAACTGTATCTCTTAAAGATAAAAATATTTTGAAATCTTTGACTCTTCAAATAAAAACTCATAATCATTCTATAGCTGAAGGATCCATTCCTATAGCCCTCATTTACAGAGTTTATTACAAAGTCATGAATTCCGCATTTGGCAGTAAAGCTTTCAAATTAAATTCCAATAGAGAAACTCTTCTTTTACAAACTGACATTTCTAAAGCCAATGTTACGATTCCAAGAACCATTCCCTGGAATCAAATAACTCTTCCAGAACAATGGGAATTAGAAAACAGAATTCCCCAGCAAATTATCCAAAATTCTGAACCTACAAACATTATCCAACATTCTGAAGGAAGAGTAACAATTCAATTTTCCAGAAGATCTGTTGATATTCCCAGAAGATCTTGTGATATCAGATCTATTCCTTCTTGGCATTCCACTTCTTCTCGAAGGTCAGTTGATAATATTCCCAATAATCCTTTTAATAACACTCCTTTTGTTAACACAGAAGAAGAATCTCCTAGTGCTCCTCCTCCTAATATCAGCGGTATTGATAACAGGTCAGGAATTTCTAGACCAATTTATCAAAATACTCCCGAATTCCCTGATCCAACTCCCTCTGAAATGGAAGATCCAGAAATCAATGTCTTAGAAATATCTTTTGAACCTGATAAAATACTTTTGAATAAAGAATTTAATTCCTTAAATAATAAGCTAATAAGAGACTGGTTTTTTAAGAACTTTCAAAATCAAGCTCTTAATATCAAAGAAGAGTATTATGAGTATATATACCAACATGAGATTCAAATATTCTTTTTGATTGGTTTGAAAATATATTCTTAAAAGAAAAACAAATTTTTGTTTTAGACCAGTTTTACAAATGGAAGCTCGATGATGGCCACATCATTGAATCAAATCATCCACCTCTTAGAAAAATCAAGATTGATCACAGAGAAGTTGAAATTATTGCTTCTCCTTTCAAAACTTCTTCTGAAATAGATGGCATTGGCATCAAAAAAATTGTTGAACAAAATAACTTTTCTAATCAACATTTACATACTTTAGGAAGGCAATTGGACCGTATAGAAAATTCCGTCCAAAATAACCTTTCTTCTTCATCCATTTCTACACTAAAAAGAGAGCTAAAACCTCCACTTTTTAAGAATTTTGAAATTCCAAAATTTCCCAGTTCTGAATTTACTAAGGCTCTTGAGGATAGAAGAAAGCTTTTTAAAGGAAAAGCACCTTTAATCTCAAAAAATCCAATTATTCTGGATACTCATTTAATACAAAATCTGAGTGTTAAAGACACTCCTGATCGTAGTGAACCTTCTAATCAGATTAATCTTTTGGATAAATCTGATACTGACTCCATTCCTGAAATAAATCGCATCACCTGGAAAGATCCACAAAAACTCTACTATTCTAGAGCTACTCCTCCTGATATACTCACGGAAGAAAATTTTTCTAAAGTTCAAAATAAATATTCTTCGGATGCTATTTATGAATGGAACATCGATGGCGTTTCTGAGCAAAACCTTATAAACATTCTTACTCAAATGGTCATGCTTGCAAACACCTATAAAACTATTCCCGACACTTCAGATCATTCAGTTGCATATCTTCTTATAGCTGGTTTTACGGGTCAGCTCAAAGGATGGTGGGATAACTACCTAAATGAAGAGCAAAGATCCCAAATCTTGAATGCCTATAAACTCGATCCTTATGGTCAAAACATTCTAGATGATGACGATCAACCCATTCAGGATGCTGTTAATACATTAATATTTTCCATATCTCAACATTTTTTAGGAGATTCATCTCATATTCTTGATAAAAATCAAGATCTTTTATCAAACATGAAATGTCGTTCTCTAGGAGAATTTAGAGAATACAAGGAAATATTTCTCCAGAGGGTTCTTCAAAGAACAGATTGCAATCAGTCTTTTTGGAAAGAAAAATTCCTTGCTGGTTTACCAAAACTCATAGGAGAACAAGTCCGAAGTAAGATAAGAGAAGATTATGGAAATCTTATTCCTTATGATCATCTTTCTTATGGAGAATTAATCTCTTATATTTACAAAATTGGAACACAACTTTGTACTAATATTCGTCTCCAAAAACAAATAAAAAAGGAACAAAAACTTACTAAAAAAGGATTAGGAGAATTTTGTTCCCAATATGATCCTTCTTTTGAATCTTTCCATAAGAAAAAATGTTCTGGGGATTGCCCCACTAAAAAGAAAAAGAAATTTTATAAAAAACCCTATGAAAGAAAATTTCATAAAACTCCTTCTGAAAAGGAAAAGGAAAAATCTGAAAGACCCAAAAAATCAAAGAAAAAGGATTTTAAAAATATTACTTGTTATAACTGTGGCAAGAAAGGCCATACTTCCCGTTTTTGCAAAGTTAGCAAAAAAATTAATGAGTTAGATTTAGACGAAGGAATTCTGCATCAGCTCAACCAAATAATGATTGAAACTGACAGCAGCTCTTCAGAAGATTTTAACTCCGAAAAGGGCTTTCAAGTTTGTGATTTGGAAACTTCTTCTTCCACTTCAGATAGTGAAAATGAAGAAGAATCCCAATTCGAAATAAATGTTTTGACAAAAGAAGAAGAAATTCTTTTGCAAACTTTTGATCAGATTACTGATCCTGAAACAAAAATAAAATTCCTTAATAATTTCCAAAACCCAAAATCGGTTTCTAAACCTGCTTTTCAAACAAACAATCCTTATAATATTTCTGAAATATTAGGAAAAACTAAAAAAACAGTTTACAAACCCGTTTCTATAAACGACCTTACTCAAGAAATCAATAAGCAAAAACAAGAAATTCAGGAACTAAAAGCTACCCAAATCATTTTGCAAAAGGATATTTTTGACATCAAGTCAAAAGGTTTAAAAGGAAAACAAAAGGTAGAAGATTTTGAAGAAAACATCTCACAAACTTCTTCTCCTTCTAATACAGATTTTCTTTTGACACTTTCTGAAATCACCACTAGAAAATGGATTATCAATATTTCTATAAAAATTCAAAGTTTTATTTTAAATACTACAGCCCTTTTTGATACTGGAGCAGACCTCAATTGTATCAAAGAAGGACTCATTCCAACAAAATATTTTGAAAAAACCTCTCAATCCCTCAGATCTGCATCTGGAGATAAATTAAATATTAGTTTCAAAATTCCTGAAGCAGAAATTATCAATGATGAAATCTCTTTTAAAACTCCTTTTTTACTCGTAAAAGACATGAGACAGAATGTCATTCTAGGATCGCCTTTTATTAATTTAATTTTCCCCTTCAAGGTCACTGAAAAAGGAATCGAAACAAAAACCCTTGAGAAAAGATTATGTTTTGATTTCATTTCTAAAACTCAAATCAAAACCTTGAACTTTCTTCAAGAACATTCTATTTTTAATATTAATTATGTCATTCATAATAAAGAAACCCATCTTCAATTCTTAAAAGAAGATCTTGAATACAAAAGAATTGATAAAAATCTTTCTGAACCAAGTCTTCAGAAAAAAATTCTTTTTCTCGAAAACCAAATTAAGAACTCTATATGCTCCAATATTCCTAATGCTTTTTGGTCTCGCAAGAGCCATATTGTGAATTTACCTTATGAACCAGGATTTTCTGAAAAAGATATTCCTACTAAAGCCAGACCCTCTCAAATGAACCATGAGGTTCTCAAATTTTGCCAAAAAGAAATACGAGAACTTCTTAACAAAAAATTAGTTAGAAAAAGTCAATCTCCTTGGAGTTGCTCTGCCTTCTATGTTAATAAAAATGCAGAGTTAGAAAGAGGAGTCCCAAGATTAGTTATTAATTACAAACCTTTAAACACTGCTTTAAAATGGATTAGATATCCAATACCTAATAAGAAGGATTTGTTAAATAGACTTTATGATGCAAAAGTTTTTTCAAAATTTGATGTGAAGTCAGGATTCTGGCAAATTCAGATCAGTGAAGAAGATAGATATAAAACAGCTTTTACTGTCCCTTTTGGTCAATATGAATGGAATGTTATGCCTTTTGGTTTAAAAAATGCACCATCTGAGTTTCAAAGAATAATGAACGACATTTTTAACCATTGTTCTGATTACATCATTGTTTATATAGATGACGTTTTGATATTTTCTGTCTCCATAGAAAAACATTTCAAACATATCAACCACTTTATAGATGTGGTAAAACAAAATGGATTGGTAGTCTCACCAACCAAGCTATCTCTTTTTAAAACAAAAATTAGATTCCTTGGACATTATATACATCAAGGAACTATTATTCCTATTGAAAGATCCATTACCTTTTCTGAAAAATTCCCTGATGAAATTAGAGATAAAAATCAATTGCAAAGATTTCTTGGAAGTCTAAACTATATTATTGATTTCTTTCCTCGTATCAATATAATCTGTAAACCACTCCATCAGAGGCTTAAGAAAGATCCTCCCCCCTGGACACAAACTCATACTAATATTGTCAGACAGATTAAACGAACTGTCAAGGAAATCCCTTGCCTTCATCTTGCTGATCCAAATGCATTCAAAATTGTTGAGACTGATGCTTCTGATATTGGATATGGAGGAATTCTCAAGCAATCCAAAGACAACAAAGAACAAATTGTTCAGTTTGTCTCCAAACATTGGAATGATTGCCAAAAGAATTACTCTACTATCAAAAAGGAAATCCTTGCTATTGTACTCTCTATTTCTAAATTTCAAGGAGATTTATTAAATCAAAAATTTTTATTAAGGATTGACTGCAAATCTGCAAAAGACATCCTACAAAAGGATGTCCAGAACATTGCCTCTAAACAAATCTTTGCTAGATGGCAAGCCATCTTATCTGTTTTTTATTTTGACATAGAATTCATAAATGGTTCTTCTAACTCTCTACCAGATTTTCTCACAAGAGAATTTTTGTAGGATGGCTTGCCTGTTTTTGATTTAGAGGCTTGCCATTTTGTAAATGTCTAATTTTAGACATTTACCCAGATTATCTTGTAAAGATAATCTTATCTTATCTAAATTTAAGATAATTATGTCGGGACACTGTTCACTGTAAACACTGTGCACTTACCACTACAGTAATACCCGCACTGTGCACTTACCGCTACAGTAATACCCGTGAACGATTTCTACAGTAACCTACCTGGTTATAAAAGAAGACCTCATCTCTCATAAGGGGGGCAGAATCCTTTCACTTTACTCTTGAACTCTCTTCTCTCCGAACCCTCTTCTCTCCAGATTATCTTTACAAAATTTAAGCTTAGAAATACCGATTGTGTTTACCGATTGTGTTTGTTCTAAAATTTTCTCATAAAATTCTGGGGTTTTGAATAAAGAATTTAATTCCTTAAATAATAAGCTAATAAGAGACATATATATATATATATATATATATATATATATATATATATATATATATATATATATATATTTGGCGAAGAATATGTAATAGTTGGTGGTGTTGAAAAGTAAAAGAGAAGCCGAGAGATAAAAGGAAAGAAAGGCCAAGTCGTGCATAACCAGAAAGGAGAAGAAGAAAGAAGAGAAGGAAAAAGATAAAAGATAATTTGTTTCGGACACCCGACAAAGCCAGATTAATTACCTCTTGCAACGTATGATAAGTGTTCGAGCCTGTAGTTCATATAATCGGAGTAGTTTACAAAGTTATGCTTATATTCAAAGTTATGCGAATTTTTAACTATAAGGTTTGATTGAGGAGTTATGGAACTGTGGATATATATGTAAATGATAGTCTAGGACATTGTGGAGTTGTGGGGTTTGACAGAAATCGATTCCAAAGTACAGTTTGATCATAGTGAATTTTTGAAGTTTCACACTCAAGCTCCATATTGCGAATAACTTTGAATATCCATTTCTGACAAGAGTTTTGTTAGTGCGTGGAAGTTGTTTTATTAACAAATAAGCTTAGTTTAGCCTATTCATAATTGAGTATACTTGATTTTGACAAAATTTCTCGATTATTTGATAGGATTTTGATTTCGTTAGTTTGAAAGTAACCTTTGTGATTTTGTTTTAGGCCTTACTAGGTGAGCGATGCTATCTTTTCTATAAATTTGTAAAAGCGATAGAGATTCGATATATTATGAGTTATAAAAGAGTGTGTTTGTTGCATAAAATTTCGATAGAATATTTACTACTTTTTGGTTATTTGTAGATGGTTTGAAAAATGTTTTATAAAAGGTGTTTCAAAATGTTATTGGTTTATGAAATGAATTACGAAATGGGATGAGAGAAGGTCTTGTAAAATATATATTCCTTTTAATGAATGGAGTTGAGAAAGATTATATTTTTTAGGTTTGCAAAACCTTTTATTGTGAAAAAAATACGAAAAGCTCTTGACTTTTAGTATAGTTTATGGAAATATTATATGTATTGATTTGTAAAATGCTATATGAAATGCATTCTATTGAATAAATTGAGTTGTGAAAGGTGATTCGATTTAGTTTGTGAAACCAAATTTTGAAATGAATTATGGTTTTGATTGTGGGTTTATTGGAGAATGAGGTTTATGCTCACGTAGCTATAATTAGAACCCATTAGAGAGGGGGGTGGGGGGTGGGGGAGGAGACTATTGTCAGGATGTCCTTTAGTTGATATAGGTGATAGATCTAACCAAGGTAAAATTGATCGCATTTGTCATTGGCGTTAACCATAATCATAGTTAAATATTGAGCATTATTGATCAATGGAATAAATAATTGACATTTGACTTGACTAGATTATTTAATTATATGGATCATTGATGGTTGATGTTGGAAAGAAATCATTTACTTTTAAAATGTTATGTGATTTGGGATTGACGAGTTATGATATCGATATATAAGTATGTATAGTGGGTACTCAATTTGTTTAAAAGAGATGTGCATTAATCACTAAATTGTGGTTTCTCACCCCTTTCATTCCAAATCTATTTCAGGTCCTTCAGCTAGCAGCAAATAGGACGAGCGATATCGATGAGGAATTTTGGTAGTGGAATTGTGGGTATGAGTTGAGATAGTCTTAATACATGTCTATAATGACATTTGTTGAGCTTCGTTGAGTTGGAAGTGCATATAAACTCTTGAAAGATTATAGAAACTCTCATACTGTAATCAATTGACTCGTTTATCAAGTATATATCTATACATATACACACACAAATGGACATATATTTGTTGATAGCAAGTCATCGTTTATATTTAAGTCCAAACATTTTGCATATGCCATTGTCATCATAGGCGAGCCACCTTTTGCGGAGACATTCCTTGCGCCCAAGCCAAGCACTATCAGCAATGTGTGTGGGGGAGTCAAGTGTGTGGTGGTCATAATCTCGGGCCGCCCTGTCGTCATCGAACCCTATGTCTTGAAGATAGATGCCTTGGTGGCCGCTTGGCTACTGGCGGACGAAGGCCAAGGAGTCGCCAATCTCCTATTTGGCGACTCCAGTTTCACCGGCAAGCTTGCAAGAACATGGTTCAGGAGTGTTGATTAGCTTTCGATGAATGTCGGGGACCCGCATTACGACCTGCTCTATCCGTTTGGGTTCGACCTGATGACCAAAGGAACCAAGCAGAGCAATCCTACATATTCTTGAAAAGGATAATGACATAAACAGTCCATGAACTTTTAATTTGTTCAATGTAGTCCCTGAACTTTAACCCAATATTCAATGTAGTCCCTAAACTTTCAATTTGTTCAACTTGGTCCATGAACTTTTAGTAAATATTCAATTTAATCCCTAAACTATATGAAAATGTATAATATATAGTCCTTGAATTTGAATTAATTGAAGGACTACATTGAACATTTTTATAAAGTTCAGGGACTATATTGAACATGTACTAAAAGTTCAAGGACCATATTGAACATTAGGTTAAAGTTCAGTGATTATATTAAACAAATTAAAAGTTTAGAAATCAAATTGCACATTGAGTCAAAGTTCAGGGACTGTTTATGTCATTTTTCCTTCTTGAAAAGATTGATGTATTTGTATAATTTATCATCCTCTCATCAGGGAGGAGATTGAAATAGTCACTTCGATTGTTTTAAAGATCACACTCAATTATTCAGTGGTGAGATCAAAATGGGTGTTCAACATCAACTTTTCTTCAATTGTTTGTTGCAATCATGACAGTATTCTTCTATCTCTGCGCCACGTTTATAGTTGATTCAGTCAATCGTGCTAAAAACAGAGCAACTACTCTCACGACTTCCTAACTCTGTTAGGTGTCATGTGACAAGATTCACCTAAGGTATTCGGTGTGTAAAATTTCGAGCTTGAACCTCTCTCCCGTTATTTCCCCGATGTGGAACACTTCAATTTGCCAATATATATCATAGTAGGAAATCAGGTGTCCGGTAATTTTCTTTATCGACAGTTTTCCGAAATTTACTAATTCTTTCATAAATCACAGACAAAAAAATCAGTCTTTTTTGGAGACAGATGGTTGAATCATCCGATCTTAATCTCTTCACTTTTCGTTGAGTCTCTCGACCGCTCTCTTTCCTATTTGATAAACTCACTTCAACCGATCTTTAATTTGTTGCCTTATACTAGGAAAGGTATAATGATCTCAATCACAGCCCTTGAAATCATCAGACAACTCCACATCCAGATTAGGATTGCTGCAAGAAGACATTATCACGTATTCAACCATCCGTATCTCCGTGTCGCCGTGTACGTGCATGTGGCTCTATATATATATATGTGTGTGTGTGTGTGTGTGTGTGTGTGTGTAGCAGAGGGAGAGTAATCGACAGTCAAAGCAATTCAGATTTTGTTGCCGAATTTCGCTGTCCGCCCTGAAAGCTAGCTTGTTGTCGCTTCTCTTGGTGGCGAGAGCTTGAAGTTGAAGAAGCATTGAAGGTAATTTCAAAAAGATCTGCTTTTGTTCATTATATTGCCTTTGCTTATGTTGATGATCACGAAAAAAGACATGAAGTTATCCTCAAACCAAAAATCATAAACAGATCAGCAACTTGACTCTCCCGTGAGGCTGGCAAACCGAAACTGATAATCTCTCTCAGAGTCTTTCGTTCTTAGACCAGGCAAACTTGTGGGTATTCACTCCTTCATGTTGATGATCATCATCTTCATCCTACAGGATTATTGACATTAGCGAACCAAAGATGGCAACGCTTCCATTCCTTTCAATGGAGATGATCCTCTTCCTGTGTTATTGCTCGGCCATCACGGGAACGGCGCTCGCCGATCAAGGCTACTCAAAGTACGAGGTCCCCCATCAACCCGTCAATGCGCGGATAAGAGACCTCATGCAAAGGATGACTCTTCAAGAAAAGATTGTCCAGATGACGCTGGTCGACTACTCCGTGGTCACCCCCATAACCCTGAGGAACTACTCCATTGGCAGCGTGCTCAGCGGCAGAGGGAGCGTACTGTTCCCCAAAGCCAAGGCTCGAGACTGGATGGACATGGTGAACAAATACCAAAACGGTTCTCTCTCTAGTCGCCTCGGGATCCCGATTATCTATAGCATCGACGTGGTCCACGGGCACAACAATGTGTATCAAGCCACCATATTCCCGCATAATGTCGGTCTCGGGGCTACGAGGTGAGCATATTTTAGCATTTTATGCATACATTAATAAACATTTGTTGACGTATGTGCTTTGTGCTATACGTGACAAACAATTATATTGAGTAGAGATACTTACTTGAGAAGTTAGTATAGCTAGATCAAGTATTACTGTCAAAATTACAACAAATCACATTACGTTCGTAAGTGATTAGGGTGTTGATTGCAATGTTATCGACACAATTATCTTTGTTTGATCATCTATCTCGAGTAGATTTTGTATGATATCACAACAATTTCCGGTGTTTAAGTTCTATAGCTTAAGGAAAAGTCACTGTATTTTCCGGGATCCGGATCTCGTGAAGAGAATCGGGGCTACGACCGCACTCGAAGTCAGGGCGATGGGGATTAATTATGTGTTTGCGCCATGCATTGCCGTGTGTATTAATTTAAATCTGATAATTTTAACGAACTTTCGGTTTCAAGTGTTCTTAACACATTTACGATTCTCGTTTTCAATCTGGAAATGGTGAATTAGGTATGCAGAGATCCGAGATGGGGCAGGTGCTATGAGAGCTACGGCGAGGATCTGTCCGTCGTTCAAGCCATGAAGTCAATCATCCTGCCAGCAAGGAAAAGGGAGTGCCTTATCTCGGCGGAAAGTAAGCTTTTGTTTTGATTAAACTAGTTTCAGCTGGTGATTAGTTCCTATTTGGCTTTGTCCCACAAAGAAAAAGTTTTTCAATAGCCCTCGCAGTATCACAATGACACCTTAAAGTTTTTGGACGTGGACCAATGTGTAATGCTTGAATGTCGATTTTGAAATTGTGTCATGAGTAACTCTCATACTAATGGACAGTGACAAGGTTTTGGCCTGTGCAAAGCACTATGTGGGAAATGGTGGCATCACAAGGGGCATCAATGAGAACAACACAGTGATTGATTGGTATGGACTGTTGAGCATTCACATGCCCGGTTATTACAAAGCCATAATCGAGGGCGTCTCGACGATCATAGTCTCATATTCCAGCTGGAATGGGGTGAAGGTGCCTGCTATCTGCTTTCTCGTCACAGACTTCCTCAAGAACATTTTGAAGTTCAAGGTACGCATATTAGTCTCTTGTCAGTCTTGTCATTTGTGATTGATATAGACTGATTGAATTGAATCGACCGGTTCTAAATTCTTGCAGGGCTTTGTAATATCTGATTGGCAAGGAATTGACAAGATCACCACCCCAATCGGCACAAATTACGCATACTCTGTTCAGATGGGGATCAAAACTAAGATCGACATGGTCGGTGGCTATGACTACCAACCATTTCCTTTCATGCAAAAGTATCAAATCGCCAAATTAATCTTAATGGGCAAGCGCTTTTTTTATTTTTTGTCCCTTTGCGCTCCTAGGTCATGGTTCCCTACAATCATACAGTATTCATCGATACCCTGACTCAACTAGTCAATTCCAATAAATTCTCCACGAGCCGGATTGACGACGCCAGCGAGAGTGTCTTGAGGGTGAAGTTCGTGATGGGCCTAATTGGGAACCCTATGGGCGATCAGGCCTGTCTTTCCCAGCTTGGAAAGCAGGTTAGACGATGGAAACGCACAATACTTATCAGAATAGAGTATATATGAAGTGTACACAAGCATTGTTTTATTTCAATACTGTGTCATTGTAGGAGCATAGGGATTTAGCAAGGGAAGCAGTCAGAAAATCACTGGTTCTGTTGGAGAACGGGCACGATGCGGATGCCCCCGTGTTGCCGCTTGCCAAGAACGCCCCTAAGATAATCGTCGCCGGGACTCATGCGACAATCTGGGCTATCAATGTGGTGGTTGGACCATCACTTGGCAGGGTGGAAGTAGCAATAACCTCACCAGTGGTACATTCTCTTTCCTTTAGTACACTGCATACACAACAATTGACTTCATGTGTCCGCATTAACGCCACCGTGAGTTATACCAAATGTACGATGTCGCGGGCGTTTTCACGTTTAATCAAAGTTAGGGAGTTTCTGATTAAGTTGATTCATGATTTTGTGCACTTGACAATAGGGACCACCATTCCAGGCGCGATAAATAAGGCCGTGGACCTCGACACAGAGGTTGTCCTCAGCGAGAACCCCAACACCGACTTCATCAAGTCACACAACTTCCCGTACGCCATCATCGTGGTCGGGGACCTGCCCTCCGTGGAGACCGCAGGAGACAGCACGAACATGACGCTGGTAGAACCAGGCAAGGACATCATCTCCAACATGTGCTCGTCGGTGAAGTGTGTGGTGATGGTGGTTTCGGGAAGGCCGGTCATGATGGAGCCTCTCATGGCGCAGATGGATGCGCTGGTGGCCGAATCGCTGGCGGGGAGCAAGGAGGAAGGGGTTGCCGACGTCTTGTTCGGGGACTACGGATTCACTGGGAAGTCGCCGATGACGTGGTTCAAGACAGTGGATCAGCTTCCCATGAACGTGGGTGATCCTCACTATGATCCACTCTTCCCATTTGGTTTCGGTCTCACCACCGAGCCCATCGGCGGACAGTGAACATTGAGATTCTTTTGGATGGGTTTTTTCTTTGGGAAAATTCCAATTAAGGACCCCAAGTGTGGTCAAATTCTCAAAAAGGAGCCCAAAATGAACATTGTGTCAAATAAGGGCCTAAAGTGCTTAATCAGTCTTAAATAAGGACCCGAAGTGCTTAAAAAGTTTCAAATAAGGACCTGGGTCCTTGGCCGGCGAGAAAGTTACCGTTCTGTCACTAGAACAGTAACTTTTTAATTTTTTTTATGATTTTCCTTTTGTTTTTCGTTTTTTGTTTTTTTTCTTTTCCTTTTCCTTTTTCTTTTCTTCCTCTGTTGGCCATAACCGAAGTCGACGGAGGTCGCCGGCCTCAGGCGAGGCCGCCTTCGCCGGTGTCTGTCGAGGGCCTGCCTCACCAGTTGCAGGCGAGGTTGGCCTCGCCCGACGCCGGCGAGGCTCGATCTCACCGGCAACTGGCGAGGCCGGCCTCGCCTAAGGCCGGCGAGGTTGAACCCTTGCCAAATCTGGCGAGGCTCGACCTCGCCGGCGTTGGGCGAGGCCGGCCTCGCCAGTTGTAGGCGAGGTCGAACCCTCGCCAGATCTGGCGAGGCTCGACCTCACCAGCCTCGCTCGACGCCGGCGAGGCTGGCCCTCTCCCGACGCCTATGAGGGTGGCCTCACTCGAGGCCGGCAACCTCCGTCGGCCCTAGCTATGGCCGGCGGAGGAAGAAAAGAGAAAAAGAAAAAGAAAAAAAAATGGAAAAGGAAAAATGGAAAGAAAATCATAAAAACATTAAAAAGTTACTGTTCCGGTGATGGAACAGTAAATTTCTCGCCGGCGGGCGGATATTTTGGCTAGCGAGGGACCTAAGTCCTTATTTGAGACTTTTTATGCACTTCGAGTCCTTATTTGAAACTGATTGAGCACTTCAGACCCTTATTTAACACAATGTTCACTTTGGGCCCCTTTTTGAGAATTTGACCTCACTTGGGGTCCTTAATTTGAATTTTCCTTTTTTCTTTTGCCAACCCTCATTCATTTTGGATCGAAGATGGTTTAAAATTTAGGATATTGTACAATTCGAATAATCGTCACCAAGGTAGGTCAAGTAGTATTCTAGTTGTTTTCCATTTTGCATAATTAAACTTATTAGTAATTCTCCTAATTGTCATACGAATTTTTTGCTTATAATTTCTCCAGGGGCCTTACGTTTCACCTACAAAATCCCAGAATGCGAGGGTAAAGCATGATTCTTGTCGTGCAGCATAACACTAACCTACTTGCCTCCCTATAACGATGCTACATGGGCTTCGGAAGTAGACCATTTCTACTTGTTGGTTTTTGAACGTGAGGGCTAATGCTATTTTCTTGGGGGAAAGTGCAAAAAAAGTCCTAAACCTTTTACATTTGTGTCAATTTAGTCCTAAGCCTTTTTTTTTGTGCCAACTCAGTCCTAAACCATTTGTATTTATGCCAATTTAATCCTAAACTTTTTTTCTGATGCCAATTCAGTTGTAAATTTTATTGTCTTTGTGTCAATTTAGTCCTTTCGACCAATTTTGGACGGATTTTGCTAACATGGACGCCGGCGACCGATCACCGGCACTGACATGGATGACTTTTAATAAATTTTTAATATTTTTTTGAATTTTTATTTATTTATTTATTTTTTCCCTCCTTCCTCTAGCTGGTCGCTGGACTAACGATCGACCAGAGGCCAGAGGCCCGCGAGTTGGCACTACCTCGCCGGCCACTGGCGAGGCTCGCCCTCGCCTTCGCCGTCATTGGCGAGGGCGAGCCTTGCCAGTAGCCAGTGAGGTCAATCCCGCCAACCTTTGGCCAGTCACTGGTCTGGCAATCGGTTGGAGGAAGGAGGAAGGGAAAAACAAAAGAAAAGAAAAGAATAAAAGAATGAATAAAAATTCAAAAAATATTAAAATATTATTAAAAATTGTTAACGTTAGCGTCAGTTACCGGCCAACGTCTATGTCAGCAAAATCCAGCCAATTGAATTGGCACAAAGACAAAAAGGTTTAGAACTGAATTGACACAAATGTAAAATGTTTGAGACTGAATTAGCACAAAAAAAAATTTAGAACTAAATTGACACCAATGCAAAAAGTTTAGGACTGAATTGGCACCAAGAAAAGGTTTAGAACTAAATTGGCACAAATGCAAAAGGTTTAGGACTAAAGTGGCTTGCAAAACGTAACGAATCACACATGTATGCTTTGCAGACGACTTGTTATTATTATCCCATGCAGATGTAGATTCCGCCCTTTGCCTTATGGACGTCCTAAACGAATTTGCAACTCTCACATGACTACGTTTTAACCCGGACAAATGTCAAATCTTTTTCTCTGGGTTAAATGAGGATGAGAAGCTCTTTATGCTGGACCACACGCCTTTTTCTATAGGTACCCTCCCCATCAGATACTTGGGTATTCCCTTTGTTACTAGAAGACTTACCCACACAGACTGTAAGAGTCTTACTGATAAGATCTTCAAGAAAATTGAAAATTGGGGCATGAAGCATATTAGTTATGCAGGGCGTCTACAGTTAGCCAAATCAGTCCTCATCTCCATATGCACCTATTGGATGCAAATGTTCCTACTCCCAAAGCACACTATATACAAGGTTGAGAAGAGGATTAGACAATTCTTATGGGCTGGTAATTCAGCAAATCATGGCTCGCACAAGGTTGCATGGCAAGTGGTATGCTCACCTAAAAGGGAAGGAGGATTAGGATTGCCTAATTTGAACTTATGGAACAAAGTATTGCTAGGTCGCATGTTGTGGAATTTTATCAATCTTCCATCCTCTTCCCTTTGGAGTACTTGGGTTCACAACACCAAATGTAGAGGCACCCCAATTATGCAGCTCGACATCAACAACAGTATGGCTTGGAGCTGGAGATGTCTCCTCAAACTGTGACCTGTTCTAACATCGATTATACAGAGCCCAAAATACTGCTGCCAAAATATATATGATGAACTCAAACATGTGAGACCAGCTATGGAGTGGTATAACCTAATTTGGACCAGCGGCATTAGCAAATACAATTTTATTGATTGGCTAGTTTGCAGAGATAGGCTACCTACAGCAAGAATTATCGCACAATGGATACCTTCAGTTGATATTCAGTGTAATTTCTGTATGGTTAGTATTGAAGACAGAACACATTTATTCTTCGAGTGTGAATGGACAAACAACATATGGCGTCGTATCCTCGCACAACATGGGATCAGGCGCCTTTTAGGAGGATGGAACGAAGAACTCCAATGGATGATTAGGACAACAAAAGGCAAAGTCTTGGCAGCAAGACTCCTCAAGTTGTCCTTTCTAGCAACCATATATTGCATTTAGATGGAGCGCAACAGCAGACGATTTCAAAACAAGTCAATTGACTTTCATATTCTTTTGGCTAAGGTTCGTAAAAATATCAGAGGTAGAGCAAAGCTCTACCAAAAAATTAGACCTTCCCAGACAAATGTTGTATTAGCTACTATATGGAGACTTCCTACCTCCATCTTTTTGAATTATTAGCACTTTTCGTAATGCCGGGGGATGCTCCTATGCTGCTGTACTTCATCTGGTTTATAATACTTACATTCACACCAAAAAAAAAAAAAAGAGGTGTTCTTACGTAATGTAAATATTCAAGTAGACAAAATTTTGCTCGAGGACTTGTGAAATCTTAGGTGTTTTCTGCATGGTGTTGAGATTAGTATACTTGAAAAAAGTTCAGCGGCACGACCTTGGAAATTCCCTCTTTTTCAATTCAAAGGTGCAAACCTGTTACAAATATCAAAGGAAATAATGAAATTATTGGTTAAAATCCCGAAACTAAAGCTGAAATTCCTAAATTTCTATAAAAATATGCCATCTAAGTTTTTAGTTATTTTGACAAAAAAACAAATTTAGTTATATCGGGTTGTATGTGATCGTATCACGCCACGTAACTCCACACATAATTTTTCATTGATTTTTTTAGAATTAGGATAATGTTTTAATCCTGACAGCTTTTTGCTTTTCACTTAATCCTAGACAAACTAACCTTACTAAATATGCATAATTATTTAACCCTGCTAAGGCATGGAACAATTTTTGGAACTTATACAAAAACTTACCCTTATAAAAATTTACAAATCCCAAAAAGTTCTATTATCATGTGATTTTTTTCGGCGTCATCACCATTTTTAAACCTAGCTTATCATTATCATTAGGTCTTAGATTTTTATGATCACTGGTCACTAATATTGTCAACTTTATATTTTGCCACTCCGTAGGTTGTATTTACAAATTTGACTAATTGGTAATGTTCACAAATTTGAGGTGGTTTGTTGTATAATTCATATGACATTATTTATCTGTCAAAAAAATACTATGGTTGGTTGCAAATACCCAACTACTTTACTGAGCTGGGCAGGGGATGTTACATCAAATCTCACTACCTTCTTTGAAATGTAATAAAAAGTTAACGGGACAAGTTTGGGACAGGCGAGTCGTTCCAAACACATCTCACTTCCATCCCTATCATCTTAGTAAATTTCAAAAGCACCGATCATATTGGCGTCAAGTTCATAAAAGATAGACCAATGACAAAGAATTAAAAAAGATTATGCATAATCTTACGAAGCTCAGCCGGAAAACTTTGTATAATATCTAATCATGTTATGATGCGATTATAGTCCTGAGTACTATAGCTGATTAACTGACAAAATAGTGGAATATAAGCAGATGCAATTCTTATTGGTCAAAGCACCACCTTGGCTAATTTTTGTCTAGCATCTTGAAGTTCCTCATCCAAAATTGTGTATTCTAAGGATTATACTCTACTTGTCTAGCTGTTGATATTTAGTCAATTCCTCGTTCTCCTTATCTAGATACTGAACAACTTGGATAATCTGCTTCCTCCTATTACCTACTCAGAAGAATACAACAAGATCAAAAAATGATAAATAGCTCATGCATGAAGGATACGCTTGGATGATTTACCTGTTTCCTACATGATTTTCTTACGCTCACGACGTCTCTCCTTATGAATTCTAGTACCACCGATCTCTTTCAACAAGTCCAACTACTCATACTCTTTCATCAAAATCAATGACGCTATCTATAATCACACAACTTGGCGTTGACACCTAAATTTTGGCGATCATCTCATAAACTCTTGTACCACCGATCTCTTTGAAGAGAATTTGGAGAAACTTAGAGAATTACGAAGGCATACCTTTCCTTGTTGCGCCACATAGTAAGGATTAGAGCAAGAAAACCATCACTTCCCAGTAAATTCATAACTTCAGTCTTCCGGTGATCAACACAGCTTGAAAATTCAGTCGCACAAGTCTAAAGATAAGCTTTAGGACATGTATACACTAGCGTTCCCCGACAATGAGCAACACTCATGTGATGTGCTTTCAAACCAACGGTTCTACGCAAGCGCACTTCCTCCTTATCAACCTGTCATAGAGGGTGCACCAAAACTAAGACTAATTGATAGAGATAATAACAAATTTTTTCTCAAATAGCATATCATAATGTAAGGCCCAGAAGAAGATCACAATAGATGTCTTAAAGAGATTGTGATGATGAATAGTTCTGTCTCTATAGTTGTAATACCGACTATTGGCACAACTATCTTCTCTTCAGCTGGTGAAACACTAAATTTAAGCACTCCAGAATCCATCAGCGTACATGATCACATATGCATATGTACATGGCCATCATCACCTTTTTTCTCGCGGGTCATGGTGGCCTACAACTTCGCTGAGTTCCTCGATGACCTGACTTTTCAGTGTAGAACAATGTAATCTCAATGAGTTGGATCGACGATGCCATGATGAAGATCTTGAGGGTTAAATTTGTCATGGGACTTTCCGATAACAGCCTGGCCAACCAAGTGGGAAACTCGGTATGTTGGTCCAGATCAATTGGCTTAACGAGCAACAGAATCGATCCTTCTAATTCCACAAGAAAGTCGCTTTGGCTAACATTAAAATCCCAATGTTGAACGTGAGAAAATCACCGATGCTTCTAAAGAACAATAAATCTATGGGCAAGCCATTGATTCTGCTTCCTAAGAAAGCGCAGAAGATACTTGTCGCAGGAAGTCATGCCGACACTTGGGCTATCAATGTGGAGGTTGGACAATTACATGGCAAGGCTTAAATGGCAACGATCTCACAAACGGTATGGTCCGAGCATTTCCCGTTGGATTAAGTTTGAATGAAGCGCATATTTCTTTGTAATTGATGGTATGTTGTCGACATGTCGCAGGTACCATGATCTGCATGCGGTGAAGAGCATGGTCCATCTAGATACCTAAGTTGTCTACAATGAGAACCACAATGCGAACTTCGTGAAGTCCGACAACTTCGCATATGCCATTGTCGTTGCAGGCGAGAGCCGCCTTTGTAATAAAAATTTGAATTTTTGACAAACAAGAAAAGAAATGTTTGAAAAGTCAAAGCAAGCAACAATCGATGCTCGGCTCATTTTAAGACCGATGGCATGCACAGTAACAGGAAAAGAAAGAGAAGCTCGCCAAGAAAGAAAAGAAAAGGAGATAGGAAAAGTGGAAGAAAAAAAAAGAGGAGCACTCGGACTTCCCGCCCAGCCAATTCAACTTCCATTAGCAACACCTAATAAGTATTCACGCCCTTCGTTTGTTTAATTGGAGTATTTTTCAGGTTAGAGCTCAAATTTCGGAGTTTGGTAAAATTTTAGCCGCGAAGTCTGATTTTTAAGTCATTGAGCTGCTTATATATATAGAATTGGTAGTTTAGAGGTGTCGTGGAGCCGTGGGATTTTACGGATCTCGATTTGAACTTACCGTTTGCCCGAAACGTATTTTTGAAGTTGAGCTTGTGTAGTGAACAGTAGCGACCAGCAGCTTTCCATGTCGATATTCGTTGCTTTTTGGCTTAATTTTGGATTAGTCAAGTTGGGGTTCTTGTAGTTCTTTGAATGGGCTTTCTTTTGATTGTATGCTCGCTTGGAACGAAATTCGGTGGAGGAAGTTATGGCGCGATCAATTTTTGCGCTCAAGCTCTACATTGCGGACAGTTTGGATAATCGCTTTGAATAAACAATTTGTTGGCGCCTTTGAGTTGTTTTGGTAACATTTAAGTGTCGTTTCGCCGTTTCATAGTTATCATAGTATTTTACTTGATTTTGACATCGATTCTCGTTTAAATTGTTAGAATTACAAGATCGTCGGTTCAAGCTAGCGTCGTTGTTTGATTTTTGGGGATTCCAGGTAAAATTGTGCTATCTCTTCTTTGAGTTTATAAACTCATGTTTGAAAGTGATAAAGATTTGAGTAATCGTACGAGTTGTGAAAGAACATATTTATTGTATAAAAGTATGGATCGAGCATTTACTACATTTTGGTATTTGTAAATGGTTTATGAAATATGTTTTGGGAATGGTGTTGCGAAACAAGGTATACATATTGATTTGTAAACTCGGTTTAGGAAATGGGTATGTGAAATGTATTATGGTTTGAAAAATGAGTTTTCGAATGATTTGAGAAATACTTTACGAAAAGGGTTTCCGGTGATTGAGTTGAGTTTTAAAATGTCATACACTTGGTTTGTGGAATGTGTTCACTTTAACAAATAAAGATTGTGTTTTGTTTTATGAAATCAATTGACGATATTGATTGTAGATTATGAGATTGATTATGGATTAAATTTTTGGAATTGAAGGATGTGAGTTTTGTGCTTAATATCGTTGTGAACCATTGAGGGGTTTGGGAGTATGCATACCAAGGTTTAGGATATTCTTCTAAGCCGAATCACCGGTTTTGTAGGTGGAGACCTTGCCAAAAGGGAAATCTTGATAACTTTGTCACAAAACTTTATGTCATAACTATAGTTTGATACTAAGCAGTAGATTCGTCGATGGAATAAACCATCAATGTGTGATATCATATGAGATTTATTAATGGAATATACCATTAATGTATGATTTGAGATTAATCAATAGAATAGATCCTTGATGTGGTTTTTAATAGAGATTAATCAATGAACTTGATCATTGATGTTTATGATGATTTAAATGAGCATTTTCTTAATTGTATAAGTTTTGTTGAAATGAAACAACTCTTATGTGACTTGATATGCATTTTATATTTTGAGTTTGGCTTCTGAAATTCTGGTATGGCTTTATGTATTCATTTAGAAAAGATATACACTACTTACTGAGCTATAGTTACTCACCCCCCTTTTTCATCAATCTTTTCAAGTTCTTTGGTTAGTAACTACTAAAGCGAGAGCAATGTCGTGGGGACTTTTGAGTGGTTTAAGATTGCGTCTTTCAGTGAAAGGACGGCCGCGTCATTCTCCATCCTGATAGGTTTTGAAGTATGACAGCCTTATGCCAAGACATTCTCTACGCCTAGGCCAAGCACTGTCAGTAATGTGTGTGGATCACTCAAGTGCGTGGTGGTTGTCATCTCAGGCCGCCCCGTCGTCATCGAACCCTATGTCTCGAAGATAGTCGCCTTATTGGCCGCTTGGCATCTGGGGACCGAAGGCAAGAGAGTCGCCGATCTCCCGTTTGGCAATTACGGTTTCCTCGACAAGGTTGCATGGTTCAGGAGCGTCGATTAGCTTCCGATGAACGTCCGGGACCCGCATTACGTCCCGCTCTATCCGTTTGAGTTTGGCTTGACGACAAAAGGCACCCAGGAGAGCAATCCTACATATTCTTGAAAAGATTGATGTATTTGTATAATTTATCTTCCTCTCATCAGGGAGAAGATTAAATTAGTATCTTAATTATTTTTCGATTCATATATAAGATCACACTCAATTATTCAATTTTGAGATCAAAAATGGGTGTTCAACATCAACCTTTCTTCAATTGTTTGCCGCAATCATGACAATTTTCCTCTCTCTCTCTACAACTACATTTACACAGTCAACTGCGCAAAAAATAAAGCAACTACTCTCACGACTTCTTAATTCTGTTAGGTCATGTGACAAGACTAACCTAAGTGTCCATTGAAACGGCAACGAATTCGGTCTCAAGCTTGAACCTCTCCCGTTATTACCTTAATGTGGAACACTTCAATTTGCCCACATGTATCATAGTAGGAAAATGGGTGTCGGGTAATTTTCTTTATCAACAGTTTTCCAACATTCACTAATTCTTTCATAAATCTATTAACACCAACAAAAAAAATCCGTTCTTTTAATTGGATGGTTGAATTGTCCTATCTAAATCTCTTCATATATCGCTAAGTCTGTCGATCGCTCGCTTTGCTACTTAATAAACCCAATTCAACCATTTGTTGCCTTATACTAGGAAAGATATTGAATCAGAACAACTAGGGAAAATAAAAATTTTGATCTTAATTTGCAGAGATTCACGTCTTAACTAGGTGCTTTTCTTTATCCATCCACGAGCATAGACGGATATCAAATCAGCTGTTTCCTTTTCGAGATAATGACATCGAATCGCAGCCGTCGAGACAAGATAACTCCATATCCAGATTAGGATTGCTGCTGGATGACACCATCACGTAATCAACCATCTATATCTCCGTGTCGCCGTGTACGTCCGTGCGGCTATTTATGTGTGTGTGTGTAGTAGTAGTAGTGGTGGTAGTAGAGGGAGAGCATTCCACTGTCAAAGCAATTCAGACTTTTGGTGACGAGTTTCGCTGTCCGTCGCTGAAAGTTGTCGCTTCTCTTAGTGGCGAGAGCTTGAAGTTGAAGAAGCATTGAAGGTAATTACAAAATGTTCTGCGTTGGTTCGTTGTATTGCCTTTGCTTATGCTGATGATTTGTTTTTGCGAGGCAGATTTATTAGTAGTTCGTGGGTTTTGTGGTGAAGTAGATTAATGAGTTATTCATTCTTTGTGCTGGATTCGATGCTTGCCTTTTTTGGAGTACTTAGATCGGCAGAATGGGGAAATTTTCGATCGCATTAGTAAACTTGGCTACTTCACTAATCCAATGAAATTGTTGAATTTTTTCGGCTAATCCGTAAAATTTGCAATCGAATGCATGATGTCAATGATTTGACTTACTTTTGCTGGATTAGACACACTGACTTATTGACAAATTTGCTTATGATGATTTAATGTAAGTTTAGATTTTATGAGACAATTATGTAAACAGATCAGCAAAATTGGCTCTCCCGTGAGTCTAGGGAACCAAACTTGCGGGTGTTCACTCTTTCATGTTGATGATCATCATCGTCACATCCTTCACTCTTTCATGTTGATGATCATCATCTTCACATCCTGCAGTATCATTGACACTAACGAAACAAAGATGGCAAACCTTTCATTCCTTTCGATGGGGATGATTCTCTTCTTCTGTTGTTGCTCTGCCATTGCGGGAACGACGCGAGCCGATCAAGGCTATTCGAAGTACAAGGACCCCAGTCAACCCATCAACGCACGGATAAGAGACCTCATGAAAAGAATGACCCTTCAAGAAAAGATTGGCCAGATGACGCAGGCCGAGTACTCCGTGGTCACCCCCGAAACCCTAAGAAACTACTCCCTTGGCAGCGTGCTCAGCGGCGGAGGGAGCACGCCCTTCCCCAAAGCAAAGGCTCGAGACTGGATGAACATGGTGAATAGATACCAAAAGGGTTCTCTCTCTAGTCGCCTTGGGATCCCGTTTCTCTATGGCATCGACGCAGTCCACGGGCACAACAATGTGTATCAAGCGACTATATTCCCGCATAATGTCGGCCTCGGGGCTACGAGGTAAGCATATTTGAGCATTATATGCATATATTAATCAATATCTGTTGACATACATGCTTTCTGCTTTACGTAACAGCCCATTATATTGAGAGGAGAGAGTCATTTGAGAAGTTAGTATAGTATTACTGTCAAAATCACAACAAATCACATTATGTTACTAATTGACTAGGGTGTCCATTGCAATGCTATCAATGCAATTATCTCTGTTTGATCATCTATCTCGGGTAGATTCTATATGATATCACAACAATTTCCAGTGTTCAAGTTATATAACTTAAGGAAAAGCCACTGTTTATCTTTTCAGGGATCCTGATCTTGTGAAGAGAATTGGGGCTGCGACCGCACTAGAAGTTAGGGCGACGGGGATTAATTATGCGTTTGCGCCAACCATCGCCGTGTGTATCAATTTAAATCCAATAATTTCAACAAATATTCGGTTTCTAAGTGTTCTTAACATAGTTACGATTCTCTTTTTCAATCTCGAAACCGTGAATTAGGTATGCAGAGATCCGAGATGGGGCAGGTGCTATGAGAGCTACAGCGAGGATCCGTCCGTTGTTCAAGCCATGACGTCGATCATCCCCGGATTGCAAGGCGAAATTCCTGCCGGCGGGCGAAAGGGAGTGCCTTATCTCGGCGGAAAGTAAGCTTTTGTTTTGATTAGACTGGTTTGAGCTGGTGATTAGCTCCTATTTGGCTTTATGCCACCCAGAAAAGTCTTATCAATCGCCCTCTTGTTTTCACATTTTGTCAGATTAGCGAATACCCTAGAGTCTGCCGACAATGTAAAATGCTTGAGTGTCCATTTTGAAATGCTGGGTAGTGTCTTGAGCAACTCTCATACTATTTGACTAATTTAAATGTTGTTATTATCTCATACTTCGGACAGTGACAAGGTTTTGGCCTGTGCAAAGCACTATGTGGGAGATGGTGGCACCACGAGGGGCATCAATGAGAACAACACAGTGATTGATTGGCATGGACTGTTGAGCATTCACATGCCCGGTTATTACAAAGCCATAATCGAGGGTGTCTCAACAATCATGGTCTCATATTCGAGCTGGAACAAAATGAAGATGCATGCTAACCGTTTTCTTGTCACAGACTTCCTCAAGAACACTTTGAAGTTCAAGGTACACTTATTAGTCTCTCATCAGTCTTGCGATTTGTGATTGATACAGATTGAATTGAATTGAACCAACTGGTTCTAAATTCTTGTAGGGCTTTGTAATATCCGATTGGCTAGGTATCGATAAGATCACCACCCCAGCCGGCGCAAATTACACATACTCTGTTGAGATGGCAATCGAAGCTGGCATAGACATAGTCAGTGGCTATGGTTTCTCCTTTTTGTTTCATGCAAAAGTATTGGATCACCAAATTAATCTTAATGGGCAAGTGCCTTTTTTTTTTCCTTTCCTCTCCTAGGTAATGGTTCCCTTCAATTATACGGTGTTCATAGATATCCTGACCCAACTGGTCAATGCCAATGTGATCCCCATGAGCCGGATTGACGACGCTGTCAAGAGGATCTTGAGAGTGAAGTTTGTGATGGGCCTATTTGAGAACCCTATGGGTGATCAGACCTATCTTTCCCACCTTGGAAGCCAGGTTAGACAATGCAAGAGCACTTTACTTATCAGAATGCACTATATATGAAGAGTACACAAGCATTGTTTTATTCCAATTCTATGTCATTGTAGGAGCATAGAGATTTAGCAAGGGAAGCAGTCAGAAAATCACTTGTTCTGTTGAAGAACGGGAACAATGCGGATCCCCCCGTGTTGCCGCTTGCCAAGAACGCCTCTAAGATACTTGTTGCCGGGACTCATGCCAACAATCTGGGGTATCAATGTGGTGGCTGGACCATCACTTGGCAGGGTGGAAGTGGCAACAATTTAACCAGTGGTACATTCTCTTTCCTTTCTTCTCTAGTACACTGAATGCGCAACAATTGATGTCATGTGGAGGACTAGGACGTAGCCAAGACAGTGTCCGTATCAACGATAATATTGCCGCCGTGAGTAATATCGAATGTAAAATGTCGCAATAAAAACATGACGTTGTCACATTTACATGTTTTATCAAAGTAGGGAGTTTCTGATGATTTTGTGCACTTAACAATAGGGACCACCATCCTAGGCGCGATCAGTAAGGCTGTGGACCTCGACACAGAGGTTGTGTTCAGCGAGAACCCAGGTGCCGACTTCGTCAAGTCGCACAACTTCTCGTACGCCATTGTCGCGGTCGGGGAGCTTCCCTATGCGGAGACAGCAGGAGACAGCATAAACCTGACGGTGGTGGAGCCAGGCGAGGACATCATCTCCAACGTGTGCTCGTCGGTGAAGTGCGTGGTGATCGTGGTTTCGGGAAGGCCGGTCATGATGCATCCGCTTGTGGCGCATATTGACGCGCTGGTGGCTGCGTGGCTGCCGGGGAGCGAGGGAGAAGGGGTGGCCGACGTCTTGTTCGGGGATTACGGATTCACTGGGAAGTTGCCAATGACATGGTTCAAGACCGTGGATCAGCTTCCCATGAATGTGGGTGACCCTCACTACGATCCGCTCTTCCCATTTGGTTTCGGTCTCACCACCGAGCCCACCGGCGGACAGTGAGGGAGATATTTAAGAGTGCAACTTCGTTATCCTAAATTCTAGGTTTTATCTTATTTCATGATCGGTTCACCACTAAAGCTTAGGGTAGGATGTACCCTAAAGGCTGACACTGGCTTAATAAAAAAATATTTCTAAAGACTGCAAAGACGAGAGATTCTTTTTAGTGGGTTTTTTTTTTTTTGCCAACCCTTAGTCATTTTAGATCGAAAATGATTCAAAATTATGGACATGGAACAATTTGAAACAATTTGAATAATCGTCACCAGGGTACTTCATGTAGTATTCTAGTTGTTTTCCATTTTGCATAATTGAACTTATTAGTGTTTTTCTTGTTTGTCATATGAATTTGTTGCTTATATTAGTGATTCTTAGTCGTGTGGCATAACATTAACAAAGTTGCCTGCCAGTAACGATGCTCCATGGTTTTTGGAAATAGACCATTTTTACTTGGTGGTTTTTGAAGGTGGAGGCTATTACTATTTTCTTGCTAGAATGAAGAGGTGATCTTACGTAATGTCAATATTCAAGTAAACAGAATTTTGCTCAAGGACTCCCAAAATCGTAGGTGTTTTTTGCACGGTGTTGATATTAGTATATTTGACAAAAGTTCAGTGGCACGACCCTGGAAATTCCCTCTTTTTCAAGTCAAAAGTTCAAACTTGTTAACAAATATCAAAGGAAATAATGAAATTTTCGACAAGAATTCCTAAGCCAAAGCTGAAATTCCTAAATTGCTATAAAAATTATGCCATCTAAGATTTTAGTTATATTGGGTTATATGTGTGTGGGTCAATCAAGTGCACGGTGGTCGTCATCTCAGGCCTCCCCGTCGTCATCGAGCCCTATGTCTCAAAGACAGGAGCCCTATATCTCGAAGACAGATGTCCTAGTGGCTGCTTGGCTTCCAGGGACCGAATGCCAGGGATTTGCCGATCTCCTGTTTGGTGACTATGGTTTCACCAGTAAGCTTGCACGAACATGGTTCAAGAGTGCGGATCAGCTTCCTATGAATGTCGGGGGATCCGCATTAGGACCCGCTCTATCCGTTTGGGTTTGGCCTGGTGACCAAAGGCACCAAGGACGGCGATCCTACGTATTAATTTCTTGTATCAACCTTTCTTCAATTGTTTGCTGCAATCGTGAGAGTATTCTTGTGTCTCTACAATTACATTTAAAGTCGATTTTGGTAATACCTCTCAAACTTATGAGTAAGGTCCGGTTATAAATAGTCCAACCCAAATTGACCAATTAATCCATTTATGATCTATTTATTCGTAATGTAAATTTCTTGACCCATATCCGACATGACCTGTACGCAACACATTCCCAACTTGACCCATTTTAGTAAAACACTTTCATATTTAACACAATCTAGAAAAATTTGTTTCTTATGATTTTTTTTAAAAATTATATTGCTAAAGCACTTCCATGCAATACGAATCTAGTGGCCAATTTTTATATAAAAAAAAATTTAAATTGAGGCTCCATTTATTTCACGGAAAATGTGACATTTCAATGAGGCTATTTTCCAACAAAATAATAATATTTTCCAGTATTTGGCTAAAACCTAAAAATAGCTAAAAAAAATATTTTCTGTTGTTTGGTATGAAATTTTTGATTTGATTTTCCTCCATGCACTCCATTTAATAATTTCTATTATTATTTTCCATTTTATTATTTTTATTATATTTTAAAAATCAAATTTTTAATAGTTTCCTTTCTTTTCTTTTTTTCTTTCTTTCTTTTTCTTTTTCCTTTTTATGTCTGCTAGTCGTCGGCCATAATTAGCGATAGTCAGCGACTTGGCACAGACGAGGGACAAGCTCATGGCTTGCCAAATCAGCAAGGCCTCAAGCACCCCAAATCGGCGAGGCTTGAGCCTCCCCAAATTGGCGAGCTCATCCCTTGCCTTTGGCCAGTCATCAGCTGTCCTCGTGGCCGGCCGTCAACCAAGGAAGAAGGAAAAAAAATGAGAAAATAAAATAAAATTCAAAATTAAAAAATTCACTCAAGCTTATTAAGTAATCCAGTTATAATCCATTTAAGAGCCATTAAGTTGTTAAGTAACCCATTTATGATCCACTTAAACTTGTTTTTAAAACTTACTACACACCATTATATATGACTTGTTTTTCGTCAGATAATATATGAGTTAATGCATGGGTTCTAGACCCATTTTGCCACCTCTTATTTCATTCAATTGCACAAAAAAAAAAAAAAACAAATCAACGACTCTCGACAGCTTCTTCACGACTTCCTAATTTTGTTAGGTCATGTGCAATGGCAACGCATTCGGTGCGTATAATCTCGAGCTTGAACCTTCCATTATTGCCCAGACGCGGAACACTTAAATTTGCCCGCATTCATTATAGTAGAAAATCGGGTGTCGGGTAAATCAACAATTTTCTGACATTTACTAATTCTTTCATCAATCTATTTACAGAGACAAAAAAATCCATTTTTTTTGTAAAACGGAATGCTCGAATTGTCTGATCTTAATCCCTTCACTTTTCGCTAAGTCTCTGAACCACTCTCTTCGCTACTCGATAAGCCCAACTCTACCGATCTCTAATTTGTGTTGCCCTTATACAAGTGGCGTACTGAATCAGAACAGCTAGACCTGAAAAGGGGGAAAGAAAAATGATCTAAAATGCTGGGTTTGTGAGGATGTTGATTGAGATAATTAAGTCGTTTTTTTTTTTTTGTTTTTTGGTCACAACAATCGAGTCTTAAGTACGTGCTTATCTAATCCATCCAAAGTTGGCAATCTCTATCCACTACCAAGAGCATAGATTGAAGTCAGCTCTTCCCTTCCCAAGATAATAACAATCTCAATCAATGCGTGTTAAATCACAGCCCTCGAAATCGTCAGACAACTCCATAGCCGGATTAGGATTGCTGCCGGAACGCTATTACTAATCAACCATCTATATCTCTGTGTCGCTGAGTGTGTGTTTGTGGCTATATATAGAAGTAGGGGGAGAGCAACCACAGTCAGAACAATTCAGACTTTAATGACTGGTTTCGCTTACCGTCCCTAAAAGTTTGCCCCCTGTTGTCACTCTCTTGGTGGTGAGAACTTGAAGTTGCAGAAGCACCGAAGGTGATTACCAAGGACCTGCTCTTGTTCATTGTATTGCCTTTGCTTATGTTGATAATTGGTTTATGTGAGACAGATATATTTGCTGTTTAAGGGTTTGCATTGGTCTCCTCTCTCAACTTTTTGGAAGCACTTAGATCGGTGGAGTCGTGAAATTATCGATCACATTAGTGAACTTGGTTACTTCACTAATTCACCGAAATTGTCGAGTTTTTTCGGCCAATCCATCAATTTAGTTGTCGAATGCATCATGTCAATGATTTAACATATTTGTGTTGGATTAGACACTCGTCTTTTTTAAAGTAATTAGATCTCTCGGATTGGTCTGCCCATTTGATTTAAATTTAGAACTCATGAGACAATTATGTAATTTCTTCATTTAAACTTGGAGATTATCCTGATCGTGAAAAAAGATTTGTAGTTATCCTCAAAGCAAAAAATAGTGAACAGATCAACGAACTAACTCTCCCGTAAGTCTAGGTAACAAAAACTGATAACATTAGGGAAACAAAGATGGCAAAACTTTCATTCCCTTCAATGGGGATGATGATCTTACACGAAGCAAACTTGTGGGTATTCACTCTTTCAGGTTGACAATCATCTTCATCCTGCAGGATCATCGACATTAGCGAAACAAAGATGGCAAAGCTTTCATTCCTTTCCATGGGGATGATCCTCTTCCTGTGTTGTTGCTCGGCCATCGCGGGAACGGTGCCAGCCCATCAAGGCTACTCGAAGTACAAGGACCCAAGTCAACCCATCAACGTGCGGATAAGAGACCTCATGCAAAGAATGACTCTCCAAGAAAAGATTGGCCAGATGACCCAGCTCGACCGCTCCACCATCACCCCCGAAATCCTGAGGGACTACTCCATTGGCAGCGTGCTCAGTGGCGGAGGGAGCGTGCCGTTCCCCAATGCCAAGGCTCAAGACTGGATGGACATGGTGAATAGCTACCAAAACGGTTCTCTCTCTAGTCGTCTTGGGATCCCGATTGTCTACGGCATCGACGCGGTCCACGGGCACAATAACGTGTATCAAGCCACTATATTCCCGCACAATGTCGGTCTCGGGGCTACGAGGTAAGCATATTTAAGTATTCTATGCATATATCAATCGGCATTTGTTGACATATGTGCTTTATGCTTTACGTAACAGCCCAATATATTAAGGAGATATAAGTTACTGGGGAAGTTAGTATAGCTAAATCAAGTATTACTATCAAAACTACAGCAGATCACATCATGTTACTAAGTGATTAGGGCGTTGATTGCAATGTTATCAACTTTGTTCCATCATCTAAGCAATATAGTTTAAGGAAAGATCGGTGGTTGTCTTTTCAGGGATCCCGATCTTGTGAAGAGGATCGGAGCTGCGACCGCACTCGAAGTCAGGGCAACGGGGATTAATTATGTGTTTGCTCCATGCATTGCCGTATGTATCAACTTAAATCTGATGATTTCAACAAACGTGCAGTTTCTGAGTGTTTTTAACACATTTGTGATTCTTTATTTCAATCTCGAAACGTGAATTAGGTATGCAGAGATCCGAGATGGGGCAGGTGCTATGAGAGCTACAGCGAGGATCCATCCATTGTTAAAGCCATGACATCAATCATTCCCGGATTGCAAGGCGAAATTCCTACCGGCGGGCGAAAGGGAGTGCCTTATCTCGGCGGAAAGTAAGCTTCTGTTTTGATTGGATTAGTTTGAGCTGGTGATTAGTTCCTATTTGGCTTTGTTCCACGAAGAAAATGTTTGTCAATAGCCCTTGTGGTATCACAGTGACACCTTAAAGTTTCTGGATTACCAATGTGAAATGCTTGAATGTCTATTTTGAAATGCTAGCTACTGTCTTGAGAAACTCTCCTTTTATTTGATTAAGTTCATTATCTCATACTTTGGACAGTGACAAGGTTTTGGCCTGTGCAAAGCACTATGTGGGAGATGGTGGCACCACGAGGGGCATCAATGAGAACAACACAGTGATTGATTTGCATGGACTGTTGAGCATTCACATGCCCGGTTATTACAAAGCCATAATCGAGGGTGTCTCAACAATCATGGTCTCGTATTCGAGCTGGAACGGAGTGAAGATGCATGCTAACCACTTTCTCATCACAGACTTCCTCAAGAACACCTTGAAGTTCAAGGTACACTTAGGCTCCGTTTGGTTTAGCCTTAGGAATGGGCTTTCGGCCTCGAAAGCCCCTTCCAAAATTGCTAAACCGTTTGGTTCAACATTCGGCCTAACATTGGCCAAATGTTAGCATTTGGAATGCCGAAAACCCAAAAATGGTTCAGCTTTGAGCTTTCGGCATTCCACAAATTCTAAACCCAAATTTTTTATCCCCAAACTACCCTCACTTATTTTGGCTTATTCTGGTTTTGCTCCTCATGGTATTGTTCTTCTTTTTCGTGAGGATGATCGGGCCAGCGAGTGGCCGACGAGGTCGCGCAACCCTCGCCAAGGGTCACCTAGCCTCAGACGATGACCGTTGACGGCAAATCTAGCTTGCCGGTGGTCGCCCGACCTTAAGCGACGGTTGCCAGTGCCAGATCTAGCTCACTGGCGACCGTAGGCCCTAGCCAGCAACTGTAGGCCCTAGCCGGCAACTGTAGGCCTTCACCAACTCCGGCGAAGGGTAGGATAGGTTTTTTTTTTTATTAAAAATGATAATTCCCAAAGCCTTTTTGTAAAAAAAAATTTACCAAATACTACTTTGGCCAAAATAGCTTTACAGTGATTTTTTACCAAACGCCACTTGCATTTCTCCAAGGAACTTTAACCTAAAGGTATTTACATTCCCCCAAGTAGCATTTGAAAAGCTGAACCAAACGGGCCTTTATTAATCTCTCCTTAGTTTTGCCGTTTGTGATTGATACAGATTGGATTGAATTGAACCAACCGGTTCTAAATTCTTGTAGGGTTTTGTAATATCCGATTGGGCAGGAATCGATAAGATCACCACCCCAGTCGGAGCAAATTACACATACTCTGTTCAGATGGGGATTGGAGCCGGGATCGACATGGTCAATGGCTGTGACTACTAACATTTTCATTTCATACAAAAGTATCCGATCGCCAAATTAATCTTAATTGACATGCACTTTTATTTTGTTTTCTTTCTACTCTTAGGTCATGGTTCCCCTCAATCATACGGTGTTCATCGATACCCTGACCCAATTGGTCAATACCAATGTGATCCCCATGAGTCGGATTGACGATGCCGTCAAGAGGATCTTGAGGGTGAAGTTCCTGATGGGCCTATTTGAGAATCCTCTGGCTGATCATACCTATCTTTCCCAGCTTGGAAGCCAGGTTAGACAATGCAATAGCACATTACTTATCATAATGGACTATATATGAAGTGTACACAAGCCTTTGTTTCATTCCAATTTTTGTGTCATTGAAGGAGCATCGGGATTTAGCAAGGGAAGCAGTCAGAAAATCACTAGTTCTATTGAAGAACGGGCACAATGCTGATCCCCCGGTGTTGCCGCTCGCCAAGAATGCCCCTAAGATACTCGTCGCCGGGACTCATGCCAACAACTTGGGCTATCAATGTGGTGGTTGGACCATCACTTGGCAGGGTGGAAGTGGCAACAACCTCACCAGTGGTACAATCTCTCTCCTTTATCTTTAGTATACTACATATGCAACAATCGAACCTACAATGCTGCGGTAAAGATGTGACGTTTTCATGTTTACATGTTTAATCGAAGTAGAGACATTCTGATGAAGTTGATTTGCGATCTTGTGCACTTGACCATAGGGACCACCATCTTAGGCGCGATAAATAAGGCTGTAGATCTCGACACAGAGGTTGTCTTCAGCGAGAACCCCGATGCCGACTTCGTCCAATCGCACAACTTCTCGTACGCCATCGTTGTGGTCGGGGAGCTTCCCTACGCGGAGACGGCGGGAGACAGCACGAACCTCACGATGGCAGAGCCGGGTGAGGACGTCATCTACAACGTGTGCTCATCGGTGAAGTGCGTGGTGGTCGTGATTTCGGGAAGGCCGGTCAGGATGGAGCCACTAGTGGCGCAAATGGACGCGCTGGTGGCCGCATGGCTGCCAGGGAGCCAGGGGGAAGGGGTGGCCGACGTCTTGTTCGGGGACTACGGATTCACTGGGAAGTTGCCGAGGACGTGGTTCAAGACCGTGGATCAGCTTCCTATGAACGTGGGCGACCCCCACTACGATCCACTCTACCCACTTGGTTTCGGTCTTACCACCGAGCCCACTGGAGGACAGTGAGGGAGACATTCAGCAGAATGTGACTTTTTCTTCTGGATTTTAGGGTTTTATCTTATTTTCTAAACATTTGGTAGGAGGTAATTTTTTTGTGGGTATTCCTTTTCCTAGCCCTACGTAGTCATTTGGCCAAAGATGGTTTAAAAAACCTAGGATTCGGAACAATTCGAATAATCGTCCAAGCAGTAGTATCCTGGTTGTTTTCCATTTTGCATAATTGAAACTTACTAGTTATTTTCCTATTTGTCATATGAATCTGTTGTTTATAATTTCTCTTGGGGGCCTTACCTTTCACCTACAGAAACGCAGCATGCGAGAGTAGAGCATGATTCTTGTCGTGTGGCATAATATCAACAGATTGTGTACCAGTAATGCTACATGTCATAAATATCGAAGGATGCGATGAAACTATCGGCGAGGACCACTGATGCCAAAGTCGAACTCCTAAATTAATGCTTGAAGGATGACACGATCAAGTTTTTAGCTTGTATCAGGTTTGTCTATGAACACATATCATGAATATGGCGAGCCTCATAAATGACAGAAATTTGATTAGTCAAATGATAAAAATACTATTTCTGTGAAAAAATGACTTATTAATCAACTATCGATGAACAATAGACTACCAAAGCCAAATGGTGTGAAAGCTCCAACTTTCATATAATATAGCAAACCCAGCAAATAAGTTTTCTTTTTGAAGCAGTTACGGCAAATGTGGTCGTATATTAGGTTATCTGTCAGTCACATGTACAAAGACGCTAGCTCTACACCTCGACATTGATCCAAGTATAGCAGAAGATATGAGCATCCTACCTATCTAAAACACCAAGTTACGAATACTTTACAATGTCGACCTTGGCATCAGATATTTTATACAGCATCCAACATCTCTCCACTTCCTGCAGATGTCAAGGTCCAAATGTCACCCTTTAACAGCTAAGAAAAATGCAAAGCTACGGCGATATTTGTGCTAAGTCCCCATAAACTATGCAGATGCTGAAAAATTAGATAGTAACGGATGCCTTCTCACAGATCCACCGAACAAGTATGTATATAACAACGAGGACAGGTTCAAGACTGAGCAGAGTTCTAACCTTAGCCTCACTCTGCATTGTGCGACTGGTCATGCTCGATAAAATCCAATGCGTCGTCCTTGGAAACAAGATTGACACGGCTTACTCGATTTTTGTGGGTCACACCATATATCTGGTCTGCAACCTTCACAAGTTCTGGCCGGAAAGTGGTGGTTATGAACTGCGTGCTTGATGTGTCTGCCAGACGACGAATCATATCTAAAACGATGATTTAAGGATATCCTGAAAGTGGCTTGTCTCCGCACAGATTACTAGTTTAAATAGCTGAGCATCAATAAATGGACACAGAAACATTTTTACTTTGCCCTGGAGGTACGACAAACTGTCGTCAGCAATCTACCAGCATTCACTTGAAAAAGAATTGCATGAGAGAAAGGCCTGAATGACAATGATCAGACATTAGATTAAGATTTGCATATAAACAAAGGACCAGGGAGTTCAGGAATGCGAAAGACCAAGTCGAGATGAAGGGACAAAAAGGATACTCCCGACCGCTGTTCTGTACTGAGGATCCAGTGCTGCATCTATCTCATCGAAGAGATAAAAGGGAGCAGGATCGCATCTTTGTATAGCAAAGATTAAAGCAAGGGCGACAACAGTTTTTTGACCTCCAGACAATTGCTTCATCGATTGTGTCTCCCCTTGCCCAGTAAAAGAAACCTGAAATACCACAAATCAGTCTCGGAAAGAAGATACTTCGGTTCTCACAATCTGGAAGACATCATTAATTGGTCCAAAGGCTGGAAGCAGTTACCATTTCCAGAAGCCCAAATTCTAAGGGAAAAACACACCCTTTTATCTCTCAGTGGACCACCCTAATCTACTCATAAACTCCCTCCTCTCCAAAAAATGAAAGGGAATAGACAACAGAAAACAAACTTGCATCCCATGGTAGTACTCAGTCAAAAACTGTTTCCTGAACGATTTTTGTAATAGAAACAGAATATAGCACAATACTCCATGTGCCCGACAACACATAATTAAAGGGCCTGGATTTTTTTTATTTTTTATTTTTGTTCCTTCTAAGGACTAAGGATGTGTTCTGCCGTTAGAAAACAGCAGAAAGATCATTGGCTGGATAAGTTAAAAGTGCGTGCTTCACATATTAAGCCAACTCATCAGGATGGAAAATGAAATGCTACAGCAAGAAATTACATGCCTTGACTTTAACGCCAATATATTTCTCTACCCTTCCCTCTAAATCTGCTTCACGAGGTCCATCCTCATCTTGATCATCATCAGCCTGATCACCATCCTGCAAGTTAAAGCATAACAGGATATATGTATTAGCTTGCAGTGAAAATGAGTGTTCCAGAGATGGACATCCAACCATCTCTCTAGCTAGGGTAAGCATAAACAAAAATGAAAGGCAAAGCCATAATCCCGGCTACGGCATCTATTCCCAGTTCCCACCAAAAGGGTAAAAGTCCTCTCTCAAAATAATAACCAACAAAGGGACAGGTGGAAAATAACTTGTTTGGCAATAAACTATGGAGGTCTGATCACCAGAAATATGAGTTGCACTATTAAATGTCATGACAACTCCTAGAAGGGATATTAATTTTCAGAAAAATAAAACAGACCTTTTTCTTCATCATAACCAGATGTCCATGACCGCCTTGTACCAGTTCAGAGAATACTTCTCGAAAATGCCTTGCAACACCTTTGAACGTACGTTCAATTGACTCATCCTTCCTTTGATCTAAAACTGATATTAGTTCGCTAATTTTCTGCAATTAGAGAAGGAATATAATCAGGAATTAATCCAACTTTAGCTCACATAAAAGCTTGTTACAGATAAATATTTGTCAAAATGATACCTCATCACCAGCATCTAGTTCTCTTTGCCTTTTCTCGAGTTCCTCCCTTTGCTCTGTGAAGTTCACATACTGATCAAGTGCTTTCTTGTTTACATGACTGAACTGTTGGAGCTGCTCATTGCATCTGTGAAGCATCTTCTGCAACTCTTTGATGCTCCTCCGTCTATACCTATAATCTCAAACAAATAAAATGAGGTCTGATGAGCTTCAATAGTGGAAGCCAAATTAAAATTCAGTAGCAAAGGGAACATACGTCTCAAAAGCATCAGAAGATAATGGGCCCAAGTTCCGTATCTTTTTTGAGTACTCATCCTGTTTAGCTATAAGAGCATTCCTCCGGCTAAAGAGTTGTTCAAGTTCTTTAGTTTCATCCTGAAGTGTTTTCTCATAGTTGTCCTCCAAAGCCTGCATTCGAGCAATCATTTGAGAAGAAACCAAAGAGTAGAATACCAACATTTAGTCCACACTGACAAAATTAAATAGTACCTTCAACTTCGCCATCTCGTCTTTGATCTTTTTGATTTGTTTATTTGTTTCCTCTATACTTCTATTAATTCCTGACAATTTTTGTTTCAGTCAAAAGCATGAACAAAATCTAAAGCTTCAAAACAACAATATTCCCATCAATCCAAAATTTTCACCTTCTAATCGCTGGGTTGCATCAATGACCAATGATTCAGCATCTTTTAGCTCCTGCCACTTTGATTCTGCTTCATTTTCATGCAAATCAGTCTCTGATGAGGATATAATAGCCTCATACTCTTGCTTCCGCCTCTTGAGATTAGTTGCAAGGTTAGTCTCAAGCTCTGCTTTTCTTGTTTCCGTCTGCAAACAAACAAAAGTCATGACCAATATACACAAAAACAGAATAACTGTACTCTGGCAAGGTTCTCATTGCCAACCTCAATGCGATCTGTTTTGCAAGCAATAAGCTGCTCCTTTTCGAATTTTATCTTAGGATTCAGTTCTGACAGATCTTTTTTTTCCTCAGGTGACAGATGGTCAATCAACTCCGTGTGCATTTCATCTCGCTTCGTCGCCATGCTGGCTTTGAGCTGATCAATCTGAGTTCTTACATCCACAAGCGATTTCATCTGCAAACAATTTGCATCGCATAAGCAAGAAGGCAGGAGAAAATGAGGGAGGGGAGAATGTAAAAGCTTCCCATTAGAAGCAGCCTTTGAATAGGCCAATAAAGAGCGATAAGTGATGTGACATAGTCAAGAACATTTATACCTTGTTTTCAGTAGCTTTCGTATTTAGCATTTTCTGCTTTTTAGCATTGGAGATATCTAGCTTAAGCTGTTCCAACTCTGATTTAACATGCACCAGCTCAGCATCAACTTTTTGCTGCTCAGAGACAAGTTCTGTTATTTCCTGGTCTTTCTGTGAGAAAAGTTAAGAGAAAATAACCCACAAAATTTGGCCAAGACTAAAATGAGACAAAAGAAAGCAGCTCGGCGTCCACAGATATTTTCTCATAGAAAAGTATAGGCCCACCCACAAGCCAAGAAACTTAAAAGAAAATCACGATTGGCCAAAAATTTGCGACTGTCAGTTAAGAAAGTTGAGACGAAAATTGCATTGTAGCAGGCTAGTGGATCCCTCTGTCACCTCTATAGGCCCAATGATCACTTAAAAGACCAAAAAGTGGAGTCTGCTTGGCATTAAAAAAATGTACATTTGCCTACCCAGCATGGTCACCGAAGGCATGCTAAACCCACTCAGGAACCATGTTTCCCTAGTGTGAGCTCCACCTGAAACCTGGGTTTTATAATCTCTACATAACAACTATATCTGGGGACCTTTAATACTTGAAACAGTGGATCCCTTAGTGGCAGGTTTAAAGCATGCAATTTTCTAGAAATTAGGTTGAACCTATTTCCGACCCGACTGACCAGGTCCAATTTCACTTATTCAAGCAGGTCATCACCACTGGAATCCAATTTTTGACCAGTCACACTTCAATAAATATAATAGAGACCAGTTCTTAGTGCATTCAGGTGAACTGGCAAGTCCAGTCCACTTTGAAAAACACTGTCAAATATGTATTTGACAAGATAAGCAGTAGTCAAACCACCTCTGGAATAAAGAACCAAAGGGACAACTGTTTTGTAGGCAAAAAGGATATTTTGCAATTCCTCCTTAATATTCTTCAGCTCCTCTTCCTTCATGTTGATAGATTTTGTATTTTGCCTGATTATATTCATAAACTTCAACCTTGAGCGCCTATAGTCGTAGAATCCCCCCGTCATACCACCTTTCTTACTAACTTGATCACCTGCCACAAAATTAAAAGTGAGTCCCATGTATAGGCATCAAAAGAAAAGGATGCCATGAACCAGTCAATTACATTTTTACTAACCTTCCAAAGTTATACAATCCAGACCATCATTACGAGCTACCCTTGTAGCCACATCCAAATCTCGGCAAATCACTGTTCTAGCAAAAACCTAAGCAAATAGGAGATTGCCTTAATATAAGTTTGATTTCCATCCAATTTTCATGCAGTAAGCCAGACAATAGGATAAAGCGTGTGAAGTGCACCTACCAACCGGTACCTATGAAGTGTACCTAAGACATGTACCCACCATTTACCTCATGGAAGTCTGTTCTTTGTTAGCCAATACTTACCATTACAATTAATTTTAATAAGAAATTGCATTGTGCTCACGAACATGGTGTATAACACCAAGGACTTGACATATCTCATCCTTTAATATCTAAGATGAAATAAAACAAAACTTACGCCCTTTTCCCAATCAAGTGCCTCTCGCCTCACATCCTACAAAACCAGTATCCTTTGGATCCTGCCAATACAATCTCTCAAAAGTTCGACTATCATACATATCTAACTCTGAGAAAGGCAGAACAGCAGTGCCCTAGCTTCTAGCACAAAAAAAACAGTGAGAAAGGCTAACCTGGGCAAATGCAGGAGTGTAATTTGGTAAGAACTTCAGTTTCTTTAATAGAGGAATCACATCTGAACTTTGTGGATAATTTACATTTGGGGGCTTAACCCTGTTCAGAGGTATGAAAGTGACTCGTCCGCCTTTCAGTGAGTTAAGGTGTCTAATAATCCGGGTAGAAATCTCATCATTCTCAACCACCACATGAAATAAACTGTTTTAATGAACTGAATCAGTCATCTCAGGAAAATCAAGAAATACAATCAATAAAATCAAGTGAAAACATGAAAATTACAAAACAATATCCACTTACCTGTTTCCTGCAGTAACTTCCACCGCAGTATAGAACTTCTCATCACAATCAAGCAACTCAATGATGGGACCATAAACCCCAGACATCTGGTACTCTCGGCAGATTTTTCTGACAGAATTAAGCCCTCTCCTCACATCCTGAAAATATGCAGACAATTTATCATATGATACGGTTTATGAACTGCTTTTACAGTCAAATCCATGCTTTTTTTCCCTTTATATGGCTTGACGTCCCCAATTTTCTGATAAAATGATAAGTACACTCATGTCTATGGCCTCTAAAATAAATTTGAATGTGACACAATCAAGTTATATATTGCTAAGGTGAAATTTCCTCTTATGCAATTTGCTAAGATTTTTCCCTAACCCATTTAGTTCATATCCCTAGGTTAGCAAATCAAAAGAGTCCTATACCTACACAACTACTGCCTTCCGAGCAACAACGGATTACGACCTACTCTACTCTCCTCTTGGAAAGTTATTAAGGCCTCATGAAAGATTTGCTCTGGCATTGATTAAAGACTATCTACTTAAGATATATCGTGCCCGACCTCACCCCCTGCCCACCAAAATGCTTGTAGAGGGCCAAAGAAAAGAAAAAATAGAAAAAACATACAACAAACTGCTTCATTCCGAGTGGACAAACCTATTTCTATTTCAAGGATTATGCAGCAACTTGGAGAAACTTGGTTCTTTACCTCGAAATTTTATTTTAGGCACTGCACTTGGCAAACTCAAGTGAAAAGGCAGCTTTTAAAACATTTACAAATTATCTAATGACTTGCCTTGTAACCGAGCTATTTTGTTTTTTAGCTCCTTTTGTATAGGGATATTTACACAAACAGTCCCTGATCTTTGTCCCAATGTGCAATTTCATCCTTGAACTATTAATTTGTTCAATGTCATCCCTAAACTTCAACACGATATATAATATTGTCCTTGAACTTTTAATTTGTTCAATGTGATTTTTGAACTTTTGATAAATGTTCAACCTAGTCCCTAGACTATATAAAAATATCCAAGGTTAACCTTCCATTAATTCAAGTAAACGGAATTTGCTGATTTAGCTTCCAATCCAGTAAGTTTGAACATTGGACAAAAAAATAATATTACACGTGGATTATCCATGTAAGATATTCAATTCAAATCAGGATATAATAATCAACGTCATCAAATAACATGAATAATCATTTTTTTTCAAATAGAACAAATTAAAAGTATGATTATATTCTATTTTGAGTTTAATATCTTATGTGAATAATCCACGCGTAACATGTTGTTTTGTCCCCCGTTCAAACATACTAGTTTGAAAGCCAAATCAACAAATTCTGTCAACTTGAATGAATGGAAGAAGAACATTGAACAATTTCAGATAATCAAGGGACCAAATTGAACATGTAACAAAAGTTCAACGACCATATTGAAACACTTAAAAGTTTAGAGACGACATTGCACATTGGGCTAAAATTTGGAGACCACATTGAACAAATTCAAGGATGATATCGCACATCAAGCCAAAGTTCATAAGCTATTTGTGTCATTTTCCCTTTTGTATATGGGTTTGCACCCCTTGGTGCCCTATAGTAATATTTTCTTTCTCATATCCAAAAGAGAAAAAAAGAAGAGGCCAGTACATTATTCATAAAGATGCAAGTACTTGAATAAGTAATTCAAACGTAGCCCATGGTAGTTCGCATTTAATATTTTTATGGAAAAATTACGCAATCAACCATAATTGCACAATTACTGGACTTTTAACCCTTCAAGTCAATAGGTCAATTCAGTTAGTTTAAACCCGTTTGAAGTCAATCAAGTTAAGAAAACTAGTCGATTCATGTGCCGTGGGTTTTCTTTTTTTATGACGTGGAATTACATGGATAAAAGCTGAGCCAATGAAATGGCCCATCAAAATTACAAATGTTTCACATAAAAGTTCTGCATCAAATCAACCCCAAAAAAAAATAAGTGCCATCATACTGATCCAGACTAAATTTGAAATATATATTTAAGTACAAGGATTCTTTATACAATATTTACACATTCTATTAGCATTGAGACGAAAAGGATTACTCACACCAGGTGTTGCATGATCAAGGTTCTTCTCTGCCTTATCGACCTCTGCTTTCCACCTATCGATCTGAATTGAAAGTTCGCTTTCCTTGTCCCACAATGATCTGTCAACATAGATTATTTGAAAGAAACCAAAGACATGTCCAGCATTTTCAAAAGAAGTTATAGAAACCTACTTCCGCTCATCCTGTAGCTTATTCCTTTGTGCCTTATAATCCCTTAGCCTTCCACTTGTCTCAGGAATGAGGGATTCCAACTTTACAATCTCAGTTTTACGGTTCTCAATGTACACATCTTGCTCACTTGACTCAGCTTTAAGCTGATCAATTTCCTTTTGAAGCTTTTGCTCCTATAATCATAAACAAAGAAAACCAACGATAATAAAATATTGCGGCACAAATATAGACTTTTTGGACAGACAAGCTATGCGAAAGTGAATCACCACTGAAATCATAAGGCAATGTATGGTAATAGATGAAAGAAGCTAACTTGTAGAATGATTGATCTGCCCTATGCTTTTATTATTATGTAGACTACATACAACTATATAAAACAGAGTTCCTCCTCAAGATCGTGAAAGTACCAAAAAACAGGTAAGAGGAACAATTTCAATGTTCCCCCAGGAACAAACATTAAGAACTTCAAACAGCATTCAGATTGTCTCAATAGATATAAAATCCAACAAAGACCTTTTTTGGCCAGTACTGAAGCCGATGAGCGCCTCAGATACTAGGATCCTCTCGTGCTACTCCTCTTTCTTAGTCTAAGAAAAAAGGAAAAATAGTGTACTGACTTATAAGCTAATAAATTAAACTACAAATAAAGAGAACATCCAATAAGGAAGGGCATGTAAAGGCTTCCTGGATGGCTATTGAATTTCAGTCCCCCTCATAGCATAATTCTAAGGCATTCTTCAGTTTGATTTGGGTTGAAACTGGTACTGGTTAAACAGGACATTTGGGCATCAAATGGACTGTATTATAGTGATAACAGGAAAACAAGAAAGTCGTCAACTTCCATCAGTCCTGCAATGTCCTTAATAATTTTGAGGAAGATAAAACTAAAAGCACCAAAAATTAGGGGCCCGGCATTGTCAATTGGAAAAAACAAATTAGATGGGTAAATTTGAATTATTTCACCTGCAGAGAAACCATTTTCTCATACTCTTTCTTTGATAGATCAGTGATACCTCATTTTTCTGGTAAATGATTACTAGGATTTTGCACGTACTATACACATGCTCAAAGCTGAAAGCATATGTATAAAGAAAAGTTATTGGATTGGGAGTTACTTCAAGTAGGTAGTTATTTTGGAAGTGGCTGAAGTGGTAATCTTCCCTATTTGAAAAGGTTCTTTGAAAGGGATAAAACATATAGTAATTTACATTGATATACTCATTTGCTAAACTTTTTTTTATTTTATGCATGGGTAAACTTTTAAGGAATGGGAAGTGAGACAACACAGTATTTTCCAATTAAGATATCAAGTGCATTGGGAACTGGCACTCCTTTATACACTTATCCAAAATAATATCAATCAGGCATGGCACATTAGATGCATCTATCAAAGAGATAACCGTAAGCGGAATATAACACAAGTATTCTAACCTGAGTTGAATTAATAGAAAGAACTCGTTCAAGATCATCAATTTCCTTTTGAAGCCATTTATCCCGAGCAGCTTTACTTGAAAATTGGGTGGCCCGACCTTGCTTCTGATATAGCATGCTAAGCCTTTTCTCCAGCTCCATAATTCTACATCATGAGGAACTTTATTAGTACAAGAGTTTTCTTAGAAGAAGACAGCAGAAAGGCAAGTAATAACAAAATCACCATTACTGATTTAGCAGAATTAAAGTACAGAAAACTAAATGAATACATGCACCATTGGTCCTATAAGCTTCATTAAAAATGGAGAAGGCAAAACTTAGCAGGAGGAAACAAAAAGCTGAATGCAAGGGAGACAGACAGAATCACAAGCACTGATACGATAAATCAAAACTAGCCCACAGAAAATGAAAAACAACTAAATGGTTCTGCATAGTTTAAAAGGTCAACAAACTTTTATCGTGTAAAGGGTTCTCATGACAGAATTCCATCCCTATGACAACAAGAAAACTCGAAAAGGAGTTCAGTCTAGTAGAAGTCAAGTCACAATCAATTTACCAAGAGAAAAGATTAGACTGACAATAGTGGAAGCAATTTACTACCGAATGTGAAAAAAGCATATGGATTATGAATTTGATGATTTATCCACAAAACATGTATGCGCTGTATTACCCTTTAGTTATCTTCTGTTCCTCATCAACTTGAGCATTATACACAGGAGTAATAGCAGTGAGCTCCTCGGTTGAGTCCTCAATTTCTTTCTGTAAAATCTCAAGCTGTTTCGCTGCTCCCTCCTGCAAGAAAAAGAATTCAAAGCATGTCCTTTCCATAATATCCAAAATTGCGTAGGAGATCTTGTAAATAATCACAGATATACCTTGGCTCTGATTATTCCCGAAATTTTTTCTTGCAAGTCCTTGACATCAAGCTCAAGCTCTGTCTGCTTTTTCACAGCTTCTGTTCTTCGCTGTTCTGCTGCTTCTCTTTCCTTACTCAAGCCATGAACTGCTTTAGTTAATTCTTTCAATTTTTCATCCAACTCTTTGGACTTCTCACGAGCATCAAGAGAACTGTTGTAGCTCTTAATTGACGTGTCAGAAACTTTTGACCGAGCCTCCTCTATCTAAATGAGGCAAAATAACCACTCAGACATCAATTGCCTCCAGATCAATTGTTTGAGCCCTAATATAACTATTTTTATATTTACATAATCATTCTGTATGAACAATAAATCAGCTGAATTTGAGGAAATGTAGCCACCCTGATCACACTTATAATATTGACATAGTATTGCACGATTAAGATCTTGGCACAGTAGTTAGTAGCACCATGCAATTATCAGCGCACTTGATAACATAGAAACAAATTGAGGTAGGAAAAGATAGACAAACAAACTAGATCCATGACTGACAAATAACGTGGAAAAATAACAACACGTGTATGGCTGATGACTACTTTCTAGATAAACTTGAGCATTAAATAACGCAAAATCAAACCATTCAAATCAAGGCAAATACATTTTTCCATAGATGCACAATTGCAGGCACATTCTAAAGGGGGTGATGCACATTATTTTAAGTAAAATATTCAATCTCTAGATGGTTTAGTGGCTTTGATATGGCAATTGACAAGGACTAATTCCAAAAGATGACTCAACAGAAGCAAAGATCACTAGCTTTGCCACAAATCCACGTCCTATCCAAGTTAGTCCTCAAGTAGCAGCACCAACCAAGCAACATCGCATCCTATTCTGCATCTCCTAAAATATATATTGTCACCCACATATTTACTGCCAGCAGCCCCTTCAATCAATAGGATTATCAGTTTCAGTGGTCAATCCGCGCAATCTTAAATATTTGTATTTGGGTACACTATACAATTGACGTTGAAATTGCTCTTATGCCAACTATTTCTGTTTCACCATATCAAAAGCAGGACGAAAACAACACAACTGCTACCATTATAAATCTAGTTTCTCCATTTCCATATCATGCATGTCTATTCTTACGAAGAGGGAAAAGCTTTGATACTAACCTAAGCCCCTGTCTGATGTCTCCTTGACTTCATTAATGGATTTTTAAGTTTTTCAAGCATATGTCATATGAAACAATGTTGATAATTTTCCCAAGCTCCCCACAGAAGCATGGCAGGAGTTAGAATCTGTTGATTTTTTATTTCAGCAACCCCAATTGTTACCTCATCCTCAATGTTATGCCAGTATCAATGAAGATGACGCCCTTTTCCATATGAAGGGTATTATCATACCAAAGATGTAATCTTATGAGATGGAAGTAGGGGAATCGGACCCACCCAAACCATAATGGCATGTAAACGGGTTTCACATGTTGCAAAGTTCGATGGCTTTGGGGTCAATTGCAGAAAACCTTATGGATTTGGGACAGGTTTGGGATATTATAGTTGGCAACTTCAATATTGAACCCGATATGTATAACTACTACAATGCCTTTATTTCCTATATAATCCTTAGGTTATTTAAGCCATGTTTTGATAAACTTTTAGATTTCACTTTTTGCTTAATCTAAATTTTGTGACGGACGCATGATGAATTTTTTAACCTGAAACTTTCACAACATATAACTGTTGACACGTAAATTCACATATAATTATTCATTGATTTTTTAGAATTCGGATGATGTTGTAATCTTGTTGGCTTTTTGCTTCTCATTTAGTAAATATGCATAGTTCTTAAACCCTGCTAGGATTTGGAACGGTTTTTGGAACTTACACACAACAGCTTACTCTAATAAAAATTTATGAATCCCAAAAAGTTCTATAATGATCTCATTTTTTTCAGCATCAATCACCATTTCAAACCTAGCTACTCGCTTTTGTTAGATCTTAGATTTTTACGATCGTTGGTCATAAATATTGTCAACTTTATATTTTGCCACTCCGTAGGTTGTATTTACCAGTTTGACTAAATGGTAGTGTTCGCAAATTTGAGGTGGCTCATTGTTTAGTTCATGTGAGATAATCTATCTGCTATAAAAATACTATCATTGGTCGTAATAGCCAACAACTTCACTGAGCCAGGTATGGGATGTTACATCAAATCTCACTACCAGGTTTGGAAAGTAAAAGAAAGTCAACAACTTTGCGACAAGGCCAGTCATTCCAAACCCGTCTAACTTCCATCCCTATCATCTTAGTAAATTTCAAAAGCACAGACCATATTGGCCTCAAGTTCATAAAAGATAGACCAATGACAAAGAATTAAAACAGATTATGCATAAGCTTACGAAGCTCAGCCGGAAAACTTTATATAATATCTAATCATGTTATGATGAGATTATAGTCCTAAGTATACTATAGCTGATTAACTGATGAGATAAGGTAATATAAGCAGATGCAATTCTTATTGGTCTAAGCACCACCTCGGCTAACTTCTGTCTAGCATCTTGAAGCTCCTTATCATAAATTGTGTATTCCAAGGATTTACGCTGCTTGTCAAGCTGTTGATATTTTCTCAATTCCTCTTTCTCCTCATCCAGTTCCTTTAGTCTCTCATCCAAATACTGAACAACTTGGATAATCTGCTTCCTCTTATTACCTACTCAGAAGAAAGCAATAAGATCGACACATAATAAATAGCCCATGCATGAAGGATACGCTTGGATGACTTACCAGTTTCCTGCATGATTTTCTTACTCTCACGACGTCTCTCCTCATAAACTCTAGTACCACCGATCTCTTTCAACAAGTCCAGCCGCTCAGAGTCTTTCATCAAAGTCAATGACGCTATCTATAACCACACGAAAGGAAGAAAGAAGATAGCAAACAATACAGAAAAAGAATTCAACAGAATTTTCGAGAAACTTAGAGAATTATGAGGGCATACCTTTCCTTGTTGCACCACATAATAAGGATTGGAGCGAGAAAACCCAGCACTTTCCAGTAAATTCATAACTTCAGTTTTCCTGCAATTGACATAGCTTGAAAATTCAGTCGCACAAGTCTGAAGATAAGGTTTAAGACATGAATGCACTTGGGCTACAGATTCCCCGACAATGAGCAAACACTCACGTGATGTGCTTTCCATCCAGATAATACTCATCCTTCTTCAGACCGACAGTTCTACGCAAGCGCACTTCCTCCTTATCAACCTGTCATGGAGGGTGCACCAAAACTAAACGGATTGACAGAGATAATAACAATTTTTTTCTCAAATAGCATATCAAAATGCAAGGCCCGGAAGAAGATTGCGACAGACGTCTTAGAGAGATTGTGATGATGAATAGTTCTGTCTCTACAATAGTAATGCCAACAACCAGCACAAATATGTTCTCTTCAGCTGGTAAAACACTAAATTTAAGCGCTTCAGAACCCATCAAGGCAGAAAGCAGAGAGTATTCTCAATAAAATTTACTGTTACAACATCGTAAAAAGGAAAGAAAGACCATTCGATTTTCACCCAAATCAAGAAAGCTTAATGCAAATAGGAGTGTTACCGGAATGCGGTTGTCAGAGTTATCAAAGACAATCTCCACAAAAGCCGATAAAACTTGGTGCCCTGCACCTTCCTGTTAATTCCAGCCAGTATCATTGCAGCACGTATATAATAACACCTCACGACAAAAAACACGCTGAATATATTGTGAAACGTACATGGAGAAGGGCATGTCTATCTTCACTGCGCAGGTTCTGAAAAATATCACTCAACACAAATCTTATTGCTGCATCACATCCAAAGAGTACATGTTCCTTATCATTTTCACAACTAGCCAGTAAATATAAAAGAAAACATAACAACAATCAACCTCTTTTCACTTACCATGAAAAAAGTTTGATTTGCCAGATCCATTAGCACCAACTGCAGGTCAATTTGGCAGGAGATAAAAAAAAAAATGGGTAACTCTATTCTTGAAGTAAATAAGATAACTGCTATACCAACAAACCAACTATATTTAACAGGAGATGACAGGAACTAGATATGCCCATAGAAGATAGTAAGCTGTGATTATGGTGCATATAGATCAATCATCGTAGCACAGCTCATCCTGAATATAGACACTGTCAAAGTAAAATATAAGTTGAAAACCACGGCTCCTTTAACAGTATTTTGAAACGTGGACCAAAATTTAGTCAATTAAGATGTGCTTCTCTAGTTGCAGAAAACCATAAAGGGTATGGATTGATTTTGTAAACGTGGAGAACTGTGAATAGATATTATATAAACGTAAGGGAAAACCCTAAACTCACAGTTTAGTGATCATGTGACATATGGACCTCTAGACATGACCTGACAATGCCTAACACTTGAAAACATCACAAAAAATCAGCATAAGAGAAAATGACAAGAAAGGAGGATCACTCATACCAACACAGTTAACTTTTGGGCTGAAAGTCGATGTAGCAACTTGTTCTCTGTAGCTCTTGAACCCTTCAATTACAACCTGAACCAATATTCAAATGACAAATGTATAGCGCAACTAGAAGGTAGGAAATTATCACGGTAAGCACCGAACAAGGCAGGTTTCGCAAAACAATAGCCCATCCCAGTCAAGAGTACCTGCTTGATGTACATCTTGCAATTATCAAACCAGCAGGCCTCTGCAAATTGAAGGCAGAATTATCTCAGCTGCGATCATATTAGAAACCAAAGCTCGGAGTATACTCGCAACATTAAGCAATCTCATCACGACCTAAAGGATCAAGGCTCCAACAATTCCACAACGGTCTAGGTCCTCGTACAGATCAAGCAGTACAATAAGAGAAACTATCTCGGCAGTCTCTTGCATTCCGCCCGAGCGTGAAAAGCGTAGGCCCCTAAGAAACGACGGAATTATTCTCGCCGGGCCAAACTATCCCATGGAGAGTCCGGGAACACTCAAACCCGAGCGAGCTCGCTCGCTCGAAACCCTAGAAACCTAATCAGCGAGGGGAGACAACCCCACCCGCGCGATCCAGCTCCGAAGGAAACCAAGCAAACGAAAGGGAGGAGCGAGAAGCCAGCACCCCAAAAATTCTAGGGTTCCGGCGAGGTGGAAGACGAGCCAACCTCCGCAGCTCACGAGATACCTAGCCGCAAGTCAGTATAACCAGAAGCAGCAGCAGCAGCAGCAGCAACTAGAAGGAGGAGCTAGCCCAAAGGAAAAAAAAAAAAGAAAAAGAAAAAGAAAGGCGAAAACGGAAAACCCTCGGAACTCTACTTCGCGAGCCGGCGAGGGTCGCCGCCGGCGGAGGAAAGACGGATGACTTACAGTCAAGCAGTGGCGGGTGGGGAGAGGGGGGCGAAGTCGCCGGAGCTTGCCGGAGGAAGACGGGGGGGGGACAGTCGGCGTCACCGATCCGCCATGGGAGGAGCTCGAGGGAAGGGAGGCGAGATGAGGGAACCGGAAATGGGCGCGAAGGGAACGGAAATCTCGCGCTTTTCAAAGGAGGAGAGGAGGGATCTGCTGCTGAATTGCTGCCATCAACTGCTTCGAGCTCTTGAGTGTGTGCGTGTGCAGTGGGGACTCGGGTCGGGTTCTTTTCAGCCCCGGCTTGTGTCCCGAATCGCGCGGCTTGTGTCGTGTAAGAACGAAGCGCGCAGCCTATTTCTTGGTCTTTTTTTTATGTGGATAAGAGCATAAAAAGTAACTGAAAGTCACTCGAATTATCGCGAAAATTACAATCGAGTTCTAAAACATTTTAAAATATACAATCAATACTTGAAACTTATTCTTAAAATATAATTGAGTCCGAAAAATTTTTTAAAAATATAATTAAATCTTAAAATTTGTCAGATTACTCCAATCAAGTCATTCCCGACGAAAATCTTGCGATAGGTGATGACCTGGCTTTGCCGGAACCTCCGTGCGCTTACCGACTTCCCGAGACACGTGGCATCACCGCATTTCTCATCATATGCAAAGTTTATTTGGCCACCACGACATTGTCACGAGAGCGTAAGCAAATTGTCATTCGTGCTATTAGGCATGACGCCGTTTTGGAAAATCTATCTGATTGTTTAAAAAATAGTGATTAAAAAGGTCGAGTGCCATAGGAATCGAGTCCTCCTGTTAGGATTAGCTCGTGCTCTATCAATTCTCCCTTTCCTTTAATGATTATCTCAATCTAGTTGTCTTCATTCATCTTTTATGATTAACACCACACTTGTCGATTTCGATTCTATTTATAATCTTCATTAAATCTAGAATTCGCATACCCTTTTTACTAGGTTACCCTTAATAAATTCGTCATGCTTCTCAATTTTATCGAGGCGATAAGAAAGGGGAAAATTATCCAATATTCAACTAACCACCTTTGATTAGATTTAGATTTAAGATCAGTGCAGAAAAAGTGAAACTGGGCACGTGCGGACACAAAATAGGACAGAAAATTTCACCCAACCTGGCAAGGATATGGATATATTTCAAGTCACGATGGACGTGAAAACGTTGTAAATTGCAATTAAATCCTTACTCGACTTGATGGGTTTCTTATTCACGGTCCGATATAAAACGAATCATCAAATCAACGGCAAGAGCTATTGAGCAAGTTCCCCTTTTCGGATCGAGGAAACAGTTTTCAGAGATCTTTTAAGGGTCGGTACGCACGGCGCCTAGTATTAATCATTCACGGTTACTCAAAGGATGATTGATTATTCTCTTGAGCAAGCCACATTGAAGTCTCTTGTGCATCAATTTGAGAAACATCGGATCAAATCTAGTATCGCTTGAAGACCGGGACACCAGTCAGAAACTTCTTCCAAGAGAGACACCCGAGAAATAGTGTCGAAGCGTACCAAAATCCCTACGTATATGCATAAATTTTTTTTGCGGAATCATGCTGTCGATAAATCCCGGTTTAAGTCAATCGTCGAGCTTCAACGGCTTGAAGTACTTGCCATCGATGAGGTAAGTCCCGATCGCAAGACGAACCGCCCATACGTCTTTCGGTTTCCTTGATACGATTCTGCATTCAACGATCAAATTCGAAAGAAAACCGAATCAACCACACAACGGGCACGGTAATACGGGCTGTTTAGTTTCAGAAAACATTAAAAAAAAACACTTTCCATATATAAAAACGAAATTCTTTTTCCCATCAAAATCAGAAAGCAGGTGATATTCTTTTTCCCAACATTCTTCATCTGAAGAAGGAATGGAAAACATATGAAGTTGTCTGCAAAGAGTGTACGGATTATTTGCCAAGCACGTTTTCAGGACGGTCTGAACGAAACAAACGTACCTGCCCACATCCCCGGGATTGACCAAGCCCGAATTAACCCGTAGGCACGGAACAGACGCAGCGGTCTTGACCATCGTAGGAGCCTCGGTCACGATAACCGGAGAGCCCACCTCTAACTTCGATCTTGCCCCCGACAATGAACCGTCGGCTTCGCATTTTACGAGGATGCTCGAACAATTTAGCCGGCCGGGACCGGTACGGGGCGTCAAGCACGGAAACGAAGGAGTCGAGGAAAGAGAGAACGCCATGGACGAAGTGACGCAGAGGATCTCAAAGTTGGGAGTCGAAAGTTCTGTGATAAGAAGAGCAAGTGGATAATGCTTTTGTGGATCGGAAGTCACGTGAGACTCGGGCTCTTGGCATGTTCTGCTCCCTTTGTCTTTTGCCCGGTGAACAGCTAACGCAAATGAAATCGAAATTTCTCGCACATAGTCAGGAGGGACTGGAGTAGTTTCGTGAAAAATCCAGGAAATTTGACAGAAAACCTTACTCATCTTTAACGATGGACCAGCTCTAAGTAACTTGTATGTAAAACATTGTCAATAAAATGCGCATCTATGATTACGATGCTAGCGGTCAGCTTGCACGGTCGGTTTTTTACGCCTCTTCGTGTCGCAAGCTCAAACGCCTCTTTGTGTCGGAAGCTCGAACGACCCAAGATTTGTTTCATTTGAAAATGCCTGTAATTAGCAAGACACATTCACTTTCCTTAATTTCAATGCACATTCACTTCTTCTTTACTTCAATTACTTCTCAAGCTTCAGCTGGGCATTTGCAATCTCGAGCAAAATAAGGCGAAAGCAATCAAACATGTTCCGCTTACAACGGTATCCTTCAAGACAGAATATTCATATGAAGACCGCCGAATCTCGATCAAAAGCGAGAATCCATGGGATTACATGGATAAAATTTCTCGGACAAACTAAGAACCATTTTCAATGTACTGCATAGGATGAGGATAGCAACGTAGTGTTATACTCGACGAATGCGCTAATCCGCTAATCCGGAGACAAGTCATGTTTGGTACATTGCAATGGAGGAAACTATTCTTTAGTGGTGCCGATGAAATAAAGAGCTGGAATGGGAAACACTTAAGCTAAGATATCGTGATGAAATTGACTTATCATGCTGCCCATCCGAATAACATGATGATGGCAAGTCCATAGATTGGTCTTGGGGGAGAGAATTACCAATATGAACATGTTGTGAGAAAATAGGAGGGAAATTGCAAAAAAACGAAGTACTTTGGGTTTTTGGGTAAATAAGCAACAACAGAAAGGGAATTACCAGACCTTTACAACCTATACAAAATTCCATTTTGGTATAAAAACTCATTTCACTGTTTTCAGCCAAAAAAAATTGCTTTTGCCCTCTACACTACAGGCGCCTTTACTGTGTCTGTATTAACACTATTTCTTTGTGTATGTGAGATACGGATCTTGAGCAATCGTCAGGACATCCGGTCTCTCTGCCTGGTCATATGTTAGACAGCGACGAATCAATTCCTGCAAAGAATCAAAGTTGCGCGGAGAATTGTTAACGAGCTTCTGCACATTATTCCTACATTTTTAAGTAACAAAGTTTATCATATATATTTGTTTGCAGTGGTGTTAGGAATACACCGAAAGTCGTAGCGGCTGAATAGTTACAGGAAGTTATCAATATAAGATTCACGATAAATGAGGAAAATCTAAACAAAACAAACAGTATAAAAAATAATACTTTAAGTAGCTTTGATCCGACACCACCGTCTATGTAGCTATTATCTAAAAGTTAAATTTGCAATATAAGTTCTATTCTTCTCTGCATGCTGAGGGAACCAAAATATTCTGGAAGCAGATGCTAAGTAACTTGACCCATGTATGTTAATTAAAAGGGGATGGTATCCCAAACCACATAGGAAATAATGGAATGACAATAATTGATATCCCTTTATGGAGATTAAAATTTATCACTAATATGCAACTGTTGAAAAACAGGAGAAAAAATTAATGCCCAAAAGCTCATTATTTGCCACCAATGTGGGAATAACAACACACGAGACAGAATAATATACCTTTGCCTCGTTTGAGACAGCAGGTCTTGAAGGGAATTCAACCTTTCGAGCTTTAATGATCGTATCTTCACGCAGGATTCTTTCCTGGGTCTGGTCATGCCCAAAAGGACGTCTCCCAAAGAGCATCTGGTAAAATAGAACACCGGCTGACCATACATCAACCTGTTTAGAAAATAAACTGATTCTCAGGAAGAGGTAACACAGTGAAACTTAGCACGAATTTATTTTTTGATGTCGAATTTGTTTTTCAATTCACATATTCCACTGCATCAGATGTCGGATGGATATTGTGTGCTAGCAAAGAAGATCAGCTTAATTACTTGACCAAAGTTATCAGCTGAAAATATATACATCCAAGACAAAGCAATCCTAGTTAGGAAAGGATCAATAAGGAACCCGATACAGAAAGCCACTAACCTTCGATGATATTAAGGGTGTCTTGCTCAGCTCAAAGCATTCCGGAGGCAAGTACCTGAAATCTCGAAAGAAATTAAGTATTATATGTCTGCCTCAACACCTACAGAATAAACTCAAAGCATGGAACTGTTACGTAAGTAGCTAAAGTACATCTGCCAAAAGTAAAGACGTTAACATCAAACAGAGTTCTGTGACAGCCAAAATATAAGAGACGAGGACATTGGAAGCGCAAGATATTGCAGTATTGCGCTAGTACGAAAATTTATTTACAAGAAAAAAGCTCTCTGCAGCATAGTCCTTGAACATCAGCACATATCACAAAGCAAGAAAGTATGACACATCCTTAAAAGATAAGAAACGTTTGCACAAGATAACAAAATTATAATCTTCCAGTTTCCATGCCTCAAAAGTGAATTCCTTTCTTCCCCTACCGCATATGGTCAGTTTTGTCAGAGAGATTTTCTAATTCAAGCCCAGGTTAAAATAACAAATATACAAATAACCCCATCTTCATCTTTTAAGTCCTCAACGATGATAAACACATGCCAGGGACACACAAAAAGAGAACACAACTTAAATTGCACAACTCACCAATAAGTTCCAGCTCCCTGGGATGTAAGTTCCATCCCCTGAGATCCCACATCATCTTCAACTATCTTGCTGAGACCAAAATCAGTCACTTTTGCAACACCAAATTCATCAAAGAGAACATTTCCAGGCTTCAGATCATAATGGATGATCTTCTGTGCTCTCCTATTCAAATAAACAAGACCTTGAAATATTTGCACTATGATGATTCTAGCTTCTTTCTCAGGCAATAGCGGCGTTGCTTTCAGGACAGCATCAAGATCTTTACCTGGACTAAAAAAGAAAATATTTAGGGAATTGCACAAAGACGCTTCAGATGCCTTTTGTATGTCAAATACAGAATGTCTTAGCTGCCAAACTGCACAAAAAACGACCAATTGATAGATGTACATACCGCTACAATATTCCAACACAGTGCAAAATGTATTGTGGTCAATCTCGAAAATATCCCAAAGCCGAACAATATGGTGATGCACCAGGGTTTTGTGAATATTATATTCGCGGATTGCATGACGTATATAACTTTGTTTCTTTTCTTCACTCCACTGAGCATTCAGCCCGTGCAGCTTGCATGCAACATACTTATGGTCTACCAAATCATATGCCTGCTGGAAATTTCTTCAGAGTTCAGATCACTGAAAAGGGTATTTTCTTACACAAGCCAAAATAGACAAAACCAAATTGTCATCAGCTCTCTTTCTGAGAAAAAGGAAGCCCATGACTAGAATTAGTACAACAGAGAGTTGAATGTTAAATTTGTCCAACACAAAGATCTGACCTTGTAAACCTCACTGAATCCACCTTTGCCAAGAAGGTTCAAAAGGGCATATCGATGATTGAGGATCTGAAAACTATTAAAACGAGAACCATCCTCATCTCTAATGCGTTTCATTTCTCTTATGAGCCTTCCCTTCTCAAATTCATACCGATCTCTCTCACGTAGGACAGTTTCTTCCTCCTGGAACCAACTCACCAATCAGTCAAGAAAAACACTTGTGAATGTCAAGTTTAATAAGCTTGCAGAACCAAAAAACTGATAAAAATGTATTGAAAACAGAATAAACAGAATAACTTACTCGTTTAATGCTGGCTAGACGAGATTTATATATCTCATCCTGCAGAAGAAAATCTTCTTCTGGAACTCCATTTTCACCATCGGGTCCATCACCTTTGTCTTAGAGGTTACAAATCATCAGTTCCTTATTCATCTCTTGATGCATGGTAAATAATCAATGTGCCAGATACAGGCACACTCCCAAGCATGAGCATAAGCTAAAATTCGACGGTAGAGTAAAAGCAACCATGACAAAAATAAAGGGGACGTCAAACAATTGTGCATACAAATGGCCTCAAAGCAACAAAGGTCAAAAGGTTTCAAAACTGCAGAAAGGCCAGTAATTATAAGAATTTATCTTTACAGAGAAATCTGAGAGGTAAACTTATTTTTGCAGACATGAAACAGCTTTTAGAGCAACAAAAGTCAGAACTTGCCCAAACTTTATAAAGGCCAGAAGCTTAAAGCATTAGCCTGGCTAAATAACTTAAGAAATTACCTTATTTTTGCCGACCATTATAAAATATAAAAATAAAATATCTTAAGAGCTATGATTTTAGTCATGGGGTACGCCTTGTATTGAGACTCACCCCGTATACAAAGACCTACAAGCAACATTTCCAGATCATACTTTACAAACATGCCACAGCCACACGGATGCAGCAAAGGATAATCACGTTTAGCAACAGAAGCTCACCAACTTGTTTTTTCTTTAAGGATTTTCGCTGCCGCTCAATGGCTTCCCTAGTTTCCAATAGTTGTTTCTACAGAACCAAATGCACACAACACTAAAAGATCAGAAAGAAGAACAAGGAAACATCAACGAATTCCAGGTAAAATTTTCTGTCATAATTGATGAAAAACATTGAAGGTTTAGGACACGACTTCCACTTGCAGGGTGACAGAAGCTTTTATAGAGAAATGCAGTCACGTCCAAGATGATCATGGTAAGTAAAGGGAACTGAGCTCTACAGATTTAAACTCCAAACATCTTCTAAATCAATTTTCTAAGTTTGTGTCCGCAATAACTCAGGCTGTGACACAAGTGTTAACTGTCTTCCTAACATTTTACATGCCATTCAAACAGGTTACATGAGTAGACTTTAATCCGTTATATGAAGCCAAAAAGGGTGTTAGAATGTTTCACTAGAAGCAGGCATAAATTCTCTTTTTCTAGCACATAGTATTTCTACTCGTATAAGTATTTCAAAGCTTTATAGTCTTTTAGCTAAGTTGGTGAATTTAGATAGAGATGAAAGGACTCAAATGGCTAAATTTGGTACGCGCTTCTATCCTAACTTCTTTCTACTCTTGAACAACATAAGTATTATGCTGCATTGTCATGCGGCATTCACTACTGGATCATTTATAGTGAACTCACAGTGACAATTACAAAAGTTTCAGTTTTTTAAATTGCTTGCTCACCAAGCACTCAACAAGTAAAAGAAAACCATGTTTTTCTTTTCAAGATTCATGTGCAATGGAGACAACTAATTGAGATAGAATGAGAAATAAGGAAAAGATAAGGAAACAGTCACCAAAAATGAGTGCAAATACACAAGAGGCTTCCACAAGACGGGGTAAGAAGATCCATAAGAAAGAAACTCTACATACAAGATGAGCATTCAGATCTTTCAACGCCTGTCCATCCTCCCACGTTTCAGATATAAGAGTTCCAGCTCTGAAACAAATAAATGGTAATGGAAATTCAAATACGAACAATAACCAAATGATATGGCAAAAAGCTGAGCATTCTCAAATTCTGAATCTGGAAAACCACGGAAAAATAAGGCAATTAACCAGCAGCATAGTTTTCATTAGGTTGTAAAAAGAGATTAGAGGTAAATCAACCCATCATATAGCAATTTAGGCTTGCTTCCTCATATTGAACTTCATCATTGGAAGATCTGTGATATGAATATTGTTAATGTTCACTTAGGACACTTCTTAAGCCACGATTAATGGAATTTGAGATGTGAATAAGTTTCACGTGTTTCAAAAACTGATGCTGAGTTAATATTGCGCTCGACTCATTTTCAGTATCTGGAAATCATAAAGTTGGATAAACCAATGCCCTGAGAGTACTTATTAGCAAGACCTCTCTTCCAATCTGCTTTATTCAGCAATCTAGCTAGTGGAATGAAAGAGAATGTGCGTTCGGCTTAAGATAGTCAGGTGCAAAACACATCCATCATTCTGAACTTAAACAGTCTGGTGTGTGACTAGCCCCCGTGCTATACAATTGGATTCTAAGCAAAAGGAGAGAAAGGAACCCAAAAAAAACAGGAGATTGTGTTCCACCATTCCTTTTTTTCATTTTCAATGGTCTGGTATTTGATGATCTAGACGTGAATCAAAACATCTTGACTTTTCCATAAGCTTTTTCATCCTTTGCTCACATCTTTCAGGCTCTAAACACAAGTTTGATAGGAAATATCATTTACAAGCACCTAAACAAAAGGATATACCTTGTTACACCAACATTGCCAAGTCTCAAAGAATCCTGCCGTACTTTTAGCCTTGCTTCTTGTCGTTCAGCTTTTGAAACAGATATCAAGAGGTCAGCTATTATTTTAGTTCTCTGCATAGAAGGATAGTAAAACCAGTTAAATAGTAGTCCACATGTTATGATTTGCACGAGAAGAATCCAATAACAAAGCAGTCATCCCAAAGAAAAAGAACAATGGAAAATGCATCCCTCAAACCATTTAAATATTAATATAAGAACTACAGGCAATTTGCAAAGCACCTCAAAACTGAAATGCTCTGTACAATCATTTCTTATCAATTTTGAGATGTCAAACACAACTCAATTGCCTATATCTTGTTTTTGCATAGAACTTCAAACCTGATTTCTCAAACACAGACACATCAAGTCATACCTTTGGCTTCATTTGTTGCTCATAGTCTTTAAGCTCCTTTAGTTCCTGTCCAAATTGAAATCAACAACAATAAGAAAGGAGTAAAAATTATTTAAAAAATGATGGTGGGTTCAGAGGTGGTGAGAAATTGGATGAGGTATTTCAACTGCTTTCATGCTTCCACCTAGTGGCTATCCTCTTTCCTGCAGTCCCTTAAAGATCTAAATGCCACACCTTTTCTAATTGGCGACAGAGGTTCTGATTTTCGGATGACTCTTTTCGTGATTTACGTAAATCCTCCTCCAATGCTGCCACCTTTGCTCGTAAAGACAAAACCTCCTCCTGCTAAAAAGTTGAATATAGAGATTCAAACAATATGATCTATCAAATTGAAGTATCATATAGAGCTCCATATCCTCTAAGGATATGCAAGGAACATTGACACTTGCAGAGTAGTCTACATCTCAATACAACTCACACATCACATCAAAAGAAAAGAGCATACCTCTGAAGAGTAGTGACCGTCATTTTGTAATTGCTCTTTTGGCCTAGTATCCTGCAGATGAAGACAAATGACTAGTTACTATTTCCTTTTCTGAATGCAACAAAACAATTAACTAGTTAAACAGCACAAAACACAAGTTTGCTCACAGATAAGTTCAGTGCAAAACCTACAAAAGATAGAATATTTAGCACAGCAAGCGGCATCAGCTCGTTCAAATCCTCATAGACAATACTATCAGCCTACTGACGACGGAATATCATATAGTCAGCCATGAAACAAAAACAAATCTCTGTTCATAAATCTCCAGAAAGCGCAACACCAACACTCAGTCGGAGCTGAGCCCGATATTCATAATGTCAATCTCTTCAAGAATTCTTCTAAAAGAAATAATTAATATTAGCAACCATCAGATTCTTCCCTTAATTTCAAATGTAAAGATTGAGTGAAGAGGAGATTGCAGCAGGTTTCATCAGACAATCTACTCACCTTCATGTTATGATGAACATTTTCTCAGATAGATAGTATTTTCTAATGCTCACTGTCCACTTATCTCAACGTTCTCCATTAAAACCCGCACAAGATTTCTCTTACACCTCGATAGACTCAATTTGACCGTAACGGAAAGGCCACAGCTCATATTTAAGTCTAAAAATATGCAATTAAAGCAGATGAGTGAGTATGCAATTAATACCATCGAGAAAATGGGCATTTCTTTGCACTACTGACCTGTCGTGCTACTTTAACAAGCACTTACCCAAGAAAAGGTATTTATTTGCTATGAGATCGTTTAAAATGCGTTAAAGAAAAAATTGCCAGTCTCTAAATGATCACCGCGGTCCTTTCAAAGCTTAAAACAATCAGAAAAATGAAGAAAGACAACAGTATGAACTAAAGTCATATTTTTAAAAAGAACCACTAATTAAAACATATCCAAACAAAGCCCCATCACCATCAACACATGCAACACTATGTCCTATTCACCATCCACATGACATTAAGATTGACTTTTCTTTGCTAATAGGTGTAATCAACACCCTTTTATCTGATATCCAATGACATCACTGAAGTTTTGTTTTTGCTCATCTGGGTTCCTGACCTTTTTTATGGAAATTGTTCAATCTAACCTTCATGCCGTTAACATCAACAGAAGTAGCTAACATGGAAAAAACATGCTCTATCATAGACATTCACATAACGAAACCACATTTACGCACATCTCCATTTAAAGCTAAGTGTGATCCACGTCGTGACATTGGTTTAATAACTGTGGAGTTGACACTCTACATTTGTCTCCTTTTTCTTATCAGCAGGTTGAACTTGAATGTAAATAATCATCATAAGTTGCTCAATTGTTTATGCTTACAGAGGCAGTTCGCATGCACCGAAACTTAGCAAGTGTGCAACAACAATCATGTGATATGTGCCCATGAGAAAGTACCCACTTCAATGAATACGAGTTCATGATTTATGCATTCCATGGAAATGCTAGAGAGTACTAATTCCAAGGTACATGACAATAAGAGGTTGAAACAATACCTTATGATACGAGTTCTCAAGCTGTCCATTAAGGGGTGAAATCGTTGATGCAGAGATTTGTGATCTCGTTTGATCATTAGCTCTGGACCCACGGCCCCTTCCAGATTGTGACCTACCACGACCATGTTTTTTCCTACTGACATCAAAATTAACCTTTGTTTCCAGGGTTTCCGCTATCTTTGCCAAACCATCAACTGCCTGAGTCATAATTACCAAACCATTAGCTTTCTTTGTCCACAAATAGGTCCCGTAAAAGTGATTTGCTTTTCGGTGAGTGGAACCATCGTAACAACATAAAAGAAAAAAAGGAAATAAAACAGAACTTTTACATGAAGGAAAGGGAGCAAAAGCAGAACAATGTGACTTCAGTTTTGATAGAGATTTACATTCAATATTCAATAGTCATTCAATGGACAAGGCCTTACCTCAACAGGTTCTGAAAAAGTTAAACTATCATCCGCATGAACCTTTTGCCGCTTCTGAGTGTTAGCTTGTATAAGAAACTCCCCTGCAATCTGACATGAGAAGAAAATTGACAGATGTCATTGAGTAAAACCAAATGGCGATTCTATATTCAGGCTCACAAATCACTTAAAAATTGAATCGCAGGCCCAACCCACTAAAAAGATGAGATAGCAGTAGCACTCCCACGACTGCCGTTTCATAGAAAACTATCGACATGCCTTGAAAGTCCATGTAGAATTTCTCGAAATGAAAGACAAGCACGTGAGACACCCTAACAAAATGATGTGGCAGACAAGCATGCACTCGTTGTACAAGCAGACACATCAACATCAGTAACCGTTACATTAGCCCGTGCCAAGATAAATACTGCACAACGCGTTGGCATTAACCTACTCTATTCATTGTTCCGTGTCAAAGGAATAACATCTTCAACAGAAAGAATAGTTGATTATACCTCAAAAAACCATACTAACGTTTCCACAGGGCATACCTGGGTACCATTATAGAGGAGTAGGGTATTGCGCGCTTCTCCTCAGACCTCCATAGCAACCCAACTTATAGTTAATTACTAACGAACAAAATCAATTTTCGTTTTTACAGAGCGATGATTTACAAATCCAGAGTCTTAAATTAGTTTATCTATTTGCTCGAGTTTCATATTCGCTCAAACGATAGAATGTGAAAATAAATGACCAATAAAAAAAAAATTCCTGCAGAATAATTACAACTGGAAAACTGCAAAACCACCTTATCGAAGAGCCTCAAGAATAGTCGCAAGTGATCATAGGTTTTGCAGTGTTTCTGTAAATTAGACCTTTGTTAAGGCCAAAGAATATAGACAATAACCAAGCAAGAGACTGTCCCCATTCCATCTCACCATATTCTTATAAACACGTGTCCGAATCAACATTAGCGAATGTTCATCGTACGAGCGTAACGCATCGATCAATGATTATTGACGAGTAACGCAACTAAAACGAATATGATCTCCCACTCATTTTCCACAAAATGACAACTGCAACTACCTAAGAGCTCAGTGATAAGCACAAGCAACCTTCAAAAGGAAAGAAGGATCTCATTTCAAGGGGATAATTTGCAATGCTGAGAAACACTATCATTCCTTCAGCAGAAAAGGCAAGATCATCAAAGCCATTGCCGGTCTTGGTCCCCTAAACAGCAGGGAAATGAAGTAAAACGGAGCTCACATCGTCGTCGGAGTCGCTGGAACTCGACTGCCCGGCCAAATCGCTCGCGAATTTCGAAGCCGAAGAAACCGAGGACCGAGCTTGCGCCGGCTGCTGCTGCTGCTGCTGCTGCTGGGGCAAGCCCGAAGTGACGGCCGAGGAGGCCTTGCCGACCAAGCGAGCCTCGAGCTTCGCGAACTTGGTGGACTGGTCCGATTGGTTGGACGAGTTGGAAGAGAGGTGCAACAGCATGTCGTCCGACATTGCGCCGGACAAGTGTCGAGAAACTTCTTCACAGGAGGGACCACACTCGCCGCACCTGACCGAGCGCGGTCCGATCACGGAGCATTTCGCGTCAAAAGACAAGCGCACCGCTTTCGTGACCGACCTTGACTCACGATCGGATCCAAAACCCTAGAATGGCGGTGCCGCCGGCGGCCGCGGCCTCTCTTGACTGGCCTTCTGGGCGGCGTCTGAGGTGAAGACGCGATTGCATGGCCCCAAGGAACGGGGGTGGGGAAGATGGTCCCAGCAAATTCACAGGGGTAGAGAGAGAGAATTAGGGTTTTGGGTTGTCTGCTGGAGATTTTGGTTGGTTGGAGGAGGCAGGAGATTTGTGGAGGATGGGAGCACAAATCAAATCAGAGAACTTCAGAGACAAAGAGAGAGAGAGAGAGAGGCAGATGGGATTTGCAGTTGTTCTAGATATATAAATATAGGGTGCAAAAGTGTACTTTCAGGTAAAGGGGAACATAGGATTCAAAATCTGTCCTGGGATACTTGGTCATATGAGAGTGGAGGGGGAGAAGGGAATTTGAGGGGGGATTATGTCATTTTGAGCATGGAAAACCATATGGTGATGAAGTGCTTATATACATCTGGCATGGGAGCTTTGGCACACGTGAATTTCGGGGAATTCGACGGGTCTTGCGAGTTTAGGCTCGGCCTTACTCGAAAAACCCGGCTCGTGCCGTGTCGGGCTCGCGTGCGACGGATGTATGTAATGAATGACTTTCTTTTCCGTGCTGTATCTGAATCTGATGACGCCCAGAAAACAGTAGCTTAAGCTCTTTACTGCCTTGCCATATTGTGTCCGCAGATTTGTGTTGTTGGATGTTGAAATGCCCCATCGAACCCATTTTGCCATTTTGCATTGGAGTCCATGTCTGAACTGAGAATTAGAGAGCCGTAGAATGAATGCTCTATCAAATTGACAATGGTTACTGAGGAAGACAAACAGCACGAGGATTGGTCTTTCTCTTCGGTAAATGAAAAATGGTGTCGAGGTTCAGAGTTACCGATGAGACTGAACTCGTCGTCGATTAAATTAACATCTTTTTTTGCGAAGTGAAGAGCATTTGCCTATTTTATCGACAATTAGAGGATATGGCAAAACCTGGAGAACAAGCCATCAGAACCTGTACCCTACCTGAAGCTTTTCACAAAACAAGAGAAAGACTACGTTCTCGATTCTATCTTTCCAGGCACTATCATGCCCCCACGGAATTTAGCGAAGACCCGCGAAAATGTCCTCCGATGCCCAAATGGGAGATCCACCTTCGCCGGTTACATCTTCCGTAACCGTACATTATTTGTCCAACATCAACAACTACGCAGAGACCGCAAACAAGGGAAAAACTTCCATCAGCGCAAAACAATTGTTCCTCACTGGGATGAAATTACCGCATAGCCAATTTCCCGCGCATGTACTAGACCCCTGTGTCGTTTCCTTTTCGCCATTTCCATTCACAACAAAACCATTTTGAAGATTTATCTACACGTGCCAATCATTTCAGAAACCCGAGGACTACTATAGGTAAAAACGACTGGAGAAAGAGATCGGATACAAAACTGGCAGCCTGAGTAAATGGTGGTTCTTAATTCCAGCAGAATGGAGAAAATCGAATTATAATTATTTGAAGGAGTGAACTTGAGAAAAATAACTATAAAGAAAGAGTCGAAGAAATTCTTTGTTTGTGATGTACAACATTGAGGACACCTAGAGGAAAGGTTGCTTCCACGACATTCTCCTGCACAAAAAGATCAAAACGAAAGATATCTTCAATTTTGATCCAGCAGACAGTTCACAAGAATTGAGAGACAAATCTTAAAAACATGAGCACTGACCTCGTAATTTATACTTTGCGAGATACAAGAATGTAGAAGCCGGCCCCATTAAGAAATTAGTTCTGAGCAAGTTTCTCATCCATCTGCTTCCGGATGCTTACTCATATATGTAAAAGAAGCTTCCTACCACCAATCATAGTTTCTCCTAGTCCCATCATATCTGGAGTTCCCAAACCTCGAAGTAGAAAATCTCTGCCCTGTTCCTTGTGATCTGGAGTTTCCATAGGAGCCATACTGTGCCGGAGATCTCTGCCCCGATCCTTGTGATCTGGAGCTGCCATAGGAGTCATATTGCACCATATGTGACTTATTTGAAGATTTGGAGCCAGATATGTGACCCTTATGTGATGGCGTTGCAGGTGATCTTGGGCTTTTTGGGAACTTGCTGGCCGGAATGTCTCCTGGATCCTCTGTGATCCAGCCACCCCTACGTTTCGATTGGGGAGGTGTTTTAAGGTCCCTATCTTCATGCTTGAATCTTTTCTTTTTCCCAGAATTTTGGTTAATGTTAGGTGCAGAGTTGAAGCACATGTAGTCATCATCTTCTCTATGAAATCTCATAGTCGCTGTTGAGAGCTCATGGTTCCTCTTGCGTACCTGCAGGTCAACTTCATTAGAGTCGACATTCACGAGTACTAAAGCACTCCTCGAAGGGCTTCACTTAAATAGTGAAATAGTTATTCACCCATTTGATATAACCAATACCTTGGTTGAATTGTTACACTCCCGCGCAAAGTGTCCATCTTTGCCACATTTGTAGCATGAACTAGGTGCTGCTTCATCTGCGGTTGAATTCTTACATTCCCGGGCAAAGTGACCTTCTTCACCACATTTGTAGCACGAACTAGGTGTAACTTCACCCTTGGTTGAATTCTTACACTCTCGGGCAAAGTGGCCTTCCTGACCACATTTATAGCATGAGCTAGGCGTTGATTCACCCATGGTATCACCGTGAACATTTGAGCAGGCCTGTTCCAATGAAATAAGAAAAACCTGCTCAGCAAGTGGACAGCAACCCAGTAATACTATGCATAGGGACATTTCTAAAAGAAACGTTCCTGTTTCAGGTGATATTTTTGAAGTGCACTTCCTAAAAGTAAAGAGAATAGCATGGTGCCCTACCCAATTTGTCCAAGGACTTACATATGCTTGATAAGGAAAGGCTCCATTTCAAAATAATGATTACCCATAAGCCAGCACATAAATAGTTACAATTTTCATATACAGTTTAACTTTTTTTTTATGAAAGATAGAGAATAAGTGTGGGAAGGGGTAGCTAGCACCGGCAACCCTCTAGGTGCTCCTTAAGAGTTCCACACGTTCGATCGCAATACAAAATTTGAGCTATAACTACAACTTATTTTCAGCGAGCCCATCACCGCCACACCACCAAACGTAAGTAGAAGCAAAGCCCGAGAGAACCCTACACCTAGCACCCAAGCCAAACCTTTGCTTCAGACAAATTTGGATTGCTTGAAATAGAGGGGCGACCAATGCATTCGAACTTCTGAGGAAGGGGGGCTCTAAGCCACGTGAGAATGCCTGACCCACATGTGAGAAAGCCTGACCAACTCGGCCAACCACCTCGGTGGTTATTGGTTATTTATGGGCAGTTTATAACAAAATACTTATAAAAGTGATAAAATAAAAAAAAGTCAGCAGATGCATTATTTGATCTTCAACACTCAAAAAGTATTTCTACCAGATCCACACTTATTATCGAGTTAATATTATGTTCATAATTTCTTAGATCAACATGATCCACCCTTGATTGATTGTGTTATATGAGACACCATGCTAAAAAATACAAACAGGATTCTCGACCTTGCATTTTAGAGTCTCAATGGCATCACAACAAAAATTTTCCAAATGACAGCCTTTTTGACAGCTATTCTTGCAAAGATGCTATACAATTTCACTGGCACTCCCTAGCTCAACAAATTATCAAGTTCTGCTAAATCTGCACTTAACATTTCTGGGCCTAATGGCGTTACACAGGGCTATCAAATCAAAGATCGTTTCAGTAAGAACACAGAAGTCATCATTAGATTTTGGCTAACCAGAAAAATGCATCCAACATCTCAACAGTTCGCAAATCGCATAACACAACAAAAGTTTGATTGCGATGGCTTATAGAAGTGGGGATCATATGAGAACATCACAAACACGGCATGTCAGCATGTATAGCAGAAACAGAAGCAAAGAGTCACAAGGATAGTAAAACTTACTAAACCAGTATGACCAAGACGACCACATTTGTAACAGGAAACTTCACAAGGATCAGTATTAATAGAATCCACACAGCATAAATGGCCAAACTCCTTGCAGATGTAACACTGAATCTCCTGTTTAAGTGAATTAAACATGAAAAAGCAACTTAAAGAACCAATTAAAACTCTCAAAAACCATGTATATGTGCAAAAGATTCTGTGCGAGATAAAACAAAAACTCTGGCATAACTTAGGGAGAGACCTTAAGATCATTAGCAGAATAGCTATTCCCACAAGAGAACATATCGTGCCCTGAATGTCCACATCTCAAGCATATTTTAGTATTTTGAGAGCCAGCCCTCTGCTTCTCTGGACAATCCTTTGCGCGATGACCACTTTTTTTGCAAGTAAAGCAATCTTGTGCCTACAAAAAAAGACAATTGCCAAATGATTCATACACAAGACAAAAATAAAAACACTTTCAGATTAGAGATGCGGAGTATTAAGATAGAGACAGGTGCTGACGCATGATAAATTGTGAGTCATATGCAAATAGAACAACTTAATCAAAATTATTTATCACAGTAAATCTAGTTTAAGATACTAACATACTTCCAAATGCATAAAATAGTGCAATGTTATGAAAAAGAATAAATATAATAGACTACAGTTTGTGCAAGTTTTACTTGCCATTATAATCTAAAACAAATCAGAAAACAGAACATATAATCGTAGGGAGAAATTCATATTAACACAGACCTTTGTGCATTGTTTAGCATTGTGTTCTAAACTCCCACACACGAAGCATGGTCTTCTTCGCTTTTGGGATGTACAATTAACTGCCGTGTGACCTTCGGCACCACAGTTGAAGCAAGTTCCCCAGCTACTGTCCGGAGGGTCAAAGTACCTCGGGCCGCGCTGATGGCAAACATATAAGACAGATAATTAGAGAACCTCCATATGGAACTCATATCGCGTTAAAACATCAGTCCAAGAGCAAATATTTGGACTCACGAGAAGCTTTCGCAGGACGATATTATCTGCTATCTCAACCTTCTTTGGATCCACTGATTCCAGAACCTCTGTCACGTTAACAACCTCCTCCTTCTCTTCCTCATCTACATCAATAACCTGGTAAAGAAAACAAAAAGTCCACCATACTCACTACTCTGTGCACAGTATCACCAATGCACAGATACTGTAAATTTCAATAAATACCAAGTAGATAAATTGCTGGGATATTCCATAAATCTGTCACATTTAAACCTTCGCAAACCAGCTTAACGAGAAAGACTGAAAGTACGGAACAATTAAAGAGCTTTCTCTGGATTGACAGAACTTCTCAATGCCCCCCGACAACTCCCTATTAGAAGCTAGTACCAAGCAGGAACTAAAAAAACGAAAAAACAGAACTCACAGTTGTCTCTCGGCCGTTGCTCTTCTTCTTCTTCCGCTCCTTCATCCGCACCTTCTCCTCCCTGATCACATCGTTCTTCTGCAATGCGACGACGCTGCCACCAGCTTGATCGTCGTCCTCCTCCGACGCTACGACGCTCGGCAGAAAGGAAGCGAGCTTCGCGGCGCGCGCCGAGAGCGCTTTCTCGACGATTCTCAGGCTCAGATCTTCGTTCGCTTCCTCCTCCTCGTCGTCGCTGCTGCCGAGCGGCGCCGCGGAATTCGACTCGTGCTCTCCGTCGTCTCCTTCGTCGAGCTTCGCCGCCGGCTTCTCTCTCCTCCCCATGTTTCCGGCGCCGGATCAGGAAGCCCCAATCTTGACCTAAGCCTAGTGGAGAGAGAGAGAGAGAGCGCCGGTGATGGCGACTGTGAACGAGCAAGAATTGCAAAATTAGGGTTTTGGCGCTCGGTGGCAGAGCGCCGATGGTTTTCGTTTATTTTTAATGCAGAATTGTAAATTATAGTTTTCACCCCCTAAACTTTTAAGTTATTCGACCTGGCCCCTACTGTATATACCCTCCGACCAAAAAAAATTGTACATACCCCTATGGTTTTAACAGGTACTTTTTGTCTGACCAAAAAATAGAACTAGGTGTTTTTTGTGCCTTGCATCGATTGACATATTGATGTCACTAGACAAATCAAATCGTATGTTCTTACTTATTGTGATTTTCACATATACAAAATGAGATCAATTGAGTATAAATAATGACAAAGAAGATTCTCCTTGAAATCATTTTAAGGAGGTGGATTGGTTGGAAGGTATGAAACAAATCCCCCTTCTTGACCCCATATGACTTTAATATAACTGTGCCTATCGTATTGTGAAATGTTGCAATTTATATGTACGACACCCTAAAATCAGGAAAAGCCGCTTTCTAAAAATTGTTATAAGTGGACTTAAAATTGTTGCGACAAGCAAAGTGTCTATCAAACACTTTTAAAAGCTACGGCGCCCTTTTTCATGGTTGAAGATGCGACACGACAATTGTACCTCTAAGTCTCCAGCGGTTATTATAGCAAAACAAGTTAAAAAAATGTTATCAAATGTCAATTGCCCCAAGGAACGCACGAGAGAAAAATATTGAGATCTTTTAATTTAGGAATAAGTGCATTATAAGTCTAAAAACTTGATTTGACTTTTTGAAAATTTTTAGACTTGCTTGCACTTACGTAACAAGTTTTAGGACTTAATTACAGTTTTTAAAAGTTTTCAAACTCAGTTGTACTTTTGTGACAAGTTTTAAAACTTAATTATATTTTTTGAAAATTTTAAGATTCAATTATATTTTCGTAACAAGTTTTAAAATTTCAAAGGCATTTATCCATTTAATTTAAAAATAAATTGATGTTACTTTACCGTCTTTAAGAAAATGGACACACCTATTTCAGAAAGTTGTGAAACAATTATATATGAATCTACATTTCAATATTAGTGTTGTGAAAATTTCAGAAATTTCAAATTTTAAAAAGAAAGTCGAAGTGCCTTAGCCGCAAAATTCAAATTAAGCTAAAGGTAAAAAGGCAAAAGTCATATTTAAAAGGGAAAATACCACCAAAAATTTATAACTATGTCACTTGTAATAAATTTACCTTGAACTTTTTTTTGTGACAGGAAAAACCCCAAACTATATCACTTATGACAAATTTACCTTGAAATTTTTTTTGTGACACAAAAAATCCTAAATTATATCACTTGTGACAAATTTATCCTGAACTTTTTTTTGTGACACGAAAAATCTCAAATTATATCACTTGTGACACATTTACTCCACAATACTTTGGCCTATGGGCATTTTTGTCTTTTTCCTTTTTTTCTATTTTTTTTCCTTTTTTTTCTTTTCTTCTCTCTTCCCTCCTCCAGCCATGGTAGAGGGAAGCCGGCGAGGGTTGCCTTTGCCTGATCTGGCGAGGGCTGCCCTCGCCCAACACTAGCAAGGCAACCCTCACCGGCTTCCCTCCGCCATGGCCGGCGGAGGGAAGGGAGAAGAAAAAAAAAAGGAAAAAAAAGAAAAAGGAAAAAGATGAAAATATCCATGGGTCAAAGTATTGTGGGATAAATATATCACAAGTGGCATAATTTGGGATTTTTCATATTACAAAAAAAAGTTAAGGATAAATTTGTCACAAATATCATAATTTAGGGTATTTCGTGTCATAAAAAAAAGTTCAACGTAAATTTGTCGCAGGTGACATAGCTTGAGGTTTTTTGTGGTATTTTTCCTATTTAAAAATGCTAAATTGTTGAGATGATTTTTCTCCTTTTTTCTTCTTTTTGCGTTCCCTTCATTTTTCCTTCCGGTTCTATGATCATCATAGCATGAATACGCCGCCGTTCAATTCATCTTCCTCGCCGTTACACCACCGAACCTTCGCCTTTACGGAGCCTTCGCCATCTCCATCGAAGCCACACTCTCTCTTTCTCTATGACCGTCTGATCAAACATATACGGGTCGTCTCCCTCGAGCGACCTCGTATTGGTGGAAAGCATCCTTTTAGGTTGAGAGAGAGACACTAGAAGCTTGTGATCTGGACTTTAGAATGTGATTGGATTAGGTGAACCTCAACCATTATCGTCGAACAAACCGACGTGTCATTCTATCAAAAGAGATATATATTAAATATGTCAGTCTATACCTTAAATTGGACAGGCTCTATCCTTAAGACACTGATTAAGCCAATGTACTGGGAAAATGTAAAGACAATTTTCAACACGTTTCGATGTCTTTCTACATTGAAATTACCGTGCTATGCTTATTTTCGATGTTTCAGAACATAAACTCATCATATGCGGTCGACCCAATTAGTACCTTACTAAATGAAACAGTAATTCACAACCACCTCATAGGAAAGAGCACCATCTCCATAAAGTCCGATTGTAGAATTAATGCATGCATGGATTGTAGCAGATACTTTGCAGCTTGCCGAGTGCTTTCACATCCATCACAACTCAACTATGAATAAACGTTTGACACAAGCTTCATTTTCAGGAGTTCTTTATGACCTCATAAGAAAAGAAAGTCCATAAGAAATTATCATAGTTAGATCCAAAATCAGCATCAGGGGGCCATGGCAACCAGACCTCAGACCACAGTAACAAGTCTACAAGGAGATAGATAACATAAACACAAATGATATATGGTATGCCTGATGATGGAACTGGGCTTTTTTGACAGGTATATAACGATGGAGAAAGAAATTTGATATTACAACCTGTACATTGTCCAGAAATTTGATATTACAACCTGTACATTGTCCGACGGAGAACCAGATATGCACACACATGCTCTTCGAATTTCTCTGGCTTGAACCAACTGATGTTTGTAAAGCAGGGCCGAAAGCAGAAGTATATGTCCGAAAGAGCAGATGCATGGAGGTGTACTGTCGACGCATATCATCGAAAAGATTTTGCAACATTTGCTCTGTAACTTCATACCAAGAATGAGTTCCAAAAGTTAACTAAAGGTGGTCTCATATGAAGACAGTTTGTTCAGTTCTGATATGGACAAGCAATCCAGAGAAACTGAGAGGCATGTTTGGCAGCAAAGTTTCTGCTGCTGGAAAAATCTTCGATCGACAATTCTTGCACCGGTTGCTTCAGAAATGTAAAAGAGACTCCAGAATTGTACAGCACAGATACATCGCGAAAATTTTACAACTATAAGAGAAACATATATGCCAAGCCTAATGCAATCAAATGCAACATTCAAAGACATAGCCCTTAGATAAACATCAAGATGTAAGAATTATGTGGGTGCACTACAATGTTTAATTAGTGATATATATGCTTCCAAGCTGTCATATTAACAAAATTATATCCATAAAATAAGAAATTATTGACTGCTCTCTTTTGCAATGCTCGTCATCAATGACCACGGATCCGAAAAGCCAGAGGAAAGACGTGGCTCAGAACATAAAAGAGTGGAGATTTTTGCTTGTTGAGACAAACGAGTCAAAATTGAAAACCGTCCATGAACTTGGGAAAACTATGAGAAATTTGGGGACAATGTACTTGTAAGCCCATGAGAGTAGTAGCTAGAGAGATATTTTTAAACTTTCTTAGTCCCCCATCCCATATATTTCAAAATTCCAAACGAATCATTCAACAAAGTTTGATGAGCAACATTTGCTACGAACCCCAACTTACATTGTTCAACATTTTGGAGCTTCATGAATGTCACATCAAAATTTAGTCCTTTGGGTGCTCTCATGTGGGCACCAGATGTGAGGATCAAAAATTAATAAAAATAGTAATCAGGAGTCCATGTACCTTTTATCAAGCACAGATTATGGAAGTGCCCAAAAAATGAACTGCACATGCATTTACTTGCTTCAAACATATCTTAGACACATTTCCAGGAGGGGGGAAAAAGCCATATGGGAGACGTATGCTTCTAAGCACAATAAGTGAACCACAGACTTCCATTTCAGAGCAGGGGAGCAAGAGATTAAGCACTTCACTAGATTGATACAAGAAAATAGACAGTTTCGAGGCACTTTGTCAGGAATTAACAGTAGTCAACGAATGCAACCATCATCATGTTTAAGCTATGAAGGGGTGGTGTTCGAAAAAAATGAATTGCATTTAGAAGGCGAAATGGTATAAGACTTTACAAACTTCATTCATTTACCAGCTCCCCTTCACTGCAGATTCTCATGGGCCAAAAGCAGAGTGACAGAGAAGAATGTCCTGGTTAAATTTTTTTAATAAATAAGGGAACTGAAACAAGAAAAAAATAAAATGTCTAATTACACGTCATAGACGTCTAGAATATCCAGAACCCCCACACTTCTTGCAGAAAATCAATCCTACAAAGCACAATACACGAGGCATTAGAAGGAAAATACAGACATAAGAGCAACGGCAATATAGTTAAAATAAGACCTTTCTCAGGCTACAGCCTAGCTAAAAGGTCCTTGGCCTATGGCATATGCAAAAGCGTGATTTTTTTATTTATTTTGAATCGACACTTATATGTTTAGTTCTTTCAAAGAAGAATGTGCTTATGCAGAATCCACAAGGCATAGACACAATTTGACTTAATTTCTTTTCTTCGGTCACAAGACATCATTAAGTTGGAAACGACTTAGATAATCATTGAAATCAAAAAAGACTGATGAAATCATTCATCGTATCACCGTTTAGAGCAGGCATATAAGATGTCAATCAGCTCAAACAGCATGCTCAGACACGCATATGATCTCGACTAAGAGTGCTTTAGTTATAACGATACCTGCTCCCTTGCATACTTTGCAGTCAACCAAGCCTGTTTCCTGCTTCATCTTTCCATTCTCGCAGAAAACACATTTTGTGCCACCTGCACATATCAGCTAACATAAATCATTTCAACCCTTTTCCCTCCACAACTCAACAAACTAAAGCTTCTTCGTAGCTTCCCGACATATTCATTGCCTAAAACCTCAAATTTACACAGGTATAACCAAGCACCAAATAGCAGAAAGAAGATCATTGCCTCCCCTGCCATTTGCTTTAGGTATGTTGAGGCGCGCCATTTCAGTACTTCTCAACCATATCACAGACACACGTCCATAGGGCAAGTGCAAAGCAATGGAATCGAAAGTGTCGACCATTTCCTAATCTGTAGATACTAGTGCTTTCCACATCAGAGCATTACAGGGGGGAAAAAAGCAACAGAAGGTTTGATTAACTTAGGAAATCAATGAACGAACTATTCCAATCATTCAAAGCAATTCAAGTCTAATTTGATGAATCTCCTGACAAACCAGGCACATATAGAGAGAGAGAGAGAGAGAGAGAGAGGGAGAGAGTACCATTGCCAGCGCATCGGTCGCAAGGCACAGGATCGCCCTGCATCATCATCATCATCATCAAAACGGTTTCAAGGCCATCCATTAAAACCCCAACGCGTTCCAAAAACCAACCACGACAGGCCACGCCACGCCACCTTACCTTGAGACCGAGGAACAGAGAGAGAGCAATGGCGGCCAGGACACTGGCGGTGGCGAGCACGGTCTGCGTGTCCAGCGTCCTGTCGAACCCGCCGAACAGCAGGAGAGGGTGGACGAGCAGGTCGCCCGCCGAGTGGAGCGGCCTCAGCTCGGAGCGGCAGGAGCCGATGAGCGCGGGGACCAGCGGCGAGTGCTGGTGGAGGTTGCGCACCGCGGCGTCGCAGCAGGCGCAGAGGGACGGCGGCGCGTGGCCCGGCGAGGAGGACGAAGGGAGGGAGAGGGAGGAGAGGGAGTGGAGGGAGTGGGACTGGAGCGCGGTCGCAGCGGCCATGGATAGGAGGGAGGGAGGAAACTTGTGGAGGAGCTCACGGAGGTTCGTTTTCTTCTCTCTCTCTCTTTTTCAGGTTTATTTTTCGTTTTCTTCTTTTCTTTTCTCGCGGAATATAACGAATTTTCCCATGCATTTACCATACTGCCCCTGATGCTTTCGCAGGAAAAATCGAGAGAAAAATGGAAGGAATTTAAAGACCAATTTGCTCCTTTTGAAAAATTACAAAATTTGGTCAAGATTCTACAAGGAAATAGACTCAACATCCCATTCCAAAAGCTAAATCTTTTGGGGGTAATGATCGTGCGCTACTTTTCGAGCTTGTCAATCTCAAGTTCGATTTCGAATTGCCATTTTATCACGTGTATAATAAGTTTTGATAATTATAATCTAGAAACGTGTCGTATTGATGGTTTCATGCTTAAGACTTTTGTTATCAGATTGGCCTTTTTCGTTAACGGAATGTTGCATAGTAAAACATACTTAATTTCTTACCATGATAGTTTGGACTATCAAAATTAAGAAGTTAACAAAAAATGAAAGCCAATGTTATGTAACAAAAGCGTGTTTGTGACTAGAGAATTTGCGTGATGTGCTATCTTCAGAGATAAGTGATTTCATAACATCGAGTGTGGTAATCCATCACAAATGATTCTCCCCTCATGTCATCACTTATTCGCTTCAAATAAGACCGTTGAAGAATCTACAATCCACCATCCATATGAATGATTAGTTCTAAAGTATCTTAATTTTGTCTATTACATTCCATCACTTACATTTTCTAGTTAGTATCTATAAATAATTAGTTGGGAATGAATGATCAGTGTCGACTAAATCTGTCAAAATGGGCTATGGACCCATTGTTGACCCATATTTGATGGGCCCATTATTATATAAGTTATTTATAGGGTTAATACCACGAAGAACCCCAAACTGGTATATCTGTGACAAATTTACCCTAAACTATTTTTTTTATCACAAAAAACCCTAAACCGGTACATCTGTGACAATTTTACCCCGAACTATTTTTTTGACCATAAAAAACACCATACTGGTATACCTATGATAATTTTACCTCTAAACTAATTTTTTGACGATCAAAAACCCCAAATTGGTACACCTGTGATAAATTTACCCTACGTTAGTTTCCGTTAAATTTTATTGTCAAATAGCTAAGTTTAATGACACGTGGTAATTGACATGTGTACCGGTTTTGGGTTTTAGCCCTGTGTTTGTCGCAAGTTTACAAATTTGTGATTTTTTGTGATATTAATATAATTTAACGGACACTAACGGAGGGTAAATTTGTCACAAATGTACCAGTTTGGAATTTTTAATGATCAAAAAATTAGTTCGGAGGTAAAATTATCACAGGTGTACCATTGTGGGGTTTTGGTTGTCATAGAAATAGTTCGGAGCAAAATTATCACAAGTGTACCAATTTGAGATTTTTTGTGGTCAAAAAAATAATTCGGGATAAATTTGTCACATGTGTATCAGTTTGGGGTTTTTTGTGATCAAAAAAATAGTTCGGGGTAAAATTGTCACAGGTGTACCAGTTTAGGGTTTTTCGTGGTATTAACCCTTATTTTTATTAAGTAAATGGGTCATAAATTAGTTTATAATAGCAAAACCTAAAATAACATAGATGTTAAATGAGTTCCTAACTTACTTATACATAATCCACCTTTATGACTCTATTTGGCCCTCATTCGATCTTACACTAGCTCACTTTGCACTCTCGTGTTAGTTCAAATATGAGTTTTTCTATACTGAGTTATCTATAGAAATATGAGTTGCATTGGATATGAATTATTATATATGTATTGCATGGAAATTGGTCATTTTGAGTGAAACCAGTTTCAACCCAACTCGACTCGATCAAACCAACCTGTTTGATGAGTCTCGGGTCAGCAATGCCACGAAGAGTTATGATTCGACGTAACTACAAACATGTTTTTTATGTTTTGATTTGAATTAATACCACGGAAAATCTCAAATTAGTACATATGAATCAAATCTACTCAAAACTAATTTTTTAACCATAAACAATCCCAAATTGGTACTCCCGTAACAAATTTACCCTCAATTAATTTCGATTAAATTTTTCTGTCAAATTGCTGAATTTGATGACACGTAGCGGATGTTATAATTTGGGCCATATCGAGGATTTCATACTTAAGACTTTTGTTGTCAGATTGGCCTTTTTCGTTAACGGAATGGTACACAGTAAAACATGCTTAACTTCTTACCGCGATAGTTTAGACTTTCAAAATTAAGAAGTCAACATAAAATGAAGCAATGTTACATAACAAAAATGTGTTTGTGACCGAAGAATTTGCATGACGTTCTATCTTCAGAGATAAGTGATTCCATAACATCGAGTGTGGTAATCTAGCACAAATTATTCTCCCCTCATGTCATCGCTTATTCGCTTCAAATAAGACCACTGAAGAATCTACAATCCACCATCCATACGAATGAATAGTTTTAAAATATCCTAATTTTGTCTAGTACATTCTATCACTTGCATTTTCTAGTCAGTATCTATAAATAATTAGTTGGGAATGACTTATCAGTGTCGACTAAATCTATCAAAATGGGTTATGGACCCATTATTGACCCATATTCGATGGGCCAATTATTATATAAGTTATTTATATTAAGTAAATGGGTCATAAATTAATTTAGAATAGTAAAACCTAAAATAAAATAGATGTTAAATAGGTTCACAACTTACTTATACATAATCTACCTCTATGACTCTCTTTAGCCCTCATTCGATCTTACGCTAGCTCACTTTGCGCTCCCGTGTTAGTTCGAGTATGAGTTTTTCTATATTGGGTTAACTATAGAAATATGAGTTGAATTGTTTATGAATTATTATTTCTGTATTGCATGGAAATTGGTCATTTCAAGTGAAACCAGTTTCGACCCAACCCGACCCAATCAAACCAACCTGTTTGATGAGTCTCGAGTCAACAATGCCATAAAGAGTTATGATTAGACATAACTCCAAACATGTTTTTTATGTTTTGATTTAGATTAATATCACGAAAAATCTCAAACTGGTACACATGAATCAAATTTACTCAAAACTAATTTTTTAACCATAAATAATCCCAAATTAGTACTCCCGTGACAAATTTACCCTCCATTAATTTCGGTTAAATTTTACTGTTAAATTGCTGAGTTTGATAACACGTGGTGGATGTAACAGTTTGGGCTATATCGAGGATTTCATACTTAAGACTTTTGCTGTCATATTGGCCTTTTTCATTATCGGAATGTTGCACAGTAAAACATGCTTAACTTCTTACCGTGATAGCTTAGACTTTCAAAATTAAGAAGTCGACAAAAAATGAAAAGCAATGTTACATAACAAAAGCGTGTTTGTAACTAGAGAATTCACGTGGTGTCCTATCTTCAGAGATAAGTGATTCCATAACATCGAGTGTGGTAATCCAGCGCAAATGATTCTTCCCTCATATCATCGCTTATTCGCTTCAAATAAAACCATTGAAGAATCTACAATCCACCATCCATACAAATGAATAGTTTTAGGCGCTGTTCATTTCAGGAAAAATATTTTTCCGAAAAACATTTCCGTGTTTTCCAGTGTTCAGGGACGGAAAATGTTTTCCCACGGAAAATATTTTCCTTCCCCACCCCCACCCTCAAATCCTTCATTGTTTTGAGAAAAATGATTTCCTCTTTCCACCAAAGTGAAGGCAAAATTGCTTATGAGAGGGAAAATGTTTTCCGTGGGAGAGAAAGTTGATCGCCAGTCACCGCCATCGGCCGCCGGTCGCCGGCCGTCGCCACTGTCGCTGGCCGTCGGTCGCCAACCACCGCGGCCGCCGGTCGCTGCCCCCCGCATCCGCCATCGTCGATCGCCGACTGCCGCCGCCGCTAGTCGCTGCCCGCCGCATCCGCCGCCGCCACCGGTCGCCACCGCTGATCACCGGACGCCGCCGGATCGACGATTGCCAAACACCAAAAAATGTTTTCCGAAAATTTTTCAAATTTTAGCCGAATACCAGAAAATTGTATTCCAGGAAAACATTTTTCAGGAAAATGACTTTCGGAAAAATATTTTCCAAAAGGAGAATATTTTTCGGCAAACGAACGGAGCCTTAAAATATCCTAATTTTGTCTAGTACATTCCATCACTTACATTTTCTAGTCAATATCTATAAATAATTAAATGGGAAAGTATCGACTAAATATGTCAAAATGGGTTATGGACCCATTATTGACCCATATTTGATGGACCCATTATTATAAAAGTTATTTATATTAAGTAAATGGGTCATAAATTAGTTTAGAATAGTAAAACCTAAAATAACATAGATGTTAAATAGATTCACAACTTGTTTATACCTAACCCACCTCTAAGACTCTCTTTGGCTCTCATTCGATCTTACACTAGCTCACTTTGCGCTCTCGTGTTCGTTCGAGTATGAGTTTTTCTATTTTGGGTTAACTATAGAAATATGAGTTGAATTGTTTATGAATTATTATTTCTGCATTGCATGGAAATTGGCCATTTCGAGTGAAACCAATTTCGACCCAACCCGACCCGATCAGAACAACCTGTTTGATGAGTCTCGGGTCAACAATGCCACGAAGAGTTATGATTCGACATAACTCCAAACATGTTTTCTATATTTTGATTTAGATTAATACCACAAAAAATCTCAAACTGGTACATATGAATCAAATTTACTCAAAACTAATTTTTTAACTATAAACAATCCTAAATTAGTACTCCGGTAATAAATTTACCCTCCATTAATTTCGGTTAAATATTACCGTTAAATTACTGAGTTTGATGACATATGGCGGATGTAACAGTTTGAGCCATATCGAGGATTTCATATTTAAGACTTTTGCTGTCATATTGGCCTTTTTCATTATCGAAATGTTGCACAGTAAAACATGCTTAATTTCTTATCATGATAGTTTAGACTTTCAAAATTAAGAAGTCAACAAAAAAATGAAAAGCAATGTTACATAACGAAAGCGTGTTTGTGACTAGAGAATTTGCGTGATGTGCTATCTTCAGAGATAAGTGATTTCATAACATCGAGTGTGGTAATCCATCACAAATGATTCTCCCCTCATGTCATCGCTTATTCGCTTCAGATAAGACCGTTGAAGAATCTACAATCCACCATCCATACAAATGAATAGTTTTAAAGTATCATAATTTTGTCTAGTACATTCCATCACTTACATTTTCTAGTCAGTATCTATAAATAATTAGTTGGGAATTGCTTATCAGTGTCGACTAAATCTATCAAAATGGGTTATGGACCCATTATTGACCCATATTTGATGGGCCAATTATTATATAAGTTATTTATATTAAGTAAATGGGTCATAAATTAATTTAGAATAGTAAAACCTAAAATAACATAGATGTTAAATAGATTCACAGCTTGCTTATACCTAACCCACCTCTATGACTCTCTTTGGCTCTCATTCGATCTTACGCTAGCTCACTTTGCGCTCTCGTGTTAGTTCGAATATGAGTTTTTCTATATTGGGTTAACTATAGAAATATGAGTTGAATTGTTTATGAATTATTATTTCTGTATTGCATGGAAATTGGTCATTTCGAGTGAAACCAGTTTCGACCCAACCCGACCCGATCAGACCAACCTGTTTGATGAGTCTCAAGTCAACAATGCCACAAAGAGTTATGATTCGACATAACTCCAAACCTGTGTTCTATGTTTTGATTTAGATTAATACCACGAAAAATCTCAAACTGGTACACATGAATCAAATTTACTCAAAACTAATTTTTTAACTATAAACAATCCCAAATTAGTACTCCCGTGATAAATTTACCCTCCATTAATTTCGGTTAAATTTTACTGTCAAATTGCTAAGTTTGATAACACGTGACGAATGTAACAGTTTAGGCCGTATCGAAGATTTCATACTTAAGACTTTTGCTGTCATATTGGCCTTTTTCATTAATGGAATGTTGCACAATAAAACATGCTTAATTTCTTACCATGATAGTTTAGACTTTCAAAATTAAGAAGTCAACAAAAAAATGAAAAGCAATGTTACATAACGAAAGCGTGTTTGTGACTAGAGAATTTTGCGTGGTGTGCTATCTTCATAAATAAGTGATTCCATAACATCGAGTGTGGTAATCCAGCACGGATGATTCTCCCCTCATGTCATCGCTTATTCGCTTCAAATACGACTGTTGAAGAATCTACAATTCACCATCCAAACAAATGAATAGTTTTAAAGTATCCTAATTTTGTCTATTACGTTCCATCACTTACATTTTCTAGGCAGTATCTATAAATAATTAGTTGGGAATGAATGATCAGTGTCGACTAAATATGTCAAAATGGGTTATGGACCCATTATTGACCCATATTTGATGGGCTCATTATTATAAAAGTTATTTATATTAAATAAATGGGTCATAAATTAATTTAGAATAGTAAAATCTAAAATAATGTGTATGTTAATGGGTTCATTGCTTACTTATACTTAACCCACATTTATGACTCTCTTTGGCTCTCATTTGGGCTTATGCTCACTTGCTTTGCGCTCTTATGTTAGTTTGAATATGAATTCTTTTAGATTGGGTTAAATATAGAAATATGAGTTAAATTGGATATGAGTTAATATATTTGTATAGCATGAAAATTGGTGATTTCGAGTAGAACCAGTTTGGACCTCACCTGGCCCGATCCGATCCACCTGTTTGGTGAGTCTCGAGTCGACAATGCCACAAAGAGTTATGATTGGACGCAACTACAAACATGTTTTCATGTTTTGATTTAGGTTAATACCACAAGAAACTTCAAATTGATACACATATGTCAAATTTACCATAAACTAATTTTTTTAACCATAAAAACCCTAAATTTGTGGTTATGTGATAAATTTACCCTCAATTAATTTCGGTTAAATTTTACTGTCAAATTGCTGAGTTGAATAACACGTGACAGTTGACAGATGTATCAATTTGGGGTTTTACTTCTCCGGCTATCACAAATTTACCGGTTTGTGATTTTTCGTGGCATTGATTCAATTTATCGGAGGGTAAATTTGTCACAACTATACTAATTCGGAGTAAATTTTTTACACGTGTATCGATTTGGGATTTTTGATGGTCAAAAAATTAATTTTGAGATAAATTTATTGTAGGTGTATCGATTTGGGATTTTTCATAGTAACCTTTTGGTTTTTAGCAGAATCCATGTAAAACGCTTTTACCCAGAAAGGAAAGGGAAACTGTAAATTACAAGGGTAATCCGGTAATTCGGGGAACAAAAGCAAGGCATATTCGAACCTTCCTCGCCTCTCCTTCCTTCCTGTCCGGGTCGGACCCATTTTCAGGCCCGGTAGGCGAGCTCCCAAAGCTGACTCCATTTTTGTTTTCTACTAATTAAACACACCGGCGGCCAGAGTTCGATCCCCGATCTCCGAAGCTTCCTCCTGCGCCGATCGGTCGCTCGTCAATTCCCGATCTGCAGCACACACACATATATATAAATATACGAATTCGCTCTTCGCCGTTCGCTGCGTCTTTCCCCGGTCTCCTCTGACGTTTCTCTCTCTTCGAAGCTATTGGAACAAACCCTAACCGTCGGGAGTCCGATCGTTCCCCCGGAGCCTCGTCGATTCGCCGGTGAGTTTTCTCTTGCTCCGGTCGTGCCGGGATGTTCAACGGAATGATGGATCCCGAGCTCTTCAAGCTCGCCCAGGAGCAGATGAGCCGCATGTCGCCCGCCGAGTTGGCCAAGATCCAGCAGCAGGTTAGACGCCTCCTCCTCTTCTTCCTTCTCTTTTGAGCCGCGGATGCCATGCCCCTTTCTGTGTTCGATTCTGTGGTGAGCTGCCTGAGTTTTGCCCTTGCGCCTGGCCCTGGGGTTTCCATCGTGGCTGTTTGTTTGTGTTGGAGCTCCTGATCGCGCTCCCGTGTGCTGTGGTTCCGTTGGGGATGGGTACCTAGATAATGCCTGCCGAAGGAAGCTCGTTTAGTTTAGGTCGCAGCTGAATCGACGGAGCAACGGGCTTGAAAAATCGCATGCAAGTTGTTTTTATGCTACTTCAATATCAGCTTTTTGAGAGAAGGAATTGCATCGGGGTTCGAGAAGCGTAATTTAGCTTTTTTGCAACCTGTCCTAAAGACAGGGATGATTGCAGTTTTGATTTGCTCAATCATTTCCCCATGTCGGAAAATAAATGTTTATGACAAAGTTCATCAATTATACATAAGAAAATACTGCCGGGTTAAATGTGAAGTGGCTCTTGCTCGATTTCCACGTTTATTTCTTCAGGGTGGGGGGATTTTTTCTTTTTATTTTTTTTTTTGTGGGGGGGGGGGGGTGGGGGGGGATGGGACGAATAAGCATTTGCAACATATCCTTCGGGTGGAATAGTGAAGTTTGATCTGCTTAATGCCCCTTCATTGAAGAAAGTTTTCTGAGTAATTCATATCTCAGGACTTGTTTTAAAATAATATGATGCGGTAGCATAAATTTATTCTTTTGGACTCTTTGACTGGTTCCACTTACTTGGCCCATTTTGTATCTCTTTGTTTCCAGTTCCAACTGATTGGTCTTTCCAAATTATTCATGATGTGATGCATCATTTACTGCAGATGATGTCTAATCCTGAATTAATGAGAATGGCCTCTGAGAGCATGAAGAATATGAGGCCTGAAGATTTACGACAAGCGGCAGAACAATTAAAGCATGTTCGTCCAGAGGAGATGGCTGAGATTGGTGAGAAGATGGCTAATGCTAGCCCTGAGGAGATTGCAGCGGTACGTGCTCGTGCCGATGCCCAGATGACTTACGAGATAAATGCAGCTCAAGTGCTTAAGAAAGAGGTACGAGGTAACCTGTAAACCGTTCGATGTCAGCATCTGTTATTGCTGAATATTAGACACTTGAAGTCTTTGCTTGTGATGATGATCAAGGGATTTTCTCTAAAGCTGCTCTTTCATTGGATAAAAGAAAGGAATTTGGATATGATGTACAGTGCGAAGCACTAGTCTTGGAGCTTCAATTTGTCATAGCGAGGCTTTTTTAACTTTTCACAGGGGTGCTCTCTTTGGAGAAATATTAAAGAGGAACTACATCTAGAGCGTAGGCATATTTGCCATGACAGATACATGCCATTTTAGTTTGCTAGATGATATCTAATTTCTTCTATTTGGGAATTTCAACTTGCTTGTTCAGAAGTTTTTACTTCCAAGAAATTTTGACTACAATAAAGTTGATTTAGAAGGTTTGTTTTTGGAACATAGCAGATGTGAAGGTAATAGATGCTTGCTATGCTGCTTTAACTAGTCATGTACACCGTACTCTTGCTATGCTATGCATGACACGTTGATCTAATTCAATGTGGCAGGGGAATGAACTTCACAGCCAGGGGAGGTTTAAGGATGCTTCGCAGAAGTATTTGCTTGTAAGTTATTTCTTCTGCTTGTTCGTACTTTAGATTTCTGTCTTGGGCTATTTTTCCGTGGGCTGGGGAAGTCTTTCTGATCTTTGTCCGTAATCAAAATATAGGCCAAGAATAACTTAAAAGGAATTCCGTCATCCAAAGGCAAGACTCTTTTATTGGCATGCTCCCTTAACTTGATGTCATGCTACTTGAAAACGAGGCAGTACGAGGAATGCATAAAGGAAGGCTCTGAGGTATGGTATTCATATCCTCTCTTACCCTGACTAATATATTATGTGGTAATGGTAGTGTATTTGCAAACACATCTCATCATATTGACTGGTAAAGTAGAATTCGCCAGTAAATAGGGTGAGATATATTTAGAAAACAATCATGAAATGCTTACGCAACAGCACTTATCCAAGAATAGTGTCACTTTTTCTCTCTTTATCGACACTTCTTCTTTCTGCTGACCTGCTTACCAATATAAGTTTTTTTTCTCTGACCAAGTGACTTGTGCTATATCAGATTTTAGCACATGATGCCAAAAATGTCAAAGCTTTCTACAGGAGGGGCCAAGCATATAGGGAATTAGGTCAATTGAAGGTGAGTATAATTGTATTCTTTTATGGATTTTGCGGGGGTTTGTAGTTTCCCTTGCTGGTACTCCACTGGCAATGCTCTTATATCTTTTTTGCATCTGTGTTTTGTCGGTATTCTGAGTTTTCGAATCCTTCAGGATGCGGTCTCTGACTTGAGAAAGGCACATGAAATTTCTCCTGATGATGAAACAATTGCGCAGGTTCTAAGGTACTGATCTATGTGTATGAAAGAGTTAATAAGAAATCATGTAGCATGATCATCTTCTCCATTATTCTCCAGAAAAATGTGTACTCTCAATCTCTTTGGCCAGTTGTGTGCTTCAAATTTTCTTTCTTTCTTTTTTTTTTTTTTCAGTTTCTATCTCGTGTTAATGTGCTTTAGTAATTCAATGCATCCTTGAATGATTGAGATGCTGATTTCTCTGTGAGTGTCATCTCTGTTTGTATCATGCAAAGCTTATATGTAACTAGGCTGTTTGTCCTGATGGTCCATGCAGCGATGCTGAGGAAAGCTTGACCAGGGAAGGTGGTTCTGCACCAAGAGGTATGCTATCCATGTTTAGTTACTACTTTTGGTCCTTTCATTCCCTCTTTTTGTAAATTCTCCAGTTTTTAATCTTGAATTTGTGTTTTCTTTTACTTGTCAATCATCAATAGGGGTGGTAATTGAGGAAATAACTGAAGAAGATGAGACTGTGTCCTCTGTGAACCATGAAAGTTCATCAGAATATTCAGGGAAGCAGCACCAGGAATCGGAGGATGCCCGCAATGTTCCAATTAATGGTGATAGTATGGGTCGAATGACCAATTCTGAAAGCTTGGAAGCTTTGAAAGGCGACCCAGATGCAATCAGGTATTCTTACACCATTCTTCTTGAATTTTTTGAAATGGATGTATGTATAATTTCAAACTAGTCACAAATCACTAGACATAGCGGTGAAAGTGATTCAAATAACTGAATGCCTATTTATGGTGCAGAAATCATGACATCATGATATAAGATGGATTCACTGACTTTGATTCTTATGATGTACTCAATAGGTCATTCCAGAATTTTATTTCTAATGCTGATCCCACAACTTTGGCTGCAATGGGTGCGGGAAATGCTGGAGAGGTATCCCCTGACATGATTAAGACTGCCTCTAGTATGATCGGCAAGATGTCACCAGAAGAACTCCAAAAGATGATTCAGTTGGCTTCGTCGTTTCCTGGCGAAAACCCTTTTGTCACAAGAAACTCGGATAGTAATTCCAATAGCTTTGGACATGGATTAGTTCCTAATGTGTCGCCCGACATGTTAAAAGCTGCGAGTGATATGATGGGTAAGATGTCACCCGATGATCTTCAGAAGATGTTTGAAATGGCATCTTCTTTGAGAGGGAAGGACCCTTCTTTGGATGCTAACCGCGCAAGTTCAAGCTCTGGGGCGAAATTGGCTGCCAATTTGCATCATATTTCGGGTGAAAGTGAAACAAGTTCATCTCATCCCATACCTTTGAGTTCAAGGAATGTTCCATCTTCTCCTCTGTCAAATTTTCCATCATCACCAGGTGATATGCAAGAGCAGATAAGAAACCAATTGAAAGATCCAGCTATGAGGCAGATGTTTACATCTATGATGAAGAATATGAATCCAGAGATGATGGCAAACATGGGCGAACAGTTTGGATTCAAGCTTTCTCCAGAAGATGCTGCAAAAGCCCAGCAAGCGATGTCTTCTTTATCCCCAGAGATGTTGGACAAGATGGTATTCTTCTGTCTGATATTCTTGCTCCTTGCAATTCATTACATTCTTTACTTTTATATTGTGGTATAAATCGGAATATATCGTGTGCCTTGCACCATTTGAGAGTGAGAAATTGGTGGCTGAGAAGTATCTGGTCTGGCTTATCTATTCTGAGGCCTAGGAGGCTATCATTTCCCCTGCATCTTCGATTTGTTTTTTTTTTTTTTCCCGGGTGCTGGTCAGTATTTTCAGTTGGCTTCTAGCCTTATACCAGTGGTTTGGCTTTTCCCTGTTACCGAGGGCTTTGTCAGTATATAACGTCTTATTCATGTTCTCTCGACGGTCTCTTTGTCATTACACTTCGGTTGAACTTTTAAAATAATCAGCCTATTTGTCCTAAATGTTGTTTCAGATGTGCTGGGCAGACAGGGTTCAAAGGGGAGTCGAGACGGCGAAGAAGACCAAGAACTGGTTGCTCGGGCGGCCCGGTATGAATTTGGCCATATGTATGCTCCTCTTGGCAGTGGTCCTTCACTGGCTGGGCTTTATTGGAAGTTAGAGTGGCACAATTCCTTCACTCTTTTGAGTTTTACTCGACCAGTCGGCCGAAAAGCAGCAGTAGCATTGGATCGGAACACAAGACGCTTCTTCGTCAATCCATCTTCAGAATAGCCAAGGCAGTGGACTTTAGTTGGCGGAAGGTCTGTCGGACGGAATGGGTAGAAACATAGTTATACCTTTTGTAAGTGCTGATGGTTCGTGAATTATGCTGACTGTCTGGAGTTTCTTTCCATTTAGTTGACGTAAAAGGGGTTGATTGATGTACTCCTTGTAGAGATAAAAATATTGCCCGAGTTGGAATCTCACAAGAGATTCTAATCAAGAAATTCCATTACTTGTTTATTTATCCCCGTCGTGCCAAGGTCATTGCCTGTTGGGTCGAAACGGCCACGCATTGCTCTTCTTTTAGGCTCTCCCTCCCTCCCTCCCTCTCTCTCTCTCTCTTTCCTGACGCGCGCGCGTGCAAACCGCGCGTAAAAACTTCACGCGAAATCGTTTCTGCCGCGTTCAAAAGCGTTGACAAAATGGCAGCTACGGACGTTCGATCCCGGTAAATCGTTTTACCTAATTCCCTGAGGTGTTTCAAAAGCAAATATTGACGCGTAGGATCATGTTGATCTTCTAAAGTCTTAGAATTTTTTCTTTTCTTCCTTCTTTGGAACTCGAATTGAAGGTGTGTGTGGGGAAAATTATTCAAAAAGCCATAATTTTTTTGCAATTTTTATCAATTGAGTCCTAAACCTTTTTATTTTTTGCCGATTAAATTCATTTGGTAAATTTTGATCGGAAATTACTAATGTAAAACGATTGAAAATTGTTGATGTAGGAGGGTAGCGAGCCCTTGCTAGCCATTAGTAATAAATTTATTACTCAATTGACATAATTAAATGATTTATGATTAAATTGACAAAAGTGCAATAAATTTAGGACTTTTGGATTATTTTTTTCCTGATATCCTCGTTAAGTCTCATTGAATATGCTTTGAAAATATAAAAATATTTATTTAAGCATCTCCAAAAATTGGCCAATTAACTCAATAGTGCCATGCTAATAGGCATGCGACTTTACTGGTAAAGAAATTTGAGAGATGGGGATGTTAATATCACAGATGCAAGATTTCGATTCCCGTGTTCCGCAGGAAGCAGAGCAAAAATCAAAGAATCGAGGGGAGTTAAAGATATGACAGACTAAAAAAAAAAAAACTCCTCGATAGTGCCCTCGGGGTCACTTATAGGAAAAAAAAATCACTCATTTGGAAAACGATGTAATGATAGACGCGGGGCATCGGCCGGCTTCTCTTTGGACCGGTGGCTTTCGCGTCCTTCTCCTCTTTCCTCTTTTCTAGAAAAAAAAAACACAAAAACGAAAAAGCAAGAACGTATCACGTTCGCCTGCACATTGCCGGACCAAAGTCAACCCAAAGAAACCCAAAAAAAAAAAAAAACCCAAAGGATTGGGCGCACGGCACGTCCACGATTTCGAAGCATCGCGGTATGATCGTCTCCCCCTTAGGCTTTAAGCTTCGTGGGACAGCCAACACGGAGTCGTAGACACCAACGTGCAAACACCGACGCATAGCGACGGCGACAGCACCGAGAATTCTCGATTGACAACCTATCTTTAGATTCGGCCGATTCGATGTTAGGCTCCTTCCTCCCTTCCTTCCTTCCTTCCCATTCCCCGCAATTAGGGCAAGCAATGAGAGTCAACAAACCATGGCCATGAGAAGAAATTATAATCCGTGTCTTTTTCAAAGACCGGCTAAATGCCGGTCCCGGATACCCCCGTTGATATCGCTACTCGTGATTACGAATGAGTCATCGTCTACGGGTGCTTTCCATCCTTGTAAAGATGAAGTCTACGCACTCCAGTCCTAGTAAATGTGGAGGATGGAGAATAGACTTTGTCCAACTTGGGAGAGCAATTCTCTTGTTCTTGCCGACGGTATTGGTTAATAATTCTTCCTTTTCTTTCTCACTTTCGAGATGTCGCTCCAGACTCCCCGAGGACGAATCAGTTCGCACTTTAATTCTAATAGAGCACGTAAAAATAAATAAACAAAGATCTAGGGAAAAGTGTCAAAAAAGTTCTATACCTTTTGCATTAATGCTAATTTAGTCATAAACTTTTTTTTGGTCCCAATTCAACCCTAAACCTTTTGCATTGGTGCTAATTTAGTCCTAAACCTTTTAAATTAGTGCCAATTCAGTCCTAAACTGTTTATTTTTGTACCAATTTAGTTCTTTCGGCCAATTTTGACTGAAATTTATTGACGTGGACGCCGGCCGGCCGGCAATCGGTCATCGGCACCGACGTGGCGCTGACGTGGACAAATAAAATAATATTTTAATATTTTTTTGAATTTTAATATTTTTTTTTCCTTTTTTTCTTTTTTGGGCCTTCTCTTTCCTTTGGCCGGTTGCCGATCCAGCGACCAGCCAGAGGCCGACAAGGTCGCCCTTGCCGGCCACTGGCAAGGGCGGCCTCGCCTTGGTCGGGCGAGGCTCAACCTCGTTGGATCTAGCGAGGTTGGGCCTCGCCCAGCCGCTGACGAGGCTCGACTTCACTAGATCCGGTGAGATCGGGCCTCGCCCAACCATGGCGAGCCCTTGCCGAATCAAGCCTCGCTAGCGGTTGGGCGAGGCTAGCCGTCGTTGCGGCCTCCGGCGAGAGCTTAAGCCTCGCCATAGTCAAGCGAGGCCCGACCTCGCCTGATCTGGCGAGGTTGAGCCTTGCCCGACCAAGGTGAGGCCGCCCTCGCTAGTGGCTGGCAAAGCCGCCCTTGCCAATGCCCTCGCCGGCCTCTGGCGACTGGCCAGAGGAAAGAGAATACCAAAAAAAAAGAAAAAATTTAAAAAATTTAAAAAATAAAATATTATTTATTTTGTTCACGTCAGTGTCACGTTGGCACTAGTGACCAGTCGCTGATCGGCCGGCATCCACATCGGTAAATTCCGGTCAAAATTGGCCGGAAGGACTAAATTGGCACAAAAATAAAAGGTTTAGGACTGAATTGACACCAATTTAAAAGGTTTAGGATTTAATTGACACCAAAAAAAAGTTTGAGACTAAATTGACATAAATGCAAAAGGTTTAGGACTGAATTGGTACCAAAAAAAGGTTTATGACTAAATTGGCACTAATGCAAAAGGTTTAGGACTTTTTTGGCACTTTTCCTCAAAGATCCGATCCGCACATATAGAGACGCCTGGTCCTAGATTTGTTTCGAACCGAGCAAGTCTTTGCATGAATTTTAAAATTGGGCTTGGATTTTGACATGTTTGAGATTTACTTGAATCAACGAAAGATTTCTCGTGCGATGTCTCAAATTCCAAATCACAAAAATAGTTCGACAAATGATGTTTTTCGAGACTTCATAATCTTTTATTCTGCCAATAGGTATGCGACTCTACTGGTAAAGAGATTGGGAGCGAGGATGCTAATATCACAGGTGTAAAGTTTAACTCACGTGCTCTGCAAGAGGCAAAGGACAGGCCGATGAGTGAAGAAAGTTAGTTATAGGACATATAAAAAAAAAAATCAAATTTTCAAGAAATGATCGTGAGTCCAAATCTAAGCCGATCCATTACACGTTCCGTTCGAGAAACTCTTACTTAAATATGATAGGATGGATGTGTGGCAAATCGCGTATACTTAACTACTCGAACCGGTCAAATCTGATGATTTCACATTTCGATCACGAGTTTAAAGTTCTACCCCCCCGACGAGAGATCAAGAACAGCCATTCCCACTCGCATTTTCGGGATTTCGTTATGTTCCCGACGTGCATGTCGAGAAATCGAGCAACGGGCGTGGCATCGCTACCGAATCGGATCCGACCCATCGAAAATGATTTTTTTTTAAAATTTTATTTTAACGTGGGCGCCATCAAATCCGACGGCCGCGATTCATTTTACTATTTTAATTCCTCCAACACCTTTTCGCATAAGTGCAAGGCCACAAAAAAGCGGCTGACCGGCTTCTCGTGTTTTCTATATTGGCCTGTCTCTCTCCAACTGGGAACACCTCCTCTTTCTCTCTCTGCCTGTTTCGTCATTTTTCTCGTCAATCCGTTACTTTCCCTCCTTTTGCGAACCCCGAAAGCGCCCACAGCAACGATCGCGAATGGCCCGGCAGTCCATCTTGGACCCGCCGGTCGCCAACCGGAGGCAACCGCTGCTCCCGGGCCGCCCCCCGAGCGGGGAGGCGGACGGATCGACCGCCGCCGCGGCGGAGGCGAGGCCGACGAGGGGGCGACGGGGCCGCGTGGCCGAGGCGGCGGGGGGGACGGCCGCGGACTGCGCGGCGGTGTGCTGCTGCTGCCCCTGCACCGTCGTGAACCTCCTCGCGCTGGCCGTCTACAGGGTCCCCGCGGGGCTCCTCCGCCGGGCGAGGCGGAGGCGGCAGCGCTCCGCGGCGGCGAGGCGGAAGAGGAAGGGGGGGCTCCTGGCCCAGAGGCCCGGCAGCTTGGAGGCCGCGGTCGTGGAGGACGGAGCAGAAGCGGGCGGCGGCGGCGAGGAGGCGGCGGATGATCTGGAGAAGGAGATGTGGGACCGGTTCCACGGGGCCGGCTTCTGGAGGAGCCCCTCGATGAGGGACACGTAAGCGGAGCCAGCCGCGGGCATGGCTTGGGTCTAGATTGGGCCGGGCCGGAGGCCCAATGGGAGGCTGCCGCTGCCTGCTGCTTTCTTCTTCTTCTTCTTGGAAGGGAGATGTAAAAACACAAGAGGAGTGTGACGTTGTAAGAAAGATGAAACTTGCGGCATTACATTTTGACTAGGAATTTATTTTTTTAATTGTGTGCCTTTTTGCCTTTCTTTTTGTCTTCAAGTTCATAAGACGAAAAAAATGAAAAAAAATAATAAAAAAGGAAGAAGAAATTACTAGGTGGATGCTATCCTCTCTCTTGCGTTGTGAAAACCAACTGAAAAAACAAGAATTCATCTCGAAGTTTCATAGGAAAATTTAATGAGAAGTCCATGCTTGTTGTCCCGAGGGCCCGACTTGGATTCTCCACTGGTGGTTACACTAGTAACCCCACCAAATCAAGGGATGTTTTTAACCAACTGGGCCGTCTGCTATTTAGTGACATGCTGCCATATTACATTTTTTATTTTAATATATTGATATTCGCACGCCCTACCTCTTGTAATCCTCTTGTATCTTTTTCTTTTCTAGAAAGTGAGAATAATCTTTTCATGTTTTACTTCCATGGGATAACGAGATCCAGATGATGCCTCTGATGAAGAAATTTTTCCTCTTGCTTAGGAGGAAGATAAGTAATAATTATACATGTCCTAACAATGAGTAAAACAGCATCTTAAGTGGCAACAACTAACTCTCTCACGTTACGAGGATTAGTTTAGGATTTTTCGTGGAATTTTTCGGGAAAGGATTGAATGATTAATAATGGAAAGCAAAAGGAGAAAAAGTCAAAATTTCTGTTTTTGATTGTTAATTTGGATGAATAATTTTATTTTGGTGGGGGGGGGGGGGGCGTCGGATTTTTGGATGTATATTAGAAGGTGATTTATTTGGAGGAAAAAGAAATTTATTAATTCGACCATTAGTACTTTCTTTGAAATGAAAGTAAGATTTTTCTGAAGAAAATTTAGTTTGTTCATACAAGTCATCTATATCATAGAGCCACGCTTAAATCGTTGAACTTAGGGATGGACAAAAGAAATCGCCCAAACTGGCCGATTTCAGGGAGCATTGGTCCGGTTCTTAGTTCTAATAAATTGAAATTGATTTTCGGTCTAGTAACTGGTTACCGTCCACTTAGATCACCTAGATTGGACCGATTTTTTTAAATATTTTTATTTCATAAAAATATGTGAAAAACCCTAATTTATCTCCTATTTCAAACTTCACTCACGGATGTGGACACCCTACTCTTTCATACTTTCACGCCTCTTTCGCATACCCTAATTGCTCTTTCCCTATGCTCACTCACCTCCTAATCGCTGTCTCACTTAACTCTCAGTCACTTGCTTACTCGGTTCTCAAATGCCACTCTCTCACTTGATCAACACCTCCCTCGATCTCATGTTCAATCTCGACTCTCACCTTTCTCTTTTGCTCTATTTTTGATCGATTGTGATTGTAATCGCATCTCATCGAGGTAAATATCCAATGCTCTGATTGTTTTACCATTCTTCGTACATCATTTTCAATGTTGCATCTAGATCTCATCTTTGCCTCTCGCCCCAATAACCATGTTTGTGAATTATATGAGAAGTCATGGGCTATCGTCCTCTTAATGTTTTGGCAAACAAAGAGAAATTTTTAGATAAATGCATCATCATTCAAAAACCCATATGCGAAAAAGTTGAATGAACCCTGTGGTTGAAGGGACTAGAACTGAGTAGGTTGGCCGTAACAACAAACCTACGATATACGTGCTTAAAAAGAAAAGAAAAAAAAACAATGCCACGGATTTCATTGATCCACTCTGATCCGGTCCGGTTCGAGAGGCAGGTGGACCGAATCCCGATTCTAGAAACCGAAAACTGGAACCGTTCCATCCGGAGCCAATCACCCCCGGTCGAACCGCGCGAAGCAACACTGACGCGGCCGGTTCGGACGCACCTACCGAGCAGCGAGCCGAGCTGGTCTGGCCCCGCGTTAACTCAGTGACAGGGACCCGTCAAAAGCCCCCGCCACGTGTTCCCGCCGCGGGTGAGTCGCGAAGACCGAGCCCGGTCAACAAGGGCCTAAAAGTCCAATTCCACGCAAAAAGATTAAAAAAAAAACAAAAGGAAAACCGAAAATCTCCCCCAAACAGGAAACACAAAATTCCCCAGCCTCTCTCTCCTCTCCGCCAGTGTGACCTCCGCGAGCTAGGGTTTCTCTAGCTCCTCCTCCTCTGCTCGCCCGGTGAATTCACCCCCTCGATCGGCGGCGTCGCCGCCGTCGGTTCCGCTGTCCGGCAGGTCCTGCTCGTCTCGGCTCTCATGGAGGTAACGATTCCATCCGCCCGCCCGCCCGCCCGCCCGCGCGTCGATCTGGTCGCGTCGTCATCGCCGTCCTCGCGGCTCCCGCCGTCAGGCCGTGCGATTTCTGCCGGCCGAGCTTCCGTAATCGCGTCCAATTTGCGGCGGTGCAATTGTGTTTGAGCGTGTTTTTTCTTCGCCAGGGCTCGGGTTTCGAGGGGAAGGGGGGGGGGGGGGGTGTTTAGGGGGGAATAAGCTCGTGCGTGTGTGAACTGGTACTGATTGATTTGGAATGCGGGCTCTTAGTTCGCGGATCTATGTATGCGCTTAGGAAGCTGTTGATTGTCGATGGAATCGGTTGCCAAGGATACCTTGTCACGGTTTAGCATCGACTGCTGCCGACCTAGGAGCTCAACTACTCTTTATTTTTTTTTTATTTTAATTTTTTTCCAGGATCAGGGGATGGAAGATGCTAGCAAGTCGGAGGCTCGCTCCATATCGGCCGCGGCCTTCGTGGAAGGCGGAATCCAGGACGCCTGCGAGGATGCTTGCAGCATCTGCCTCGAAGCTTTCTGCGACAGCGATCCGTCCACGGTACGTGATGCGCAATGTCTTTTTGCGCAGTTTTTGGGGTCCAGCTTTAGTTGATCTTTCTCTCTCTTTCTCTCTCTTTCCGCAGGTGACCACTTGCAAGCATGAGTTTCATCTCCAGTGCATCCTTGAGTGGTAATCTAGAGTGCTCTCGGCCCCAACAGAATAAGCTTTGCTGCTGACAGAACAGACCTCATTATGATGCTAGACTAAGACTAATACAGTATCGGCGAAGATATCTGTCACATTTTGTCTGCACAGTATCTGGAGCATCCTCTGTTTCTCTAGATGTCATATAAAATACTTATACTCTGCTGATAAGAGCACCTCCATTGTGTAGCGTCCATATTATCTTTGTTTCTTCTTCTTCTTTTCCCCGTTTATGCATTTGCTCATATCAAGCAAAATGTTATATGGAATGATTACTCTCATATGCTCTCGATAGACCAGACAGATAAGGGGAATGCTAAAATAGCATTTATTCACACGTAAACAGGCCGTGCGCAGCCATGCACAAATTCTGCGCTGCTATGGCTGGAGTAACGGCTGGGGCTGTTGACCTAATAGCTGCAATGTTGTTTTTTTAGGCATTATTGCCCCGCATCCCAAATGCTTATATTTCAGTTTCCTCTGAGTCCCATAGAGTTTTATATCTTTGGTGTGGTTCTTGTGTTGTTTGACTATTTATATATGTTAACAGTAGAGCTCCATTTCCTCAAGTACTATTTTGTCTGGGTGCATCTGTAACCTGACTAAATTTCCAAGGGAAAATTCTTTGTAGACCACTTTTTGGCGTACAAAACGCAAAAAATTGTGTCAAACTATTAGGATATTGATATTCTGATGGCTTCTTGTTTCTTTCATTGGCCTCTAGGTGTCAGAGGAGTTCTCAGTGTCCCATGTGTTGGCAACCCATCAGCCTGAAAGATCCCACCAGGTAGAACGGGAGGCAGTAGAATGGGAGAGGAGTTTTAGGTTTAACCATGAGGTCTTGGTTCCCTTGTTATTTTAAAACTTTCAAATTTGAACATCTTTCTTCATGCTTTTCAGTCAGGAATTATTGGAGGCAGTAGAACGGGAGAGGAGTTTTAGGTTTAACCCATCAAGAAATGCGACAATCTTTCATCATCCCACTCTCGGGGATTTTGAGTTACAACACGTAATTTTCTCAGACTCATCGAATCTTTTGCCTGATTATTAAGTTAAACTAAGTGTGTCTTGCTTAGCTGGCTCTTCTTGGTGGTTATGCAGCTACCTGTTGGTTCTACTGATTCTGAGCTTGAGGAGCGTATCATCCAGCACTTAGCTGCTGCTGCTGCTATGGGCCGAGCACGTCACATTGCCAGAAGGGAAGGCCATAGGAACCGGTCTTCAGCTCATGGTCGTCCACATTACTTAGTTTTCTCCACTCATCCCAACACTCCTCCTAGTGGTCCTTTTCCATCCGCGCCCCCACCTGCTAGGCATGGCGAAGATGAGCAAGCTCCTGAAGTTACCGTTATCACACCTCCATCACCTGCTACCGCCGTTCAGGATGAATCTGAGCAGCCAATAGGTCCATTGACCTCTTCCCCAGTGGAGCAGGGTTCGTCTTCACCTAGAGCTATTGCTGTTAACCAGCAAGGATCATCATTGATCAACAGGTAAATTAAGCATCCGTTATAACAGCATAGCTCCACTGGGTAGTGAAATCTTTTAGTGTTTTAGTTTTAGATTTTCCTTTGACTTAAGGATTGTGTTGTACTTTAGACGTTGTTTAACTCTCTTACATAGTATCGTTATACATATTCTCCCCTTGGCAGGAGATCACCAAATCATTCCTCACCAAACAATCAGGATAGGGGAGGACCATCTGAGTTGCAGTCCTTTTCAGAATCCCTGAAATCTCGATTTAATGCAGTTTCTTCCAGGTATTGAGCTTTGACAGGCGCCCCTAGCTTAAATGATTGCTAATTTGAAAGATCTCCTTTTATCTCTAAAGTTTGACAAGCATCTGCGCTTGACTGCTTTTAGATGCAAAGAATCAATTTCAAAGAGCACACGAGGGTGGAAAGAGAGACTGTTCTCTCGCAACACTTCCATGGCAGATCTTGGTTCTGAAGTTAGAAGAGAAGATGACGCTGGGATTGCTACTGTGTCACGCATGATGGAGCGTCTTGAAACGAGAGACAGTGGCAGGACCAGTTCTGCTTCTGTGTCTAACAGTTCTGAGAATTTACCCGGTCCAGAACCTGAAAACCAGCAGATCCCTGACGTAGTTGGCGAAAATTCTTCGAGTATCACCAACCAACAGGCCTCATCTGCTACAAGTTCTTGTTCCAATTAATGTTGCTTCATCATTTGCTCCGGCTTGAAGCATGAATTATCCGAGTAAGTTGAATTCCTGTGCTCAACTGCTTATACTGATACTGTCGTCTCAGTTCCTCAACTTTTCATGTGTCTTTGCACTTTATGCTCAGCCCATCCTTGCCTGTTCCTTCAATGCAAATATTTGTAACTTTTTGAGTGTGATTGCTGACTCTATGGACTACGAAGTGACTAATTTAGCCATAAGTTTCTTGCTGAAGCCATTCGCTCTGTTGTCTGAATTTTTCTGTCTTAGGCATCAGTTGGAAGGAAGGCTGGATGTCAAAATCCTTAGGCGATGAGCATTCTTTAGGTGTGAATTCGTAGTGGTGGGGAAATTGGTGTTGAAAGAATTTTTGCATTATGACCTAGAGATCATGGATTGGGATAACAAAAACTGCTGTGAAGTGCATGTTTGGGACTCCATTGATTTGACACCCTGTATGTAGAAATTATACTAATTGTTCTGGTTAATTGTACAAGCTGTAGAGAAGTTTGTAGTTGGAACCTGTCAAGAGAATAGCTAAAATTGGGGAGTTACCCTTATTAGTTGTTAGGTGCATCACTGATTAGACCATGTTCTGGATAAGGAACTACTTCGGCAAGATGGTGATACCACAATGTGAGAACTTTCCCGAGGTGAAATGGTGCATAACTTTGGACTATTAATATTGGTTTTGTCCATGTGAATCCTGTCTTTTTCTTCAAAAAAATAAAAGTGATCCTGCACACGATTGTGCTGACTATTTCATGTATTGCTACCTTGCTCAGAAAAAGCTTCTGTAGTTTTGTTGGTGATGTAGATATCCATTGGTAGAGGTTTTCTTCTTCATTGCCTGCTTTTGTTTGCTGTAGTAAAGCACAGCAGTCCTAAGGGTTTTTACAGTATACATCTCGATCTTGTTTTATTGAACATTTGTTGCTTCTAGTTTTGATATTGAATGCCTCATTCTTATGGAAAGGTTATTGTGCTTTTTCATAGATAGAAGCACCTCATTTCGACGATGCTGAATCTATAGGCGTGATGCATGGATGTGGGATCTTCTTCAGGAGTTTGTCAATCACCCCGTCAGCACGGAAAAAAGAAGAAGATTGTTTATTAAGATATATGTTGGAATAAAGAAACTACAAAACAGCGCTATGTTTTGATGGTTAAACTTGTATACCATTGTAAATTCTCCTAGATTTACTTGCAGCTGCGCATACTCGTACTGCATAATATCTATCTTCTTTGGAAGCCCGTGTGTATACTAGTTTTAGACACGAAGAGGTTGAACTCGATCACATGCTTGTTGGACCGAGGACGACATTATTTTTCTTTTGGCGCTGGGTTAATGCATGTTCGTCAATCGAGTCCAGTGTTAAAGTCTGTTCAGTTGAATTTAGCTGCAATAATACTGTTCCCGTTTCTGATGCAGTTGGCCTCTTATTCCTTTTTGGCTCTTTCAAAGCTTTGGATTACCATAAACAACCTTGCTTAACAGTGCTTATTCACATGCGAATGCATTTTATCAGTAGTATTAGCGTTCGGAAATAGTACAAGAATTACGAATGAAAACCCAGAATGAAAGCGCGATAACAAATCGAAGTTAGTTCTAAGAGCAGCATTGCCAGGGTTGGTGGTGTATTTAGAAACCCGACGTATTCCGATAAATAATTCTTCAAATTGCCAGGAAATTTTTACCTCTAAATGAGTTTAGCCACAGCACTTCCTATCTTCCATTGAGAGCGAACTGTTGCAACATGTCCGTTTCTGAGTGTTCACTGAAGGCCTGAACTTGAGCTCGATCCCCGCTCTTTTCCGGGGGAGAGACCGGGCGATTATTGGCCGGGGAAGCGGCCGGCGCGACGACAGCTGGGGAGGCAGCGATGGTAGCAGAGGATTTGCTCTCATCCTCGTTCTTCCCCTGAGAGAAAGCCTCCTGCAGCTGCAGCGCGTACTCCAAGTTCCACAGAACGTCTCCCATGGTTGGCCTATCCACACCGTGCTCAGCCAAACACTTCTCCGCGGCTTCGGCGAACTTCTTCAGCGACTCGGGGTTGATGGTTCCCACGAGAAGAGGGTCGATGATCTTCTCGAGCAGGCCTTTTCGCTTCCACTGCATCGCCCACTCGGCCAAGTTCACTTGTTCCCTAGGAAGTTGAGGGTTCAAGGCAGGCCTCGCGCATAATACCTCGAGCAGGACCACCCCGAATGAGTACACGTCAGACTTGTCAGTCAACTGCTGCCTCCTGAAGTACTCGGGGTCCAGATACCCGAAACTTCCTTTCACCGCCGTGCTCACATGACCTTGCCCGATGGGCGCATCCTTTGACAGTCCGAAATCTGCGACCTTGGCGATGAAGTTATCATCGAGCAGAATGTTGGTGGTCTTGACGTCGCGGTGGATGATCCCCTGGGTGGTACCGGTGTGAAGATAGTGAAGCCCGCGTGCCGCCCCGATACAGATCTCGAGCCTTTGCTTCCATGACAATGGCGGCAAGTTCTTGCCGTAAAGGTGATCCCTGATTTGGCCATTGGACATGTACTCGTAGACCAAGATCATCTCAGAGTTCTCGTCACAGTAACCGATCAGGGATACTAGGTGCCTGTGCCTGAGCTTAGACAGCATTTGGATTTCGGTCTGGAACTCATTGATTCCTTGTTCAGACTGCGGATTCCCTCTCTTGACCGCAACTTTAGTGCCGTCGTCAATCTCTCCTAGGTAGACATTGCCGAATCCTCCGACGCCGATGATCGAATTCGAGTCGAAGTTCTTGGTCGCTTCTTGTATCTCCGCAAACGAGAAGTATCGGCCCAATCCCAGGGTGGACGAGTAGAAGTTGGTCTTGTGAGAACCCATTGAAGTCTTGCTGCTCATGAAGCTCGCGTCGCCGGCATGGAGGGGCAGCAACCAAGACGAGAAGCTGTTCCTCTTTTGCCAGTCTTGGGGCCTCTTATGCCACTTGATGACCATTGCACCGAGGCCAACGAATGCTCCGAACATCATTGCGAATCCGACTGCCGCCACTGTGTTACGGTTTGACGAAGAGGCCTTTTTTCCATTGACTCCGAATTCTCCATCCAAGCTATTCACCGAGTTGCTCATCTTCAAAATCTCCAGACCGTTCAAGACTGCATTCACCGTGCCCGTGTCTTGATTCAGTGGGCCGATTTGAATGCTCAGTCCGCTGGCCATCAGGGTCGAATTCACTACGATGTCCTTGTAGTAAGGAATGGCCAAACCGCCTGTCAAGCTGGACAAATCGAGGCCCGATATAGCCATCTTTCCGTTGATGTAAACATTGAAGTAGAGGTCATTGAGGGACTTGCTCACAATGTCGCAGAAATGCAACCGCACAACGTATCCAAAATCCATATCAACATTGAAATTCCAGGTGACATTGAAATTGGGTTGTTGGACATTGGCATTGGCCATCTCCACGGCGGATGCATACACAGCTGCAGGTGCAATGAGCTTCGGATAGTCCTCAGGATACTTGACAATGGTCGAGGGGACAGAGACGCGCTTAGCCAAGGACTTTTCCTTGAGAAACTCCGTATCCAAGCCCCAGGATCTTCCTAGCGTGTCGTTCTGAGAAGTGATCACAGATCCCCCAACGTTGAGTCGGTATACGATCTGGTAATTGAACGAGCTTAAACCGTTGTATTCCGTGACAGGGAAGAGAGTGGCGCCGCTGTCGACGATCAAGAAGTCTGGTGCTGAAACCACCTCGATGGCATTGATGAATGCGAACGAGTCCTTGACAGGAGTAAACTTCAGGGTGAACTGGGGGTCGGTCACGTTCAGCAGATACTCCTTGATCATGTATTTAGTACTGTTATTCACAGAGAACCTGTGCAAAAGCACGACGTCGCTGGTCGTGATGGTGAACATGGCAGTCTGGAGATCGAATTGGGTGTTGTTCAGGGGGAAGAAATGGAGCCTAACCCAATGCCACCCTGCGCTCGCCAGGTGAAAGGAATAAGTGGCTTCGGCGACAAACACCCGCGCCGTTAGATAAATGGGCGACGGGACATCAGCCACAGGGACCGAGATTTGGATGTTGTCCTTGGCTTCCAAGTATCCGGCAGAGTTCACATCGGTCTTGAATATTCTTCCATCAGGGAGGGTGGCCAAGGAGTTGGCTCCGCAGTCGATGAGGATGTTATCCTTCGGAGAGAACGCGGGCGTGCTGGCCATGGCAGCAGTGGAGCCACCGAGGATGGCAAAGAGGAGGACCAGGAGGGCCGCCATGAGGGGTCGTGACGGCAATGTAGAGGGGGATAGAAAAAGAAGAGCGTTGACAGGTGTTCTTGGTTTATTTTCTATCTCCATCCCTCCTGGGTAAGGAGGATGAAACAGGGATTAGACTGATCAGGACCTTGAGAATATTAGATGGTTATATCCATCTCCAGAAATAGAGAGAGAGAAAGGGGTGGGGGACTCTGTTGCCTTTGGAGTTTGTTGCATCTTTTGTGAAAAGAGATGACAAGCTTTTCTTAGATACTGGAATGTTTGTGGAGAAAGATTTTCTTGTCGTAGAGAAAATTTCCTGTCTTTGAATTTTGGGTGACCTTTTTTTAGCAAATTCTAACAGCTTCGTAGGATCAAACATGGTCTCCCTTTGAAAGGGTCAAACAGCCTCCTCTCTCTCTCTCTCTCTCTCCGAGTTTCTTATCATTAGGAAATTTGAGTTTGGAGACATTGCTGTTAAATTGGGTTGTTAGGCCATTGAGTCCAACTAACAGGCCTGGAAATAGAAGGGTGCATCTACGGTTCACCTTTCATGACAGACCATGCATTTCACTGAAGCCAAATGCTTTATAAAGGCTTGGGCACCATATGAGACATGTCAAGACTCAAAGCTGTGTCACCTGATTGAGCATCACAAATCTGCACTTGCAAACTTTCTCCAGGATCTCGAAATGTCTGCAGATGTTATTTACATCAACTGAAACCTGACAGGATACGTGGTCGAGCAAATCCACCTCCCCTTTCGAATTCTACGTAGTTGCAAGAGAGAAGCAGTGAGATTTTGCATACGGATGTAAGTACTAACATTAGTCTGCATCAATAGTATCTCAAAAGAAGTATTTTTCTTGATTATTCTTAGAATGCTATTCGAAATGTTTGGTTTGCCTGCGGTTTGACAATTGATATCCGCATGGGATTCCTTCGGAAACTTACCCTCACGAGATCATTCATGATTCTGCTTTGCCTCTCAATATCAAAGCAGCTGAAGTTATCTATGTTGATGATTGGCAGTAGCTATCTACATTGATGATTGGCACTAGCCTCTAGTTTTTCTACGAGCTGCTCTCGGTACCGTCATTCCAAATTCTTCAGATGTTGACAGAGTGGAAGCCTAATGCTTCAGCTTCAAGCTTTAGGTCTTTCACTGCTAAAACTTGCTCGGCATGGCAGCGTTTGTTGCCAATGTAGAGCTAGAAAATAAGTTGCATTCTTGGACTGTTTCATCTGTATGATCAAGCTTGCAGTCAGTGTGAGAGAGAGTAGGAGAAATCTTGAAGAGAAGATTGTATATGGCCTGCATATTGAGTTGTGCTCAAATCCACATATACAGGATTACTGGGTGATGTCTGTGATTATATGCAGTGTATTGTTTTGTTTTGGTGACAAACTGAAGTTGTTTTTCCATGAATTGCATTTGGCACATCTTCTAGCTCCGGACCTGGAGCTGCTACTTATTTTAAATTAAATAGGCTGCCTTTTTTGATGAAATTTCTCTATTCAGCTAATTTTAATTGCTCAGAAACGACATTATCCAAAACTTAAGAAATAGTGTGTGCTTACTTATTTGTCCATAAGTACGCAAAATTTTCTCCACGGACATTAAAATTTTACATAGGAAAAGTATGAGCTTACTTGTTTGTAAGTGATAAATTTTTCATGCGATAAGCGAACTTTCCATGAAAGGAAAGGTGAATTTTGGCCATTAAAAAAATACTTCTTCCCGAAGAAAATATCTTTTAGAGCATGGTAGGTATATTAAGATTGATTTACGAAATTGGTATACCGATGATGTGGCAAATTATGAATGGGCAGTCAAGCATGCCAACCTCTCTTAACACCCAATAACAATTTGCTAGATCATTTAGTATACCAATTTTGTAACCTACACTTGCATTTCTCAAACTTCTATCCGTTGTTGAGCCCACACATTTAATCAAAGCAGTCTCCACAAAAATGAGCAACTGTTCATCATATAAATCAGCAAAGCCAAGAATCTGGAAGTCTAAAACCAGAAGACTCCAAAAGAAGTAGCCACAAAAACATCCACAATTGACAGTTCCATTTCCGATCTTATTCAAAGGAAGCAAAACAAGGCTTCAGTTTCATTTTCATGTCCCAGACTCACTAAGTTCCTAGTGACCCCCTGTTTTGTTCTCCCACCACTCCAAGAACTTGACTTGAGCAGCCATGGTATCCAATCGGTACAGTTGCAGCGAATGGCTAGCGATTTCCTGTCCAAAGGTCCAACCAAACACAGCCCCTGCTGCAAAGGATAGTCCAGCACCTGCCAGGACGAACAAAAATGGGACCAAAGAAAGAGATAAAAGAATTATAACTCCATCCAAATTCCATTTACGCCTTGGTAAAAGAAAGCCCGGCCAGTTATTTTAAAGTAAACTATACTATCTTCTAAACTAACAACAGTCCTGAATTATACAATGCGAAGCCAGCAGAAGTGAAAATATGATGCCATAAATGCTTCAACATATCAGATACCCCCGCAACCAGCTTACTGATTCCAGGTGAACTGTAGCCTTCATACAAGTAGAACTGTCTCATACATAAGAAAATTGATGGATGGCATGCAACATTTCTAACTGTAATATCTAATAAAAGTTGAGCACAAAGGCAGGTACTATACCTTCTCTTCTAGATATAGTAGTCAAAAAGGGTAGTGCGGAATGGGAGAATCATAGCCACACCAGGTTTGAATAATTTTCGCAAAAATAAAACATAATCCTTTCTGCTTATCATCAATAATTTAGGAGATTAATGAAGCAAAATGGCAAGACGAAGAAACTGAATTCAATCCCTTTGTTAAAGACGAGGCCATTAGAAGAAGATGCAAGAGATATGCTTTGCTTCCAGCAAACACTTCAAGGTTCCCATGCTACTATTATTCAATATATCTTCAATCTAGCACCTCAGAGGCAAGTGAGCACTTTCAATTGGCCAACGATAATATGGAGGAAAGAAACAGCCAATAATAAGGAAGACAGATTTGGAAAGAGAGGCAGAAAAATACCATGCAAGCTCCTTGAATATTTCCAGGCAAAACCTGCTGTGGTCACTGCCCCAAGCACACTTCCAACAGCCGCATAGGTCGCTGCTTCCCTCGCTGTCTTCAGCTGATAAGTGAAGGAAATGAAGCTGTTACATACAGAAGGCTGTCGCATACAAAGAAAAAGCATGGATTCATCAAGCAAAAGCTGGCAAACGTACTTAAGCATCTAACACCTAAACTTGCATCTTACAAATTCGTTAATGAGCATCAGCATACTTCAAGACACTTCAAAACAAAACAAAAGTGTCTCAAGATCTCCACTATCTCTGAAGAACAAGAATTCACAACTAGAAACAGAAAGAGAGCCAAACCCAAAGAGCCTCACTAGGGCCAGTTATAAGAGAGAGCATACTAGCTATTAGACAGTGGAAAGGCATGTCATTTCTTGCCATTATGCTTTGGTAAAAAGCCAATAAAGGGACACTGCAGGTGGCGCAGGAACATGATAACATGTGGCGCAGTGATGTTCGTTGAACTCCAAATTCTGAAAATTCTGATATTATTGGTTAGAATATAGAGCGCAATTAAATGCCTGTTTCTGAATATATAGCAACAGAAGTCAGAGCACAGACAATTTGATACAACGAAAGTTGAAATGAGTTGATAGACATTAGTGGACCCAACAGACTAAGTGGCCACCAAATATACAATCGCCATTCACCAGTTGCCATCTCTACGACTACAATCCCTTGTGAAACCATTTCCTCAATACCGTTGCACATTAACAAACAAAAGGCTCTGCAACTTAATCAAAGATATCTCCACAGTAGATAGGTTCTTTTCCTGATTGGTGACAGGGATTCCAGAAATTGAAAGGCTCTTTTGCATGGGGTCATGCACATTGAGGTAACAATCAAAGATAATCCATCGGCTAACAGTCGTAACAGTCTAGTAACTAGTTGGAAGCTGAAGATAATATTAGAATGGTTCATGTGCAAAAATGGAGCAAATGAACAGCACAAGACGCAAACCCACTTTGACAAAAAGCAGATGGATAACAAGTAACCATACTCATTGAACTGGAACTACAACTCAAGAATCAATCTTCCATGCGTCTCTATTGGTGATACCCCTCGATTAACACACTCGAGATGTTGTCTATTGTGGCCCATCCCATACCGAAACTCACAATTTTGTCTTCTGGCGTATAGGCAAGCACTTTCACAGGAGGTCACCCATCATGATTTCTATAAAATAGTAATCCGCCCTTTTCTTCGCTATAAGTAAGTATATTAACAATATTACAACGTTTTGATAAAATGACCAAAGTCCCAAATTTCACGGTTTTCCATCGGAAGTCATTCCTTGATTAGTGTAATAAAGGAAGGTACTTTCTTGACGGCGAGAGAGGAGTTTACTTAGCAAACATCCTGCAGTACGCTCTTCAGCTATTGCCATACACTTTAAATATCGACCCATATCCTTGTACTCGGTACTACCGTGTGGGTCCGTCGCACTATCTAAGAATCAAACATCGAAGGAACAATCCCAAAGAGATAACGAACAAGCGCAAACACACCAAAGCATATCGATGAGAAGTCGCTCCATACGAGCACAGGCCAAACAATAAGGACCGATCAGCACTACCAAAAGTCTCCAATCAAGCTCGACGGAAGCTAGCAGCTACAGTAAATCAGTCAACCATCCACCCCGGGTGCATAAACGCTAATCGCTCCTTAAGAAAACAACGACGACACGGCTCGAATCGATCAAATCCCCGCGAAGAAACAGATCCAAATCATCCCGGGCTACGAAAGCACAGAGCATGGATGAACAGCGCAAGTAGCAGTGGAATTACGGTGGGGCCGTGAACGGGATCGGAAGCGATGAACTCGTCGACGTCGGAGGCGGACCAGGAGGGGAGGGGCGCGTCGCGGTCGGTGAACCGGGTGTAGCTCTCCAGGAAGGAGAAGCGCTCGCCCCAGAACTCCTTCCAACCTTCCCAGTGCTTCCCGAAGAAGGACGATTCCGCCATTCCTGAAACCCAATCGGAGCAGACAGCTATGGTCCTCGATAGGCCAACCCCTCTTTCCCAAGATTCCTCTCACTCTCTCTCCCTCTCCCTCTCTCTCTCTCTCTCTCTCTCTCTCTCCCTCTCTTTCTAGGTGCGGACGAGGAATGCAGAAGCCTCAGGCTAAGAGTGGGCTTTTTGTTCGATCGAAGGTCGTTCCTGTGCCCGTTTGAAGTTCGGGGCAATACGACGTTAGAGCTCCTAAAAAGTTACAATTACGTTCTAAAAGTTATCAAATTTAACACATTTAAATAGTTAATGCATTCAAGTATTTAACTCTGTTAAATCATCCGGGATGCATTCGAGTATTTAACTTCGCAACAGTATCTACCCGCGTCGATGTTTCTGTTCTAGGCGACCGACATTTTCCATCGATTAATGACATTAGTACGGTATACTTTGTTCCTGTTGTATGTCTAGGTAATGTGTTTGAATGATGATGGGGATGATGTTACATCATATTGGAAATTTTAGATTTTCATGAGAAAAGAAAAAAGTGATTCCCACCAACACGATGTCCGCATCAAAAAAATTCAGTCTTTACTAGCGAGAAACACGTCAAAAGACCCGAAACATGGATATCGTCCCACTGAATTTCTTGAGACCTCTTGCGTAATAATTGATGCCCCCGCTGCGTTTGCAATAGAATAGGGGCGTAAAGCATTAGAGAAGCTGATGATAAGCCCCGAAACAGTAGATTTTGCCTTTGGCATCGACGTAATGCAGCACAGTGCGCCATAGCCGGAAAATTCGTCAACACAGACATCGTCAAGAGGCAACACACAGTGGATTCAAAAGGACAATTCGTTGCAGATTTCTGAAAAGAGGAGAAGATATACATAGGAAATTGGCCCTACTTCAACAAAAACCATCTCGTCAAGCAGTTGGTCTGCACTTTCATCGCTTTCTCTTCGTAGCCGGAGTAGAACCCGATCCCGCTCGCTTAGCTGCAGCGGATCCACCTCTTCCTCTTCCTGCTGGTTTCTTCTTTGCGCTTGAGTTCTCATTACCCTTCAAGTCCAATTCCACTTTTATAGCTGCCCAAGGAAATAAAACAAAGGCTCTAATCAACACAAAGAACACTGACAAATTTCCGCAATTGTCCGAAAAAAATGTCCAATGATCAAATTACCTTTAGAATTTAGTCCCTCAAGGTCTAATTGCAGCTTCTTCTCACCATTAGCAGCACCCTCTGCATACCATGAGAAGCAGAGAGAATCACTAGATGTTCAAATCTCTCTCTCTCTCTCTCTCTCTCTCAGGGCTCATATGCGCAAAAGGGACAGGGATGCTACGACCAAGTATCAGTTGAACTAAGAAGTACTTTAAGAAAAGATGTCACAATTCTATTGGCTGAACAAATGCTTACTACCAAAAACAGGTGAGAAATTCAAAATGCAACGCAAAGGTGTCACAGAGCATCCCCTTGATTCAGCATGAAATGCAACACAAAGGTGTGATGTTGAACCTTGACACAATATCCACGTACGTCAATGGAGAGCACTCTTTCTACAATCAGAAATCCCAAACTCTAGTCGTCTCCACAAATTCAAAGATTTTCTCAAAGCCAAGACTCCAAAAGAAATTTCTACTTGAAGAAACTGTGACCCCGGCCTTTATTGAATATATAAAACAGTACCCACGGAAAAAAAATTGTTGCACTATTCAGCAAGGTATGTAAAAGCATAGACTTTGGCCTCATTATGTGTAATAAGGACAGCAAAAAATTCAGTCTTCAGATTTACCTTGGTCTTCCGTGTCAGAAGAGTTCTCCTCTTCACTTTCTGCCAAGGCATCACCATTTTGCTCTCCCGATCCATCATCAGATGGCTCTAAAATAGCTGCAATCTGCTTTTTAGGCACTTTCTTTACTCCTGGTAGTGTAACTAAATCTGCTGCTCGTACCATCCTTGACCTGCTGCTTTCATTATACGACCTGGTCAGCGCAGATTTGACAGTAGGTGGAATGCCATCTAAGGGATTTGGATGTCCCTGAAGGAAAAGAGGCACATAAATGCATGAGCAACCTCAGAATCATCAGCGGACAATAGAGCAGGAATGAGTACCTTAAATTTTGATAGTTCCACTATAGTATCAAAGTCTTCCTGATTGATTGAATATAAATTCATGAACTCCACAACTTCTCTGACAGCTTCATCCTGATCAGAACAACACATGATAGTGACAATAATTTGCTTAGAAACTCATTAAAGCAACAAAACTGAAAAAAATCAGGTAACCAACCTTAGGCAGCACTCTAAGAGGATCAGTCAATCTCTTAAGGAGGAGGGACAGGTAGTCAACTCGCAAAGATTCCCTAAACAGTATAGTTCAAAAATGATAACCACATAAAACATACGGTGAACCAGCCAGTACATTCCCATAAAAACTTCTAAGATGACAGAAGAACAAAAATAAAAAAAAGAGAAGATAAGAAAATAAATTCACTTTACTTTTGGACCATTTTGTACATATAAAAGAACAAGTTTCCCCAATAAAACAATTTTACCTTCCAGATTTAGATTCACGAGAAGCAAGAAGATGATCGTGCAGATCATCCAAAAGTCGCAAGTTTTTGCCCGTCGTTGAGTTCTTTCCTAACCAGCCACCAAATCTGTTGAAATTACGCTCACCCTGGCACAATCAGGAAGAAAATGCAACATTAACATCCAAATTTATGTAGCTTAGGCAAATCACTGAAAGTGTGTGAGGAAGCAGAATCTTCTAGTACAACAAAAAGAGAGATCCAACTGTGAGACTCACAATGCTAGGATACAAAACAAAACGAAAATTAGCAGAGATAACACAGATATTTGCAACTGCTAATTACGTAGGCATTCACAAATCTTGTGATCAGTAGCTTTCACTTATTCTTAGGAATGATACACTGGCATATTGCCCATCAGAATTAAGATATCGTGAGAGAGTAAAGTACCTGTTCATGTGTCTCCCTTTGCCCATGCAACAATGCAGCACTGAATGAAAAGCAATATGATGAGAAATTCGAAAGGAGCATACAAAAACATCTCGAGAAATACCTAACACCTACTCCAGCTTATACAGAAAACGTACGGGATTATACAAGAAGCAAGGCAACCAGCTTGAGAGAGCTGCCATTGGCGATATCTTCGTATCTGTACATTTATAATGTCCCCATCGGCAATAGAATCCGCAGCCCGGGCAATCAAGGACATGCGTTTTATCCCATTATCATCCTTGCCAGCAGCACTAGGTCTATAGTTCATATAATTTTCCTGACACGCATTAAACCACATATATGAGAATACAAGATGTAAGGATTCTCAAGAAAAAAGTCTTGCACGGATGTGCATATTTGTACATCCCAGCGTGAGCAGAATAGAATATGAAATTGAGCAAACTGAGACAAGGACAAGTGTGAGCAGAATAGAATCCAAGCATTTACAGTAGGTTACTCGAGGCAGATACAGCCAGAGAGTAAGGTCTAAACCCTGGCAACTACTTATCCCTTTCTTATCTAGCTTCGAATTAACACACCACATCAAAGGGAACAAAATTAAAGAAACCTGTTCAGTTGAAAAGAGTGAATTGTCCGAGCTATATTTGATCTTCATGTTCATGGAAAAAATATGACCTTCTGTTAGTGACTACTATTGAAGTCGATGTACTGATTTGTCAACCACACCGAAACACACATAAAGGTCAGCTGATGTTCACCAATTGAGACATTCAAGATATTGGTGAATTGGTATTGCCTTTGCAAACAGGTAGCTGAATCCATGGTGCTAACTGTGGTTGGTCATGGATGCTTTGGGATTTGATCTTGATCGTGGGTATTCAATGGGTAAGTCTAAAGAACATACAAGATGAGCTAAGAGTGACATTGGGCATATGCACAATCAAAAAGAAGAGGAAGAAGATTCAGGTGATGTTTATAGAGCATTTTTGGCTAATTATGAGGGAAAGAAATAGCAAAGTGTTTAGAAAATGAGTAACCCATTTTATGAAAATTAGGTATCCATGGTCTTCCACGTTATGTGTTTAGCATATGCGAAGAAAAGTCTTCATGCCAGTGCTATTTCCTTACCTAATGGGCTCCTTATCCTGTAATTAATTAGGTAAATGGGTTGTTATCCTGTCATAAATTTGCCGAAAAACATTTACTTCTTTGCAACTTTGCGCCTTCTGAGCCAGGTTATTACCATGTCACTTGACTTAAATTGGTAGTCAGAAAATTTAGAAATTCATGTTCTTCCGAAACTTCCCTTTTAAGCTATTCATCTGGTAACTCTTGTGACCCAAAAAGGTGAAAAGAGAGAAAACCCAATGATATTTGGCAGAGCAGCCAAACATCGACATGCTAATGCCCATTTCATTCCATTTGTTCGATCATTCCAATATGTTCCATTCTTTCATGCCAAGACCAACTGAATGTGGGATACTAAGTAGGCTTTTTGTTTTCCAGAAACAAAATGCTTCCATCAAAATGCACGATAACTATTAAGGTTGTCATGTGATAGATGTGTTGGTGCTTGTCAAGGCATAAACTTTTGTGTACAGTTTGTTATTTGATGCAGGACACAGAACATAGACAATGCCACAATCCAAAGATGTTGGAACATTTAAACTTGTTAAAAAGACGTCAAATATGTACCAGGCCACATGGGCCCCACGCATGCTTCTGGTCGGGGGCTCTTTCGTAAATCAATATAGTATTAATTGAAAAACCAAGTGAGAAATGCGGAATGCCCAGTCCAAATTATTATGTAGCTTTCTAGAAAAATTCAGTAATCTCAGAAAAGAAGTCCCTATTCAGTGAACTACCGCACTATGAGACTAGAACCAAAATTTTACCACAAATCTACACCCAAAATCAGTCAATATGACAAATAGCAACAACGAAGTTTTTAACTACCAAAGACAAGGTTCAAAAAGAGTACGAGAATCTTCACTAATCTCATCTAAACGAACTAATAGTGTTGAAGAATTATCTCACATCGATTGACAATGGGTCCTAAACGCTCTTTATATTCATGTTGTTTCCCTCCACCTAATAACTCAAGCTTTTGGATTGGACTTTATAATATGGTATCAGAACCAGATCTGAAACGAAACCCTAACCCTAATCTCTCCTTCGTGCAACCTTTCTTTTTCCTCTCTTCACGTCTTTACTCTCTCCCACGGTAGTTCCTTCTCATCTTCTCCTTTGCTCTCTTTCACAGTGTAGGGCAGCACTAATGAGATAATTCTTCAACACTCCCACTCACGTGCATCTGTTCAGTTGAGAATCTTCACAGTGTAGGTGGAGGGTTCTCAACTGAACCGTCAAACATTGTGTCACTGGTAGTAGGCTAAAAATATCCTCCAAAAAATCAATAAGATCAGATCAAGGGAAGAAAAAAATCGATTTCTTCAAGATTTTGAAAACTTGAAAAAAATCGATGATTCTAATTTATCCCAAAGAATCTAAAAAAATATGGTGGTTTTTATCTGCTCGAGGGTAGTGGGGTTTCTACTTCTATGTCGTCTACTACACCCCATCAAGTTAATTCAGCATTGACAGATTTCCATCAGTGGTACTGCAAATTAAGTCATCCCCTTTAGGAACTTAAGAAAAGGTTTTTCCGAGTCTCGTTTCAGCTTGTAATAAAGATGAGTTTTTTTGTGAAGCTTGTGTCTTTGCTAAACGAACTCGTTCTACATATTCATCATCAAATAATAAAAGTTGTTTCCCTTTTCATGTGATTCATATTGATGTGTGGGGTCCTTCCCGACGTACTTCTATTTTTGGTCATCGATGGTTTATTACTTTTATTGATTGTCATTCTCGTGCAACTAGGGTTTATTTGTTGAAGCATAAGAATGACGTTTTTTGTTATTTTCAAATTTTTGACAAAATGATTCAAACTCAATTCAACGCTACTGTGAAAATTCTTCGCAGTGACAATGGCACTGAGTACATTGAAGGTCAGTTCAACGGTATCTTTTTGATCATGGCATTATTCATTAGACAAGTTGTGTTGATACCCTAGCACAGAATAGTGTTGTTGAAAGAAAGAACCGATATTTGTTAGAGGTCGCCGGGTCTTTTATGTTTGCACGTCATATCCCCTCTCAGTATTGGAGTGATGCTATTTTAATCATTGCCTATTTAATCAATCGGATGCCGACTAGAATTCTTGATTTTCGCACACCTATTGATGTTTTACAAGGATCAACTTTTATTCTTCCTCCAAAAATTTTTGGTTGTGTTCGTTATGCTCGTAACACTACCTCTAAGAGTAAGTTGGAACCCCACGGTCTCCGCTGCATATTTTTTGGGTATTCAACTACTCAAAAGGATTATAAGTGTTATCATCCTCCTTCTAGGCGCAGTATTATATCTATGGATGTGATTTTTCATGAGTCTACTTCTTATTATTCCGCTCCACCTTTTCAGGGGGACTGTCCTAGTGTAGAGGTGTTACCAATTCTAGATGTTCCTAAAGATATTACTTACTCTTCTCTTTCTCCTCCTCCTCCTCCAATAGTCTCTTATCGTTCTCCTTCTCCTTCTCAAGAGGAGAACAATGCAACGCAAGTAGAGAATAATGCAATACTTCGGGGGGAGATATCAGAGGTTCAGGGGGAGACCACACCTGTTAAACAAAGTATTAATATCTTTCAAATGCGGATTGATAGTGGGGAAACATTGAAGACATATCGTCATAGGAATTCCACTACCAACACGCAAGTTAAGACCACTGATACATTGCCTATTCAGTCATCATCTCCGGATCCGGATTCTTCTACTCCTTTTGATGAGGTTTCTCCTTTTGATCTTCCTATCGCACTCCGAAAGGGTATTAAAACTAGTACTTAGCACCCTATATCCAATGTTGTTTCATATGACTCTTTGTCCAGCTCTTATCGTACTTTTGTATCTTCTCTATCTTCTGTTTCTATTCCACGGAATTGGCAAGAAGCTTTTGCAGATGAGAAGTGGAAGACAGCAATGGTGGAGGAAATGCATGCTTTGAAGAAAAATGACACATGGGATCTTGTTGTTCTTCCTCTTGGGAAACAACCGGTAGGATGTAAGTGGGTGTTTGTAGTCAAACAGAAGATGGATGATACTGTGGACAGAAATAAAGCACGGTTGGTGGCGAAGGGATTTACTCAGACTTATGGGATTGACTATCAAGAAACCTTTGCTCCTGTTGCCAAGTTGAATACTGTTCGAGTGTTACTTTCGTGTGCTGTAAACCAGGGATGGGATCTTTAGCAGTTAGATGTGAAGAATGCCTTTCTTCATGGAGAGTTAGAAGAGGAGGTATATATGGAGATTCCTCTAGATTTTTCTTGTGACAAAACTCAATATAAAGTGTATAAGCTGAAACGTGCACTTTATGATTTAAAGCAATCACCTCGAGCTTGGTTTGGTAGGTTTCAGAAAACTATGATCTTTTATGGGTATAAACAAAGTAATGCTGATCATACTTTGTTTGTGAAGAGATCAGGTGTTAAAGTCATTATTCTTATTGTCTATATAGACGACATTATTGTCACAGGGAATGACACTGATGAGATAAGCCGGTTGAAGAATTTTCTTGGATGAGAATTCAAAATAAAAGATCTTGGAAAGCTCCGATACTTTCTTGGGATTGAAGTTGCTAGATCTTCAAAAGATATCTTTCTATCCCAAAGGAAGTATGTCCTTGATCTTTTAACAGAAATTGGGTTATTAGGATGTCGTCCCTCTGATACACCTATTGCGGTCAATACTCGTCTTCGAGAAAAGGATGGCGATCTCGTACATAAGGGTCGTTATCAACGGTTAATGGGCAAGCTGATTTATTTATCACACCACAGACCTGATATTGCTTTTGCTGTGAGCCTAGTGAGTCAGTTTGTGAATGATCTATACTCTACTCATATGAATGCTGTTCTTCGAATCCTTCGATATTTGAAGTCTGCTCTCGAAAAAGTGATTCTTTTATCTCCTCGTGCTGGCTTGAAAGTTGAAGCCTATATAGATGCTGATTGGGCTAGATCTCCTAACCGAAAATCTATTTCTGAGCATTGTACTTTCTTAGGAGGGAATCTTGTGACTTGGCGTAGCAAAAAGCATAATGTGATTGCTTGATCTAGTGCTGAAGTAGAATTTCGTGCAATGGCACATGGAGTTTGTGAACTGTTATGACTTATTACTTGAAGATCTTGGTGTATATGTTCCTATTCCTATGATGCTTTATTGTGATAATAAAGCCACCATTAGTATTACTCACAATCCTGTACAGCATAACCGTACAAAACATGTGGAGATTGACGGGCACTTTATGAGTGATTTAATTTGTATGCCCTTTGTTTAGTATGGTGATCAACTTGCTGATGTGTTGACTAAAGGATTGGGGACTAAATCGTTTCATCTTGTTTTAGTCAAGTTGGGCATGTGTGATATCTATGCTCCAACTTGAGGGAGAGTGTTGAGAGTACTTGGCTAATAGGGGCATATTTGTCTATTTCCTTTATTATTTTATATATTGCAGCAATAAGGATAATATTGTAATTTTGGCTTTTTTGGCTTTATTATAAATAGATAGCTTGGGGTCACATAGACCTAACCAAGCATTCGGTTCAATTTTTTCTCTCAACATGGTATCAGAGCCAATGCTATTCCTTTCGCAAATGTGCATGGTAAAAAGTCTATGTGAATGTGCAATGTCAAAATTTCACATGCTGCTCGTAATCCGGCTTGCACGTGAGTGGGGGCGTTGAAGAATTATCTCACATCGATTGACAACGGGTCCTAAACACTCTTTATATTCATGTTGTTTCCCTCCACCTAATAGCTCAAGCTTTTGGGTTGGACTTTCTAACAAATAGCAATGAAAGCATAGAGTTCATTGATCATCTTTCTTCGAATGAAATATACCTAAAGTTTCTTCTTGATTCAAGTTCAAGTTTTTTTCTGGTGTCACTTTGCAAGGTGCAAATTCCTTTGGCAGCGTAAAAATTACAAAAAAGGAAGGAAGGAGCAAGGAACCTGTATAAGAAGAGGGACTAAATCAGGATCACTCATGCTGAGGTCAATCCGCTCATCCATTCTTAATTTGCCCCCATTGAAGCCAAACAGCCTATAATCATATAAGATAGTACACATAAAAAACATCACTTCCATGTTAGGTAAGTTGTCACCAAGAAAGAAAACAGTTTAATGAAGAGGTGATAAACTGTTGAAGTCATACTTATCGACAGCCGTGAAGGGTGATATATCTTCATCTTTTGCACTGCTAAGAAGGCGTTGTTTCATGTCATCGTAGTTGATCACCGACACCGAGAGACTCATATACTGCAATTGATTGAGTGCCATACGGATATCTCCATTAACTCTTTCAGCAAGTTCCTCAAGAGCAGCCTAAAACAATCAAAAGGTCAGAGTCAATCCATTAAGTGAGGAAGAAAGAGAGAGAGAACTCTTTGCAGAAAACTACTGAATAAATTGCTCTAGGGTCAAAAGTACACAACCATTCTATTATTGTTTTTTTTATATTGGCACTTCAGTGGAAATATGATATCATGCCAATTGTGGTATCTCAAACCTAGTTTTAAATAACCTTCCAATTTCTCGTGATAGTAAAAGATAAAACTGTTCACCCTAAGTCCATTTGATAAAAACAATTCATAATTTCCACACGCTTTCTCTTGCAAGGGACATCTAAGTTCAAGAATCTTAATATCCCTGAAAATACCTCTTTAACTTGAAGGCCCTCTCCTTTAGCTATTTGCATTAACCTCTTTGCCATCTATCAAACAAAAATAAAAAAGAAAGGAAGATGCATTAGAAACTCATAGCAATTTGGACTAACTACGCCCTTTTGGACAAAAGTTAAATCACAGCAAAGAGTTGAGATCATCACATAGGATACGAACATTGTGTTGCAAGGTGGCCAACCATGTCTATGAGGGATGAATAATAGTAACAGAAAAGCAGAAAAAATCACCAAATTACCCAATAAAACAAGTTACCTTACGGTTCGAAAATGCAACAATTAATTTCATTCTACTTAGATCAAGAGCCTATAAAGGCCAAGACAAATTTCACGTTCTCGTTCACTTGAAGAGACCTTTTTCGTTAGTTTACAAAGCTAATTTACCAAAGGAGCAGCAGGCAACTAACACTCACAGGTCAGCAAGAATACATTAAACAATTAAACATCACTATGAAATTACTAGCCAATTTAAATAGCTTACATTTTCCATTTAAAAAATAGAGCACCAATTCTAGCTCTTAAGGATAGCTTAGATACATATTAGTATGCGTGCCAGTTATCGAGCAATGGCCAAGAGGGCTCATCAAATTAATTGCATTGAGCATCATAACATTAATAATCTCCTATGAAAAAGATATGATAAACTCTGATAATTTCGTTGACTAAAGGGGAAAGGGAGAACCACTTGCTTTGTAGGTTTTCAAAGTTCAGAAGCTTATGGTAGTTCAAAAAAGAGTCGGTCAAATGGGCTCACCAAGCTCAGTGCATTGAACATGACAGTGCAAATAAGATCCTACAAGAAAAAAATCTATGATAATTCTATCAATTAGAAGGGGAATGGGAGAACCTGTTGCTTTGTAGGTTTCCGAAAGTTCAGAATCAAACAGTAGTTCACAAGACTTTTCAGTTTCTGACTATAGCGATCATTGCAGATGCAGATAATTGGAATTTTGGAGATCTTTATGCTAGCAATAAGATCTGCAACTCCTCCTCTATCTCCAGCAGACATTCCATCGACCTCGTCCATTATGAGCACGGATTTGGGATGCTTAGACCTGCAACCAGAAAGAAACCTTAGATATTTCTCGCTAGTTTCCGCCACGCACAGAGAAGAACAAAGAATTCGTAACTAACCAATCCATGTTGACACTTAGGGATTCATTGCTCACAAGTTCCTTAATGGAATTGGCATTGCTGCCACCTATCCCTTTAGAGATCTTGCCATCCGCCTTTCCACGACTATCACTAGCATTCACCTGAAAATTGCATAAAAAAGAAGGTCAGTAAAAGGAAGAGATGGAGGGCAAGAGGTTGACTTTAAAAATCAATCCATATTTGACCACGCTAAAAGTTCTTGTTGTCAATCCAGTGAGACGCATTACCTCCACTGCCTGAAAGCCTAGCATCTGGCAAACCACTTTTGCTGACGTAGTTTTCCCGATACCGGGAGATCCACTTAACAGAACAGCTTTCTTAGCACCAGAATCAGTTTGATTTTTCCCCTTACCTTTCTTTCCAGTATCTAGAAACTGTTCATTCCAATGTGCCAACCAACTATGGAGCTGAGTTACCTGCCATCATTCGGAATATTAACCATAAAGACATGCAAATAAATAGATATCATATTTCAATAAAACTACAGCACAGTACAGTACAGAAAGGAAAGATGATGCACCAGTGATGTATTTCCAATGATGTCGTTCGAAACTTTTGGCCTATACTTTTCAGTCCATGTCAAAGAAGAAGGTTTAGAAATTTGATCTTTCTTCAAAGCAGCACGGGAGTCTGGTGCCAAACCTTGAGGAGATACACCTGTTGCCAACAAAGGCTTGTAAGAGAGGCTCTCCAGTGCATTATACCATACAAAGTGACTGGCAAGACTGGAACCAGATGATTAAAAAAAATGACCGGAAAGAGAGCTGATTTTGCAAGCTAAAGACCCGCTTAACAAGAACATTTCAGCAATTACAAGAACCAACGTCTCGTAGCATGTTGTGCAAAAAATTATGGCGCCACATATGTTTTCAAACAAAATATACATATTCTGTAGCTCCATGATCTGCCCAATTGTCATTACATCAACCTGTACAGCTTTAAAAATATGATAAGATTTTCTATTTTAAGTAATTTAATTTTTGAACCTGTGACCTTCAAGGTATTGCAGAATACCATTACATCAATTCAGCATGATGTCAAACAGCAACCAGAAACAGCTCCTAACAATCATACTCTTAGTTAGTACTGCTCTTGCCAACAAAACATGTCCTCGGTTTATCCTCATCAGTAATGGACTAGAAGTCGGAATTACTTAAAGCGGAAAAACAAATGTAACGTCAGATATCCTCCATTCCAGGCAAAAAGCCTCAACAGTCCAGGACTGTTTTTGCTTCTCCCAAAACTCAATTTTCTTGGACATTTCCAGTGGCATTTCAAGCCACCCCATGCTCTCTGATTACTCTCCTCATACAAGATGTCTGTTTACCGAAATTAATGATCTGGAACTCATGCCATTATCCCAGGATTTAGAGCATGCAAATTAGTTGTTTTTCCTAAAACTCCTCAACCAAGGATATTTATAATTCCAAATTTCTTTCGTCTGCCATGTCATAACCTGACGACTCTTTTGAGATTCATATGAGCAGAAAAGGGCTTAAATGAGACACAAATACCGTCTGGAGAAACAAAGTGATGTAAAACAGCATAACACATAATATTGCATAAAAAAGGATGACCAGAAAGGAACAAAGATCTATAAAGGCATACTTTTCGGATCAACTTTTTGTGGAGTTTTCTTGGTCAAAGATGGCACAGCTTTCTCTATACTCTTGGACTTCTCTTGAACAGGTGTTTTTGTATGAAGTGAGGACCGGATCAGATCAAACAAACCATCCTCCGTAAGAAAAGTCGTTCTGAATCAAAGAAATGAAAACCACAAATGAGCACTGCAAACTAACTATTTTAATACTGTAATAAAGACCAGTATCCACAGAAAGTAAAGACCCGAGCTCCTTCGCTTTTGCAGATTTCCGTCCTTCAATATCTTCATCACATAACAGGTAATTCTGGACACAGAATTAGGAAAGTAAGTAACTCAGGTTCAAATAACACTCTCAATACTAAATCATGAAAGGAATATGAGATGACCGTCTTCTTGCTGACTGATCCAGTGACACGACCTCCATGGCGTTTAATTAGATCTTCTGCTTCTTCTCTCTCCAAACTGGAAAATTGTGAATGTTCACTAATTAATCTAGAGATACATAAAGCAGTAAAAGCGTAAGCAACCAAGAAAGAGATGTCCTTACATATTAAGATAATCAGACATACGCAACTGGAAATTTCGAAGCAAAAGTTATGACTTAAAGAAGGGGGGGGGGGGAGGGGGGGAAGGGCAATGATTTGTGGTACCTATCAAGCGTTCCACTTATTACAAAAGTTAAACCTGCTAAACAATCTGAAGCACCTTCAGGGACTTCCTGGCACATAATGAATTAAAGTAAACAAGATAATTAATTACAAGAAAGCATTTTATCCCAAAAAAAGAAAATATTGAGTATAATAAGCATATTCTACCTTCTGCCCCTTATGAGGAGGATCTTTCCTTTCTCCAAAATTCATAAATCCACCTCGTCCACCGCTGCCCCTGCCTCTTCCACCAGCTGGAGCTGCAGATGCACCTCTACCACCATGACCCCTTCCACCAGACTTCGGAGGAGATTTAACATCCTTATGATCATCATCATCTCTCTCTTCAAGATCTAGTAGTTTCTTTGGAACCCCCCTACCAGAACCAGACTTCAGTTTCTTGCTAGGTGTGGTGACATCAGATGGTTTCTTAGGAGTGGGCAAGACGAAGTCATTGTCATCGTCATCGTCGTCGTCGTCCTCAAATTTGTGCATTTTCTTAGAAGGAGGGGGTTTCAGAGATTGCTCGGTATCCTTTTGAGGTTTTCTTTTGGTTGAAACCCCTTCTGGTTCTATTTCATCTTTCGGCTTCAGCTTATCTGCAGCAAAATACTTGCTGGTTTTCTTCCTAGTAGAAGTCTCCTGAACCGGATGCACCTGAATTTTTAGGAGCAAGTAAATACATCAATTGCCAACTACATATCTGCTTTAGCATATCCACTCAATCCATGCATGCTTCCTTGCTTTCCTCATGAGAGTTCATTTTGTGGTCATCGCAACCACTTGATTATCGAGAAGTATATTTCAACAAAAATTCAGATTGTTTTGCAATAATCCTTGGGATTACCCAAAGAAGAGACGAAAGGAAAATCATAATAAGAAACCTGGGAGAAAAAGAGGCTATGCTTAATTATCTGAGCAGGCCGCCCAGAAAATTTCCATGGTAGCAAATTGAACATTAGGTGAGAAAGTTCAGTATTTTCCTCTGAGAGTTAGAATTTAACTAAGCATCCAACATCATCGAATGCTTAAGACCTCTGCAATTTGAGGATACATACACATTCAAAGAAAAACACCAAGTCATTCAACCAATCCTTTTCTTTTCTTTCTCCCCCAATTCAACTGCCTATTGAAGTACACAACAAATCAAAACACCGAGGAGAGAAACACTAGTTACTTATCAACAGCAAACAGATAGCAAGAAATGCACTCACAGGCTTCTCAGCAGGCTGAGACTTTGCCGGAGGGGGCTTTCCCGGATCGCTTGACCCGGGCTTCCCAACCTTCGCATTGCCATTGCCTTTGTCATGCGACTTCATGAACCACTTCCTGATGTCCGACTGCGATCCGAAAAACAGTCCGTAGATTGCCATCAGGACAAACAACATACTACAATGTCAGCAATCGACGGCTAAAAAATAAATTTTTTTCCCCCTCCCCCAACAATAGCTAAACAATCAAGAACGCAATTCCGCACTCGAAACAAAAAAAAAAAGAAGAAGAAGAGGCGACCCAATTGAGCGATCCCCGCTCTCCCCGGAAATAGACGGAGAGCACAAGAAGACCCCCTTCAGGCACATCGCAATTCCGTCCGCGCAACGGCTAAAAAGAAGTCTAACAGACTTCAGAACCCTAGCGCTCACCATGTCTGGCAGCTCGCGACGGCTCCGGGCGCTGCGGGTGTCGCCGAACGGACGGTAGAAAGGCGCGACGGGAGGCTGCCGAAGGAACGCGGGGAGAGAGAGAGAGGGAGGGAGACGGGGCCGGAAGCGGCAGCAGCAGCGATTCAGGCAGGTGAAGAAGAAGAAGAAGAAGGCACGCGATGGCTTTAGGTTTTGGCCAAGACGCGAAGGCACGAGAGAGGAAGAAGAGAGAGAGAGAGAGAGAGAGGTGTGGGCTGGAAGCTGAAGGCGAGTCGAGCGAACTCAGCAGTGGGAGTCGGAGCGGCTCCCGCCTGAATTCACCTCCGCCTTCGCTGGACGAGGACGACGACTGCGCAATTCCTTCTCGACCGGCCGGTTCAATTCTTATGAAGAAGGCTCCTTTCTCCTCTTTCTCCTCTTCCTTTTTTGGGATAAATATATTAAAAATTCTAAAATTTATTTTAAAAAAAAAGCACTATTGAGTTTTAAAAATTTTCAAAAAAAATAACTTATTACGAAAGTGCAATCGAATTTTGAGATTTTCAAAAAATATAATCAATAGAAGAACTTGATTGGATCAATTTGACAAGTTTTTAGGAATTGATTGTATTTTTTAAAAGTTTTATGAATCGATTGAATTTTTGTGATAAATTTTTAGGATTTTTAATGCACTTATTCCATCTTCTTCTTCTTTTTTCATCACAAGGGAGAAAATTAAAAAAAAGAACCTTTTACAGTTTGGCAATAATATGAAATAGGAAAAGGAGTATGCGAACCTTGCAATTTCCCCTTCAAACCAGAGAAGGGGAAATGCTGTTTTTAAAAAAAAATTTAAAAAAATTAGTCAGCATCTTATATTATTTTATCGATGTTCACCCTCTAAATATTACTAGATTAATCACGGCTCAATGTATGGTTAACTGTATTAATGCCATAATAATCAAGTGCAGGATGTCCGAACAAATATTTTTTTACATTACGATATATTACCTAAAAACTGACAGTTTGAACCTTGAACTAGCAGGTAAAACTGGTTCGGTCCGATTCTCAAGTTGAATAGGACCACGAAATCCTAATAATTAGTATCTTTTTCTTTTTATATTGGGGTTATGTCTACCAACTAAAAATGTTATCTCGGGAATATCTTATTGCATAATAATATCATTTCTTTAAATAAAACTATGTAGCTCGATGTTTCCTTGCTTGCTCAAGAAACCGGAGTTCTTTTTTTCCTCTTCGAGTAGCCAATCTCTTGCAATTTGAAACGTGCGGCTGAAACAACAACATTATAATGTTGAAATAACTGGGCCCTATAAAATATTACGTAGATTTCATAAAAAAGAAAATTTCAAATATACAAGACAACATTAATACCAAAATCACCAAAAATTGTACCTAAATTTCAAAACCCAAAAGTTACCGAAAATTCAATCCTAATTTGTAAAACCCAAAAATCCCTAAAATTGCCGGAAATTAATTAGCTAGCACCTTAAATTCCTAAACCAATTTACTAAACTTACTACGGACCAAATTTGACTAATCAATTCCGAATAAATTAAATGCCTAAAAACTACTTTAAATCCCAAAAATAGACTGAACACTAAGAAATCAACTAAATAAGTAAACAAGAATGAATGAGTTATCCAAGACTAGGATCTCCTATTTTTATTTTTAAACTAGTTAACGTAGATTAAAAAAATTATTTTACTAAGATTCCTACTACCTCCAGGTTTCCTCACTCATCTAAATTAAAACAATATATCAAAATCGATCAAATTTCTAATCTAGAATGTAAATTGAACCAGGAATCAAAGATTACAAAGGTCCCCTAGTTAATCTATATGCATGTATGACTAAAAGATTACCGATAGGGGTAAAGATTGGATCTTTGACTTAAAAGATTTGTTCTTTATGCACGGGACCATAATTGAATCTTTAATCACGCAACGCCTAGCAATCACTGATCTTAACTAAATCAGGACTAAAGGTTATACCTTCGATTGGACAGAGGCTGAAGGTGGTTGACTCATGAGAGGAGAGCTGCCGGGATGAAGTAGACCGCTGTAGGTTGCCGCCCGGGGGATGGAGGCACTCCCGGGTTGGTGTTGGACGGGCGAAGCCGGAGGAGGGAGTGAAGGTTGAGGTTGCCTCGGGATTGCCTATGGACGTGGCTAAATAATTCTCCTTTAAATTTGACGCACAAGATTTTGAGCCAGAGTTTCCATCGAGTTTGATCCCCGATTCTTATGAAATGAACGATGGGACTATGAGCCGGGCACAAAGTTAGAATCTCACTTGAGTAGCGGCATAGAAAACGACCTGTAGAGCCCTGAAGTAACCTAACAAGTAACATGACAAAAGAGCCAGTTATGTCTCCATTTCGCCCTTTGATTGCTCTCCTGTAAACCCAAGATGAAAGTGACAAAATTTAGCCAGTTGAAGCTTGTACATTATGATATATCCAACAAAGGGGGCTTCAATATTGCAAAACCCATGACATTACATCAAAATGTAAATGACAGAAACCGAAAGGGCATTCTACTATCCCCAATTCCTAATGCCCTCTACATGTCATAGAAAAGGTTGTGCAAAAGACTTATTACGAGCCGCTGCAACAGAGAAAAGAAGCGCAGCCACTTCAATCCAGGTCGTATACCGCGATGAAGGGCATCAGAACGCTCCCCATCCAGAGCTTCCCATCCTTCTCCTCTGCTTCGCTGACTGCCTTCACGACCTTGCCCTGGCTGTCCTCTAGGATCTGCAATACCTTGCCCTCCGGGCTGTACTTAATGACCACCCCATGAAGTCGGCCCCCGATGTGAAGGATGAACTGTATTTTCGCTGAAATAGGTAGCTTGAGTATAAACTTCCTAAGTTTAGGGTAGCGTGCGCATAGATACGTGTAAAGGGTGCGGCGACAGTGGATTGCAACCCAAAATTCGCCATCTTTGTTGGTCCGGACATTGTCGGGGAATCCTGGTAGGACAGCAAACACTTCCGAAGTCCCTGCCTTCTCACCTTTCAACCAGTACTTCCGCAATCTACATAGATCATCCCACAATGAATCTCCACAAACATGTAATAAAAAAATAGATTCTTGACCGTGTATGCGTATTGATTTTAAGGTATTAAAGATGATTCTGACGGCCTTGGAAACCATTGCAATGGTTCAGAGATAGCACTGGGATTTTGGCAAAGAGGGATCACTTGAAATGTTACTTCACAATCCATGCTTATTCATAAATTACTAGCTCATTCGCCAACAATCCAATTACAAGAGAAACATGTTAAACTAACACGTGCTGTATATTCAAGTATTTCCGGGGGCTTCTAATGATTAAAATACTCAGAGTTAGAGCATAGTGTCATCAACTCTTGGCTTGAAAAAAGGGCTCTTTGTCTCGAGAACTCCAATGGTAATGTGGTAATGAAAGTGCTACCTTAGAGACCTCCCGAGTAGTTCGTAATCTTTCTACTGGCTTAAAACTAATTTTGGTTGACTAGTATGCATGACTAGCATGTCATTGATGCAGTAGAAGCAATAGAATTGGTAAAGACAGACTCCATTGGGACTGAATCAACATGAACAGTTATGAATCAACATGACTCACCTGCCAATGGCACCTTCACAAAAGACAAAGAATGATCTGTCCTTGCTTAAGGACACGCCATTTGGAAATTGGAGATTCCTCTCAAGAACTGTGGTCTCCTTTGTAACTGGGTTGTACTTTAAAAGCCTTCCGCTACTTTCGGCAGAAAAAACCAAGTGCAAGAAGCTCCTGTGGAAAATTTACGACATCCAAGTTAATTAAACTCAACCATCCCATGTAACAAGAATGAATAAGAAAACACAAAACATCAGACAAGAGTAGTAAGAAAATGACCTAAGCAAGATTACTATTCACAAATGGATCCTCTGAGCTTTATAAAGCATAATCAAATTAATTTGATGAAAAGCACAAACTCTTAATAAAATGGTCCTAAGGACAAGTCGTTTCACTCAATAACGAAATAATAGATTAGTGAGATGGTTGAAAAGAACAAACTTAATTCTAGAATAATAACTTTGCAGTCAAGGAAATACAGCAAGGAGCGAGAAAATGTGACGGTGACAAGAAGTCAAGAGCATCTCATTGCCACATTTGTGAAAAATTCAACTCTTTGCATTTGTTTAAGGGAAAAAGCCACCAAAAACCCCAAACTTTACCCCTTGTGACACATTTACACCGAACTTTTTTTTGTGACACCAAAAACCCCAAACTTTATTATTCGTGACACATTTACCCCAATACACATTGTCCATGGGCATTTTCGTCTTTTCTGCTTTTTTTTTTTTACTTTCTTTTTTCCTTTCCGGCGAGGGCGAGCCTCGCCGGCGTCGGGCATGGCTCGCCCTGGCCGGATCTGGCGAGGGCGAGCCTCGCTGGCATCAGGCATGGCTCACCCTCGCCGGAAAGGAAAAAAAAAAGTAAAAAAAAAAAAAAAAAAGCAGAAAAGATGAAAATGCCCGTGGACAATGTGTATTGGGGTAAATGTGTCACGAATAATAAAGTTTGGGGTTTTTAGTGTCACAAAAAAAAGTTCGGGGTAAATGTGTCACAAGGGGTAAAGTTTTGAGTTTTTAGTGGCTTTTTCCCATTGTTTAAATGGAAGAAATCTACATGGACTCAAACTTAGGAATTTGACAGAGCATGGAATCACTTATTTTAAAGATTGCATGCTTATCCTTAAAATACCTTCTCTGGTATACGCTACTGCTATCTGTAAAATATACATTTCCTTCGTCATCAATGTCCAGATCGTTGGTAAATCTCAATGGCATTCCTTCAGCTTCAGTTGTGAGAGATGTTGCCAATCCACCTTCCGGTCCCACCTTCATTAGCCCAAAATATGCATCTGCAATGAATAAATCACCTGTTTTCTTGTCGAAACGAAGACCAAGAGGCCTGCCGCAGATGTGCTCATTTTTTAAATAATTCAGAGGTGATGGTTTTGGATTACATATTTCTGACCTGAATAAATAAGAACAGATGAATGTCAAAGACTTCCAAGGCAGGGAAAAGAGAAAAACTTACAAGATAAGGAGGGAAAAGAAAGGAACTTTCAGAAATAACTGTTAGGGGAAAACTTAAGATGGATATTGACACGAAAATACGAATCAAATCCATCATTCTGATCAGTGTGGACCCAAACCGGAGATTTTACAAGCTTAAAGACCGGTGTATGTGCCAAAGCACAAAAATGCAGAAGCTTGGAATCGGCGATGACCCGACGTGCTTTGATGAGAGATTGCTACCTTATCTTAGACTTTTAAAAGTGATGCTACCCAATGCCAATACTCGGTCCATATGGGAATGCAAAAGTAATTTCGAGAAGAATGTGAACTCGAACCAAAGGGAATTGTACATTCAACTTCACGAATTTTAAAGCATAACATTCACTGAAAAGAACTGATCTTTTCCCGCGAAGAATAAGGCAAAGCTCTCTTTTTCCGAGCAGCAAGCGGAAGCCATGGGCACCAGGACAATCAGATACGCATCGAAAGTCGAACGGTAGCACAGGCCTAAGCCTAATAACAGCATCAACAGGCATTGTTAACCAAAAAGATGACAGATATGTGCACCAAAGAATATCATCTCCTCTCCATCAAGCCTACACGAGCACTCTGCATTCCTTACTAGCCACACCCCACAAACGCACACACAGAGGAACACATCGTGGTTAAAAAAAAACGACACAATGTCAATCACAGAGGGTCGTCAATAACGTAAATTTGCAGCCAAGCACGCACCGTGCAAAGAGCTCAACCACTCCCTCGCTCACCTATTGGGCGAAGTGTAGGCGAAATCAGACCAGGCCCGGCCATCCCAGAACAGGACGCGCCCGTCGGCGACGCCGGTGTACGGGCCGCGGCCTTGCGGGTCGAAGGCGATGCTCTCGGGCCCCTGAATCTGGTTCCGGAACTTGATCTCCGACCGCTGCAGCAGATTCTGGGAGTCCCTCTCGGCCGGGACCTCGGAACAGGGCGGCATGTCGGCCCTGTAGGCCTCGAAGTCCGGGAAGCCCGACAAGGCGCTGTGCCGGAAAGGGTCAGTGCCGCAGTACAGGGCCACGAGGAGGAATATCCCGGCGAGCACTCTGGCCGCCGGCGACGACATCGCCATGAGGAGCACGGTGAAACTTCAAATTTGGACAGGTTTGCTCGGGATCGCGGGGAGCGAAAATTAAGACAAAAGGAGGAAAGTCTACATCGTCGCGAACAAGAAGGCGAGGTCGGGCGGTCGGAGCATTGCGTGACTGGTTTCATGGGTAGTTGGGACCCATTTCTTCTGTGATTGCAATGGCATGATTTTGAAGGGCTATTAAGGTTGGGGATAAATGTGACACACCACAAATGTCGTGAACATTTGGTGGTTGATGTGCAATTTTGACAGGGCTAATGTTTTTGTTTATTTTTGTACTTTAAGTTAGGGAAATTGGGAATTTCTTTGAAGATTTCAATTAATCCGATTGTCTGTTTTCCTTTGTATTGCAACTTGCTGTGATGCAAGAGGGCGATATTAATCTTTTCAAGCATATGAAGTTATCCATGGGCTGGGCGTCACCTTGAGTTTTTCATGGGCGACAACAGAACGATGGTTAAGAAATTACTGATTATTTCTTGTGGTGAAAATATCTCAAAAGATTTTCGCTTAGATTGATTATCTCTTTTCTTTGTATTGGAGCCATCGTGATGCCACGCAATAAGGTTAATCTCTTTTAGGCATATGAAATTGTCCAGGCCCTTATTTGAGAAATTGAAGCATTTCAAACTCTTATTTGAAATTTTCCCTTTACAATATCATGATCGTCATGCCCAAATGTGAATCATGACAAAGTCTCCACTTAGGAGGGAGGCAAATAACTGAGTTTTACGTGAAAATTTTGGCCCAATTCTTTAAAAAAGCACCAACTTTAACTAAAATTCCAAATATGGGTTGAACTTTTTTATGTCTCGTAAGAAAATACGAACTTTATCTTGGATCCCAATTCTGGCCACTTTTTTTTTTAATCTCATGAAAAAATACAAACTTTCAATTGGTACCCAAATCTAGCCCTCATCGAGTTTTTGCTGGATACACATGGAATGACATATTGAATCTTTAACGGCATCATTGGATGAAAACTTGATGGAGGCCGAATTTGGGAATCAACCAAAAGTTTATGCTTTTTTATAAAATAACAAAAAATTTTAGTAAGAATTGAGATGTGACATAAACTTATTGGTTTTTTACGAGACAACAAAAAGTTTTGGCCAGAATTGAGGCACTACCTAAAGTTTACGCTTTTTTATAAGATACAAAAAAGTATAGGGCAAAATTGGGACTGGACCAAAAGTCGGTGCTTTTTAAGGGAATTAAATTTTATGAGGTATGGCAAATGCGATTCAAAAAATAAAAAATTTTGCAGAGAAGAACACAACCCGAGCACACTCACGGGCTAAATTTAGATATGAGGAGATTGGATCATCCCCATATCTCAACAAAAAGCCCGATCCGACCTTCAAAGACTATGCTTTCCGGGGTGGGGTGGGGTCGGGTCGGGTCCTCAACCGGAAATTGCTTGTCTAAATTATACTACGAGATCTGTTGATTAACATGGTTCTTTCTTGCTAGGGTACTTGGAAAAACGACATTTAGATGACCGGCAGGATCAAAAGCGACAACACGAGAAAGAGCAAAAGTGACGTAGAAGAAGGATCCGAGGGGGGGTTGCCGGAAAAGCCCGTTTTGAATTTCTTCCACCACCCGATGACACTTCGGGCCTTGACCCATTTAAACGGCCCGGAGTTGAGTCAGCCCAATTGATGAAACGTGGCATAAGATCAGGCCCGTGATGTGATGACTGGTTTTTTTTCTCTTCTTTGGGTATTGAAAGGGGCAAAGCCCTAATGTTATACCAAAACTCGCCTAACGAAACTAGATCCAACCTCGATCTCCTATCAATAAAGGGAATCAAACCTCTCCGTGGCCTATCTAAAATTAAAGTGCCATTTGCATCGCAAGAGTAGATTAACGGTTAACCAATATGCTAACCGGTCAGCACCTGAGTTTTTTGATAGTGGACGAGGACGTCGATTTCAATCTTATAATTTCTCCCCAGAATATATCTTTTATTACTTATTTTACAAAAACATTGAATCGATGGAAAAATGCTCGAGTTACTAATTCCGTACAACCCCTCGCATGTTTTAGCATTAAATTTCGAATCTTTTCTATCCAAGAACATCCTTCCTAAAAGTATGTCGAATTTTGAAATGCCATTGTATTTCCACGCATCATTACTTTATCAATAATTTCTTCCCATCACTTAGTTATTTAGATATTCATCGATAAAACAGTTTTGCTTAATCTTTTAGATGTCGAATTTCTCCATACACACAACGGTGCGCACATTCTGCTAATAATTATAGGAAATTCGGCTCGATCCAAAAATGTTTTTGCTTCTTTTTGTTGGGGTTTGGGGGAGGTACAAAATGTTGTACTTGTTTTTCTAGATCCATGTGTCTACTTTTTTTTTTTTTCTACTCAAAGAAACATATTATTCATTTCTATGGGTATACAATAAAGATACGTAGTCCTTTGTAAACCACACAAAACAGTTCCAAATAAAAAGATGAATCATTAGAACAAAATTATGGGTCATACGCTCAAAGAGCAAATCCGAGACTTCTTCAAATCAAAATCAGCAGTCGATCACCGAATTTATCTTCAGTAATGAGCACACACTGAGATCTCCACATATTGCTAACACTTTGCTTTTCGGTGATGCGCGCTTGGGTTCAGTGTTCCTAACACCATCGCCGTTCAGAGTAACAAGATTGAACGCATACAGATCTGACACTTATGAGAGCGAAATCTTCATGAAACTTATCCGATCTCCTTCGAAACTGGATTTGTACATCAACAAAACTCGAGGAAAGTGAAACATCAAAATCATAGACGCAAAAAATCCCAAAATCTAGATTAGATCGGGATAAAAATCTCTCCGAAACAGGAGAGAGAAACCTCTAAATCTAAACAAGATTAGAAGAGAGGAAAGCTCCTCAAAACGGAAAAAAAAACAAAAAAAAGAGAACAGAAAACCAAATCAACCAAATAAAAAGTTAAAAGAGAGGGGAGGGAGAAATCTAGCTCAGACCCTCCCCTCCACAGAGGTTGAAGAAAGGAGCTGTGTGAAAAAAGCAGGGAGAGGAGAGAACCCTGGAGAGGAGAGGGAAAAAGTTTTTTTAGTTTGACAAATTCCACATGTCCACTTAAATTATTCAGTTTTGCTTAATCTTTCAGATGTCAAATTTTTGCGCACACAATGGGTGCACATATTTTACTAATAATTATAAGAAATCCAACGGGAAAAGTGCCAAAAAAGTCATAAACCTTTTGCATTAATGCTAATTTAATCCTAATTTTTTTTTTGTGCCAATTGAGTCATAAACCTTTTGTATTTGTGCCAATTTAGTCCTAAACCTTTTTCTTGTGCTAATTAAGTCCTAAACCTTTTAAATTGATTCCAATTCAGTCTTAAACCTTTTGTTTTTGTGCTAATTTAGTCTTTCCGGCTAATTTTGACCGAAATTTGCTGACGTGAACACCGGCCGGCCGGCGACTGGTCACCGGCGCTGACGTGGCGCTAACATGGACAAATTAAATAATACTTTAATAATTTTTTGAATTTTTTTTTGAATTTTTTTTATCTTCTCCTTCCTTTGGCCGATCGTTGGTCCAGCAACCGGCCAAAGGCTAGAGGCCAGCGAAAAATAAAAATTCAAAAAATTATTAAAATATTATTTAATTTGTCCACATTGGCGCTAGTGATCGGTCGCCGGCCAGCCGGCGTCCACATCAGCAAATTCTGGTCAAAATTGGCCAGAATGACTAAATTAACACAAAAACAAAAGGTTTACAACTGAATTGGCATCAATTTAAAAGGTTTAAGGTTTAATTGGCATCAAAAAAAGGTTTATGACTAAATTGGCACAAATGCAAAAGGTTTAGGATTTAATTGGCATCAAAAAAAGATTTAGGACTAAATTGGCACTAATGCAAAAGGTTTAAAACTTTTTTAGCACTTTTCCCGAAATCCAACTCGACCCAGAAAATGTTTGAAGTAAGTTCCCTTTCGGCTGTACTTGTTTTTCTAGCTCCATATGTCCTCTTAGGTTTGGGAATTGGCAATTTTATCCACTATTTCCTACTTTAAAAGGCCCAACATGCAAATTTCTTCCTCCCTTCTAATCTCATTTCCTAATTTCGAAAGATAACATTCGTCCTGAGGTGCCCACTTGCATAATTAACCTAAAAATGAGGATGGTTTCAGCAATTTGCTCTTTCTTGTATTCTGTGGTCAACTAGGAGGATAACTTCAACTCCAAGACATTTAGGGAGGAACTTTCATTTCCTGTTGAAGGATTCCTGGGAACCAACCACTTTGTGAGTGACGATGATGCGATAGAGAGCTCTTATTCAAGCAGATTTTGACACATTCTTTGCGATTTCAGACCCCACAAATAGCAACAGCAAAAGATTTAAGTTCCTTCCTTCAATGATCACATTCCCTTCTATTCGCGCAGGGAAAAAAAACAAAAAAACTTTAGAACAGGATATTGGAATCCGAAGAATGGAATATTTGTAAGGAGAAGGCCTGATTGTATGTCGTAACATATGCCTTCTGGACGTGCTTATTGAGAGAGACAAGTTCGTTGGCTTGAAAATCCCGAACGCTAAGATGCCGTTCCGCACGCGATAACTTACATCCTTAATCACGTCCACTAATAAGAACACCGCAGATCCGTCTCGTGCAGGTCAAAAGCACATTAGTTGTCGGCGGCGGCAGCAGTTTCGAGCCCGAAATCCGAACCGAGCTTAGGGTTTCCGTCTTCCTTGCATCAAAGAGAAGCAAAAATGTTGCTCGAATTAGGGTTTTTCATCTCGTTGCTTTTTTTTCCTCATATATTGATGAGCATGAATAATGGAAAGATCGGTTTTGATACCTTGGGCGACATCATCAGTTAAAGATTGAGACACGAAATCCGAACGACAGTTCATAGATAAGTGTTGCATACGAATTTTTAACATAAGATCGCCAGATATTGATTAACCTCGTGCGATTGAAGTCATATGCACCCACCAAACATTCCAAATTCACTTTGCCATTTCCAATGTCGGGTTGCTTTTTCTCGACTGGATCCGTGGTCCATTCCCCTTCCCCGACATGGTTAAAGCTTCTCTGGCCTAGTTCTACACGTGTTATCTGTCTAGATCGGGGTACATTTTAGTGAACAACTGGCCAGTGACCACCACCAAGGTTTTAGACTGTTTATTTAATTCGATCTCCGAAAAAAAAAATTAGGACTTTGATAACAAACTAGGAATCCGTTTGTTTTCCGAAAAATGAATGATTTGGATAACATTTTCCCAAAAATGATCGCTTATGACTTTACAAAAATGACTAAACGAAAAATATTTTCACCGTCTATGAAAATGTTCGGGATAATGACACAAACAGTTCATAAACTTCGATTCAATGTGCAATTTAATCCATGAACTTTTAATTTGTTTAATGTAGTCTTTGAATTTTAGCTTCATGTTTAATGTAGTCCTTGAACTTTTAATTTGTTCAATGTGGTTCTTGGACTTTTGATAGACTACATTGAATATTTTCATATAGTTCAAGGACTAAATTGAACATATACCAAAAGTTCAAGGATGACATTGAACAAATTAAAAAGTTTAGGGACCATATTGCACATTTGATTAAAAGTTCAAGAATCGAATTACACATTAGGCCAAAGTTTAATGATTGTTTGCGTCATTTTTCAAAATATTTTGACATAAATTATTACCGATGATGAAAATATTTTTCATTGGCTAATTATTTTAAACGATATAAACCATCAATTTTCGAAAAATATTTTCCAAATTTTTCATTTTTCGCGAAATAAATTGGGGCCTATGTATGCAGATATTTTCTTGGCAAACGAATTGTCGAATAGATGTACCAAATCGAGATATAGTGGGTGTGGGGTGTGTCGAAGTACTTAATGTGAAAGGCATACATCGATGGTACATTTTTCGACATGGTTAGAAACATTGAGCTCACGCGACTTCAAGAGTAAAATTTAAATTGGATTAGGTTAAAACGAAAGGGTATCTACAATCGTCATGTGGTACAAAAATGATTGCTTATTTAATTTGATTTCACAAAAATTATAACGAACTATAGCTCCGTTAGTTTCGCGGAAAATATATGATTTGGAAAATATTCTTTTGAAAATGATGGCTTGTATCGATTGAAATAATTAATCAACGAGAAATAATTTCATTATCAATAACAAATTATGTTTTAATATTTTCGTAATCAGTGAAAATATTTTCCATCCGTTCATTTTCGTATGCAATACGAGTGATCATTTGAGGAAAATATTTTTTAAATAATTTATTTTTTCACGAAACAAACGGAGCCTATGTGCGCAAGCATTTTCCCATCAAACAAATTATCAAATAGATGTACCAGATCAAGATATAATGGGTGTGGGGCGTGTCAAGTTCGAATGTACTTCATGTGAAAGGTACGCATCGATGGTACATTTTCGACATTTTTAGTAACGTTGAGCTCAGGCAACTTCGAGAGTAAATTTTCATTTGGATTAGGTTGAAACGAAAGGGGTATGTACACCCAAAATCGCGAACATCATCGTGTATGTATGCAGTGGCTTTGGTTGGATCAAAAGGCTTCTTTTTTTTTTGTTAGGGTTGATGCGGGTGTATATGGACTTGATAAAATTACTTCGTTAATTCCACATTTCCATAAGCTTCGACGTTGAAACCGTGAAAAGCAATAGAAGTCAGTCGAATGCCTCGATAAATTTTCTCGATTTGATAGGAAAACTAACTGAGGTAAAAAGAATTTCCGACGAACAAACACACGCTTTTTCCAAATTTTACCATGGCGGAAATACTAAGAAGATGCATATGGAGGTAGCAGGAGATCGACAAGCGACCTCGAAGTGGAGGAGGTGTATAAAGACGCGGTCGGAGTTAGCTCATGCGGCAACATCCGAGTCATAATCGATGAATGGAGACAAAGATCTTGCGTACAGGCGTGCGTCCCTATACTCTCGGACGGTGTCCCTGACTATCATTCGATTTACCCGTCTTCTCCGAGGTACAACGCTACTTAAAGATGCGCCGCTTGGTCGAGGAAAGAAAATGTTCATTACATCCAAGGTACTGATCTCACGTGCAATATTCAATGCGAACCACCTTAACTGGCTGCAGTCTGGACAGAACTACCGACCATGATCACCAAATTTCAACACACTTGATTTGAATGTTTGTCTTGGAACGGAAAATTAGCTTGCTTAATAAATTCCAGATTGATGTCGACAGATTGAGTGCGTGGCATTATTCGGTTAGTGTTCTTGATCCGACATGAGCGGCTTTGCAACATTTCAACTCCCTGTTGACGGTCAGTTTTCTGTTTTCCTTAAGATGAAGACAATTGGTCAATCGATGAGGTTCTTTTCAATTTGACACGCCGTGCTTTTATTTTTCTTTAATGATTTGAAAAAGATATCAATGGAAAAATTGGGAAAAGAAAAATTAGCTTTTCAGTTTTCACATATTATTGCGTCCTTCAATATACACATGCGAAAAGATATGCATTAATTAGGTCATTAATTTTTCTCAAATTATCTCGGGAGCTAAAAAATATGACGGGTTTTATTTATCACAAATTTTATGATCCGAGAAACCCATTTTATCTTGTGTACTAAGAGCTTCTAATTGTCTAATAAAAGTTGGTAAAGGATCAAATTATAGAACTACTCGAATTAATTGATGTATGATCAACTAGGCATGACACTAA